>CP092088.1:9615006-9630006 GCA_029203775.1 Neoneuromus ignobilis
TCTTAAATTTTTTTTTTTTAATCGTTATGAAATCTCTAGAATTAATTTATTTTATATTTAATTCTTAATTTTTTGTGTTTATAATATTATGAAATAAGTTTTACATTAGGTGATGTATATATAATATGTGAACATGCACTCATGTGTACATACACGCACGCGCGCACACACATACATGCACGCGCGCACACACATACACGCACACGTGTAAATGTGCATATATGTACACATATGTATAAGTAAACTAATGTATTTATATATATATATATATATATATATATATATATATATATATATATATATATATATATATATACATATACACATTTAAACACAAATAAAATTTAGTTTATTGGAGAAACTTTAACAAAACAATTTGTTAAAGTGTATATATACCGACATATAATTTTCATTAATACAGACAATTCAACGCGATGCGATGACGACTTCCAATGGTTTGGTAACAATTCAAGACTTGATCATTGTTCTCAACATTCATCTGCTAACAGTTACACAAAAGAAAATAAACAGATTTTAATACATCCTTCGACATCTCCGGTACGGCTAGATCCACAGCAACATATTCGACAATCTCCTATTCATCATCAAAATATAACTGCAAAACCTCCTACGAGTCGACCACCACTCCGAGTACGTTCGGAAAATTCTCCTAGAAGACACACTCCAGAAAAACAAACCGGAAGTTTAGATAGACGTAGAATACATCATGGAAATCGACAAGAACGTGATCAAAAATCTAGATCGACACAAGATCATAGATCGCCGGATGATCATAGAGAAATGTATTTTCCTCCACCACCTCCTAAATCTGATCTTGTTTTATCTCCACAAAGTACACAAACTCCTTGTTCTTGTTACGATATATCTTGTACAAGAAGATCTGATGAATTATCTCAAGAAGGTACGGCACGATATGAAAAATCATGGTTAGACGAATCAGTTGTACACAAAAAATGTGAAATACCGTTGCAAAACGATCAGAAATTCATAGCACGAGGAGAAAGTCCTTTTCGTAGACATCACGAAAGAACTGATCCAAAACGTTATGGTTCTTCGACTGTACTCCTCGACTATGACACTCATGATCGGCATTACTATCGTCCTAGGAATGATTTCAATCACCACATAGCTGGTAGTCATCCTGATTTATATGGAATTAACTCGGATCGAAGTCATAGTGGATGTAGGAATATGTTACGTGAACGTAGTGTTGACAGCTGTTCAGGATGTTGTGCTTATCATACATTACCTAGATTACCTTGCTGTCATTATGGAAGTGAACCAAGAAACTATAATTCTTGGACACCATACAATAAGGTATTTTTTGAGGACTAAATCTGACACCATATAACAATCTAATGTTTTTGCATGAATCCCCTATGAAATTAATAGTTTATATATTGCTAATGTTACAGTTATGTAACGTATATTCTAATTTTGCTATTATGCTTTATAAATATGAAATAACATGTTTATTAAAATACAACATCTATTGAAAATTTAAGTCTAAGTATTGTAAGTGCATAGATGTTTGTTGAGGTACTGAATAAAATTTTAATATAAATAGATTTTTTAAACTAAATAAAATTTTAATATAAATAAATCACGTGAAATCATCTTTTAAAAGATTCCAACGTATTTCATTAATGTTAAACTATTTTATTCATAAATGTCAGTTGCTTGTGTGTATTTGTGTGTGTGTGTTTGTATATATATATATATATATATATATATATATATATATATGCGTGTGTGTGTGTGTATGTATATATATATATATATATATATATATATATATATATATATATATATATATACACATATCTTCATTTACAATATCCTTAAATAAAAATATTTTTAATGAAAGAAAATCGAAATTTATGTATGACCTCTAATTTTTTTATCCTTTTTATTTGTCTAAGAAAATATATTTTAAAAGAAATGACAACAAAATTACTATTTTTCTTTATTAACAAATATGATTTTCGTTCAGTATAAATTAGATTTAAAAAAATTGTCAAAAAACAATTTCAAGTTTAACAATTTTATATAAATAACATTTTAGTGTATTAAGTATTTATTGTAATTATATATACGAGGGTCGTTTGATAAGTATGGTAAAAAAGTAAGAAAAACAAAATTGAAAAATTTAATTAAACAATAAATAAATTTACCATACTTATCAAACGACCCTCGTGTATATATATATATATATATATATATATATATACACACACACATACATACACTGATGCAAAAACGTATTCGCCATATGGGTAACATAAGCAGTTTATTGATATAATTCAATAAAGTCGTTAAATTAAAAAAAAAATTCTAGCATTTTCTTTTTTTCATTTTCTTATGTTTTAAAATATTCAAATATTGGAACTTATTCATGCTTTCGTCGATAAAAATTACGTTTCCAACTCCAGAAGCGGCCATGCAACCCCACACCATGACACTACCACCACCATGTTTAACAGTTTTGTGTATATGGTTCTCTTGCAGTTCTGTATTTTAAATACAAAATTTACTTTCATCAGAAAATAAAACTTTGCCCCAAAACTCCTCATTAGACTTATTTTTATAATCAAAATTGAATATAAAAATATTGAATTTGCAAATTGAAACTTTTTGGTTTGGTTCACTTTACTTATACTTGATTTTTTTCTGCAGACGCGGGCGTTGTAACCAGATTTTTTTAAGAATTTTCCGTACTGTACAAAAATGTAATTTTTTTCTAATATATTTTTCTAACTTTGCTGCGACTTTGAGGGCGAGCTTGTTTTAGGCTCTTTTTTAATAATATTAATTATATTACGTTGTTTACGTACTGTAAGTTTGGATGGCCGACCAGTTCTTTGGCAATTTTATAAGCTTCCTCTAAAGCGTTAAAGCGTTTTATTATATCACGGACAGTAGTACGACTACTGGATACTATTTCCGAAATCTCCTTATATGATTTATTTTTTTGGTGTAAATTTATAATTATTTCTCTCTCGGATATACAAGATTCTTTTTGTTGGCGTCCCATTTTTGAAATATCTTCGTAAAACTCGCTAAATGATGAAAGCTGTCAACGTAAACTGAATGGAGAATCTCCGGAAAATATAAATATTTGGCTATACTGCAGAGCTGTCCGATTTATTTAATAAAAACTTTGATATTGTATGCTATTATCAATAATTGGCGAATACTTTTGCTCAAATATGTAACCTACTGTTTTTATTTTAACAATTTCTACTATATAATAGAATGTATTATTGTTTTTTGTATTTTTTTCTAATGACTATTATATTTATTATCAATCAAATAAAAAATAATAATTTAACGATTTTATTGAATTATATCAATAAATTGCTTATGTTACCCATATGGCAAATACTTTTGCACGTCCGTGTATATATATATATATATATATATATATATATATATATATATATATATATATATATATATATATATGTACATTATTTTTATTTGTAAAATTTATAAAATGTTAGTGCAATATTCATAATTTTATTAATTTTTTACATAAAATAGGTAAAATTTTTCCAGTTAACTTTCATACATAAATAATAATTATGTTAATAATATTCTGATTAATGTATATTTCATTGTTTCAGAATCCAGATCAAGATGGAAAAGTGTATCGCCTTGAATCAGAAAAAGAATCATTGCAGTTGCAAGTATCAGTTCTGACAGAACAAATAGAAGCACAGACTGATAAAATATCAGAATTGGAAAAAATGTTAGCAGAAAAAAAACAATTGCTGGGAAACACTGAGGAATCCCTGCAGAGAGTAAGGGCAGACATTACTTACATTGCCAACCACATTGATAACAAAAAGTATTTTTTAATGATTCTAACAAATCAGTTGTTTATACAATAGTATTTAACTAGACTGCAGCACATCTACATTTAATATTATTTATTTCACTTAACATCTATATAATTGCAAGTATTTAACCACGCAATAATTTGCATGTGTCAATCTAGCATAAATCCTACCAAGTACTATGTATACAAATACATATGCACATGCATACATTCACACACACACACACACACACACACACACACACACACACACACACACACACACACACACACACACACACACACACACACACACACACACACACACACACACACACACACACACACATATATATATATATATATATATATATATATATTAAGTCGTGTAATATTAAATGTCGGATTATTCAAAGAGAAATACAAATAGATTTTTTAATTTAAATAAGTATTTTATTAATAAGAATAAGCACTATTAGCTCATATACACTTTTGCCAACGCGTTTCCAACAAAAAATTCCTCTTTCGAAAAAGTCGCAGTCTTCAAAAGTCACAAAGTTTGTCTTGATTGATAACGAGCGGTGAAAAATGGATAACATGCGACAATAATGTTCAAAAAAGATTATGGCCAAATCAAAATGAGGCACTACAAACGATTGCAAAGCCCGAAATGATGCCAAGGAAGGTGATGCTATATGTCTGGAGGGATTAAAAGAAAATCGTTCATTATGAGGTGTTGCCATCAGGCAAAATGATGGATTTTGATCTCTACTGTCAACAATTAATGCAATTGTAGCGATAGATTCATTAAAGGTGTTCGGAATTACCAAATAGAAAGGGCATTGTTTTCCGTCATGACAACACCAGACCACACATATCTTTGAATATCGATTGAATAATAGCTTTGCCAAAAAAATGGCAGAAGGTCATAGATCAAAATGGCACAAATGTAGTTTAATAAAAGATTTACAAATAATTTAAAAAATATGTTTCAATTTCGCTTCAATTTGTAAAAAGACTTTTTCCTTAACTCAGATAACAATATATTGGTCGTGTAATATGAAATGTCGGATTATTCAAAGAAAAATAAAAATTGATTTCTTAATTCAAATAAACATTTTATTATCAAAATAAGCACTATTAGCTTACATACACTATTGCCAAAAGGAGGATGAATCCATGTCTATTGGTTAATTCAGGGTCCATTTGGACTAGTTTTCTATGCATTTCTTCAATTTAAATACAATATGACTGAGCAATTATTGTTTGTCCAAGCCTCAAAAATGAATAATGAACGATACTCCTTGCTGCTTATGATCATACTGTCATCATAATCGTTTGGTTTTGTAGAGATGACTTCAGGGTGTGTCCTGGGTGTTCATTACAATTAACCCACTGTCCCAATCAACCCACCATCCCAATATTGTCGTAGATGATCCATTTTCATCGTAGGTTACAATTCTTCTCAAAAAGGGTGTCCTATTGTTCCTCAAATAAAACGAATTGCAAATTTCAAATCTTCGCTGCATTTGTTGATCATTCAAATTATGTGGAACGAATTTGTCGAGATTTTTAACTTTTTCCATGTTTTTAAGATGGTTACTGATGTTTTTTTTACAACACCTCCAAGTTCTTTTGCGATGGAAGACAATGTTCGAGAGTGATCAGCTTCCACCAGCGCTCGAAGAACGTCATCATCAACAAGGACAGATGGTGCTTGTTAATGATGTTAAGTCCCTTTCTCCACAACGGAATTTTTCGAACCATCTCTGTACGGTTCGTTTATGAATGGTACCATCGCCAAACATAGTGTTGATATTGTGAGCGGCATGTGCCGCGCTATTACCCAATTTGAACTCGTACAAAAAAATAAACCGTAAGGCCGATATTACACATAACATATAGTGGCATGCAGTTTTTACTTACTACTCTTGCACAGTTATAGCATACGTATGTATTTTAACAAACTGGCGCAGCCTGTGGCTTACTGCGCATGCTCCCTTATGATCTAACACAGTCTGATGTCTTTGATCTTTTGCAACAAGTATGTTTGCAACCAGGCGCGAAAAATAAACCGTCGACCGATTCACTGTCCTGCCGGTTTTTGGTATGTCGATGACGTCAGACTGTGTTAGATCACAAGGGAGCATGTGCAGTAAGCTACAGGCTGTGTCAGTTTGTTAAAATACACACGTATGCTATAACTGCACATGAGCAGTAAGTAAAAATGCACGCCACTATATGTCATGTGTATCAAGCCCATAATTCCTTGGTCCACATCATTATACAAAATTTCTGCAAAAATTACAGTTATCCAAAACATTTTTTAAAAATAACTTGAACTCACTGAGAACTATGAATTTTATTAAATGAACACAAAAAAAATATAACTTTTAAACATATAATTAATCACTTGTGACTGATGAGAAATCCGAAATTTCATACTACACGACCTAAAAATGCACATAGTGTTAACAAAAATTAAAACAATTAGCAGCACCCGTGTAGTACAAGAACTTTTATTGAAAAAAAAAAAAAAAACACTTTGACGTCCGGTGACATTAATGTGGTGCCATCGGCAAGCCGTTTGTTAAATGCCGGTGACAACACATGGGTGCCGTATACGAGCCGACGCTTATTTACCGATGACACCACTTTGGTGTCATATGTAAATCGACAATATATACTGACGCGCAAATTATAATTGAAAAAAAAAATTTTTTTTGTATTTTTTCTAATGAATATTATATTATATTTATTATCAATTAATTTTTTTTTTCATCTAACGATTTTATTGAATTATATCAATAAATTGCTTATGTTACCTATATGGCGTATACTTTTTCGCGTCATTGTATATTAGAATTAAACTAAAAGATATTTAATCTCTTTAAATCACATTTATTTACATGTATAATTTCATATAAAGTAGCTAGATTAACTTTGTTGTAATGATTTTTGTGCTTTAGTTTTGTACATTTTAATTTCACTATAAACGACTCGCAAAAGGTTCCGGCGACAGATGATATAATCTATGTGTGAAATACCGGCGATTGAGAAGAAAATTTGTATGAAACGTGCGGACGTCAAAGTGTTAGTAAGATTTAGAGATTATGTTGTCCATGAAAGTATTTTGGTATAGTATAGTATTGTTGCAAACAAGCTTTTATAATTTCTCCAAATCATTGTCGTTTGTTCACCCAGTGAACTGGACTTTTTTTCAGCGAAAGGCGACATGTTTTCTAGTATATCATTATATGAGCCGTTGTTTTTTTTTGAAAGTGGAATAACTCCATTTTTGGAAAAAAATGAGTTAATGACAGTTTTAGGTAGACATAGATGTCCTCTTTTTATATTTATAATAACACAGTTAAGGTATAATATACCCATAAATCAATCAAAAAAAAAAAAAAATCTCTACAGTTTTATCACAAGAATATTATATTGGAAAGTGGTATAAGTCCATTTATTCATACATTGAGACATTTAAAAATTATTAACACATCGTATGCGGGAAACGACTAAATACGTCTTTCACTTGCATCACTAGAGCGCGGGAGCTAGCAAAACACGGTTTTTAAAAATTAGCGGTATGGTGTGAAGAACGTGTAAACACGGATATTTGGCGAAGTAAAAATTATGCATCTTCTATTTTTAATTTTATTTTTAAATTTTGCGAGCATATTTGAAAAAATCGCCCGCTTTTCGGCAAGGATTAGCGAAAAACGCCCGAAAACAATGTGTTAATATAAAAAAAATCAAAATTGTTTTGAAACTTTTTTTGAAAATTTGTTTAGAAAATTGTTTGGAAATTTTGTTGGAAATTTTTGTGGAAATGTCTTTAAAAAGTTTTTGAACATTTTTTTAATTTGGATTTTTTAAATTTTTTGGAAAATTTCTTTAAAAGATTTTTTTAAATTTTTTTGGAAAATTTATAAATAAACAATAATTGTTTATAAATTTTTATATAATATTAAAAAAATTTCAAAGTCGATGTTTCGTTTAATTCAAACGCAAACCTTTAATTCAATGTATGAATACATGGACTTATTCCGCTAAAAAAAACAAACTGCTCAATTTGTTATTAATGAAAGTGGAATAAGTACATTTGTAGCTAAAAAAATCGGTTATTTTCCATAACAATTTTATTAATTATTTTTACATAATAAAATTTAACAAGTTCATAGTTTTAAAAACATAACTCGAATTTATTAACATTTGCCAAAAAATTTTAATTCATTCAAACGCAAACCTTTAAATATCTCAACGTATGAATAAATTGAGTTATTCCACTTTCCAATATAACAATTCATATGCAAAATGTTTCATATATACCAAGGAGCTCTGTTCCCTACTCGCAAAGTTCGTCAACACTCGAGAGGCTACGCCCCCTGGTTGCTACTCTCGCTCCCCCCCGGTGAGCTCTGCCTAAGGCTCACTTCGCTCGCCGTTCTGCGATACTTACAATCATGAATGATGTTTATTTGCAATCATTAAAGTTCGGAAATAATCGTTCACGATCGAAATAGATTAATGACAATTATTTTGTGATGAAATTATTTTTTATGTGAGCTGTTATATTGGAAAGTGGAATAAGTCCATGTTTGGAAAAAATGAGTTAATAACAGTTTTAGTGAGACAGATATCCTCTTTTTATATTTATAATAACACAGTCAAGGGTGTACAATATTGCTATTAATTAATCAAAAGAAATTTACTGTATAATTTTATCGCAAGAATGTTACATTTGAAAGTGGAATAAAATTGAAAATTGAAAGTTGAATATTTTTTTGGAAAATGTATAAATAAACAATAATTGTTTATTTATAAATTTTTATATAATATAACTAAAAATATTTCTTAATAAAGTCGATTTTTCGTTTACTTAATAATTTGTTATTATTGAAAGTGATATGTCCATTTGTAGGTAAAAAAATCGGTTATTTTCTTAACAATTTTGTTCATTATTATTACATAATAAAATTTAACAAGTTTGTAGTTTTAAAAACAATCCGAATTTATTAATGTTTGCCAATATTTTTTAGTTAATTCAAACGCAATCTTTTAAATATCTCAGTGTATGAATAAATCGACTTATCAATTTTTACATATAACAGCTCATATATTCATATATATATATATATATATATATATATATATATATATATATATATATATATACACACACACACATATAAATACACACACACACACACATAAACACATAATTTGGTCATTAATGCTTTTTTGTGCATATCTGTTATACTGCTATTACATAACTTTTAATTGAAAATTGTTACTAAAAGTTTTTTATGGCATTTTTGAGCTATTTATTTAACACTAGATTTACGGAACCCGTCAATTTGACGGGTTTATGATTTCATGCTTAAAAATTCCGAATATGTAAATTTTTTTAGAAACATATTGGTTTTTAATGATATAATGTAGCGAATATATATCTCCACTCATTTTATCCGTAAGACCTTTAACTTATTATTTCTATATGTTGTATACTTATTTTTACGGATACCCTTCGAATTGAAGGGTTACTTAATTTGCAATCAATCGTTTCAATTGATGCGAAATAACGATAATGAAATAAGAATGAATTAGGAAAAACAAAAATGAAACTAATAACGGCTATTTATAGTAGTGAGTACGTAAACAAAAAAATTTGAACCATTGTTCGATAGTTGTTTACAGTTACAGCAAACCTTATCACATCACAATTTTTCATTTTGCAGAAAGAAGTTGTGATATTTTGAAAATTTAGCGAGAATGAACTTGTTATTTATAATATAATACAATTAGAGCAAAGCGAGTGATTATTATCTCAACAGTGCATTTTGAAGAAAAAGAGGTGCTATTTGGAAATTCAGTTGAAATTTATTTACTGAATTTTTCAAGATAGTTTGAAAATCTATCCATAAAGAAATATTTTTTTTTACATTTATGTTCTCCCTATTAGTTAGGGCTATTATGGACAATTATGAAAAAATATATTAAATTGATAAAAAAAATAACCAGCATGGATGAAGACCTATTTGGATCGGATTCTGATGCAAGTTTTACCGAACTATGCAAAAGCGAGGAAGAAATTAGCGACGTAAACAACGAAATTGAAGATTCAGAAGACGGTGACGATGAAAATCTACGTAATATATGTCGTGAAAGAAAAATGATGCGTATTATTTCAGACCATGAGAGCGAAAGTGACATAGAAGCTACTGACACCTGTAACAATGAAGACAATTCGGTCGAACGTTCTGTCGATGGAATTTTATGGAAAACACTAGAAGATGGAAATTCTTCGATTCATACGCTTCGACAAAAAAAAAAATGAACAAAGTCAGAGGTTGAACACGGACAAATTTTCGTTGATTTTTGTAATATGGGACAAATTTATACAAAATAGCCAGGCTTGTTATAAGCCTGCCGTGAACATTACAATCGATTAATAATTGTTTCCAACCAAAGATACCGATTTACACAGTACATGCCAAATAAACTCGATAAATTTGGTATAAAGTTTTGGTTGGCATCAGACGTTGTAAGCAATTATCTCATAAATGGCTTCCCATATTTATGAAAAGACGAAATACGACCATCAAACATACGTTTGAGCGAATTCGTCGTGCTCAAGCTTGCTGAATTATATTTAGGCTGTGGACGAAACATAACTATTGACAACAACAAAACCAAGCTTGGGGTGGATATTGTAGACCAAGTGGCTAGAAAATATAGCGTAAAAGCAAGGTCACGTAGATGGCTCCTTCAAATATTTTATAACATTTTTGATTTGGCATCCATCAATGCCTGGATATTGTACAAAGAGACCACTGGAGTAAACATATCCGGAAAGAATTTTATTTTTCAACTGGCTGAAGAACTAGGTAGTGACCATCCCAACGAACAAAATACGAGTTCTAATTCATTGCCAGATATAGAAAATCTTAATATATGAAAATCTTGCCAAATCGGATTATGTAAGAAAAATAGGTCTAATAATATTTATATTAAGTGTAACAAGTATGTATGCGGAAAATGTACATTTAAAATGGAGTTTATTTGTAAAAAATATACTAAAGAAAACTATTAATAAAAATCTATTGTTTTAAAATAAAAAAATGTACAAGAATTTTATTTTAATTTATCCATCAAAATGACGGGTTTCAGTAAAAATAGGTATACAGTCGATGCCTGTAAATCTAGTGTTAAATTTGGAAAAAAGCAGACAAGATAAGTTATTATAAATCCATTATTTTGCCTTAAAACAGATTAAAATATACTAAATGACATTTCTATGATTAACTTTTTGCACACATGCTTCATCTAAAAGAGGAGGTTCCAGTCTAGAACGTTAAAAAGAAGGTCATTTATAGGATTTTTCTTATAAAAAAATAATTAAGATAATTGGGGTTTTTGTATTTTATTATATATTTTACTATACTCTAAACAAAAAAGTTACAATAATGTAATACATGAATATATTAAAATAGTTAGAGGTGCACTTCGTAGTAGCCCTTGAAAAATTTTCTGTTAACTGTGAGACATCTAGCTTCTTAGCTATTAATCTAAAATCAAAAAACCAAAAATATTTTTAAAATGCATAACATTTCTGAGACAGGGAACCTACGAAAGTTAATTTTTTTCCGACATTTCAAAATCAAACATTTTTTTTAATGAATTTTTTCACAATTCTACATTCCTTAAAAATTAGTAAATTCGAATAAACTCGATATATTAAATGTTCATTGTCTAGCAAAAGTATAATCTTTAATTTTTTCAAAAAATCATTCAAATTGGTCAATTAGTTTTTGAGATATTTGTCCTACCAATTCGAAAAATGATGTTTCGAGGAAAACGCGATTAAAATTTTACACGATGAAAAGTAAAAAAAAATGTCTACCTCTAATCTGAAATTCCAACATCAATCCCTCAGTTTCTTAATGAAAATTCTTAACATTGATCAAATTTTCTTTTTTGGCCTTTTTTTTGTTTTTGAAATGATGTTAAAGCCCTGTTATTCAGCGGTGGCAATTCTCTTTCCATCCATATCCTCAGCAAACAATTTTGCGTGCGGTCCAACAACAATTCCTAATACATTCATGACTTTTAAGAGTGATATGTGTCCATTATTAAAGGTGCAAGCAGCCAAGAATGTAGCAATCTCAATGGTTTTGCTCCACAGTAGGTGTTTTGAAGCCATACTCCATACACAAGAGTTAAAACTTTCATTATTGTTTTGTGTGTTTCCTCCAGTACATCTTTCTAGTAATATTTATTATTAAACCAGTGTAGATGTTAAACTGTCATACATTGGTTGAATTATTCCGATAACTTCGTTATTTAGTGGAGGAGTATTTTCTGAATGATTCGAGTTCGCTCTTTGCTTCCGTACGTCGCCATTTGCACCAACTTTCTTCTCCGTCAGGACAATTGTGATGGAGTGGGTTATCATTAGTAGATGACGTGATAAAATGTTGCCCACGTTGCTTTCTTCATATCCTCCACTAAATTGGGGTTTCTCCTAATTGTTAATCCATAATAGATGGTTAATTTGGCAATGACTCAGTCAGTTTACCTTCTCCTTTTCTTCCGATGTCTTTATTAGCTTTCTTCATAGCTCGCAAATGAGTACTCATTCTTTTTTAAACAAAGCTTACGCATTCTTTTTTCTTCACTGGAACATCTATACAAGAATTTAAATCCAAAATCGTTTTAAAAGTTTTTGCCATCGTCGATATAATTCACATATTTCACACTATATAAATTTTCTGAACGTGAAAACATTTCAATCACAATAGCTATCTTCATTTTGCCTGCACTTCCCTCATGATTCATGGATCATTCATCTATATGTGTTGTTTTCCATTCTTCATATTCTGGAGTTTCTTTTCTTTCCTTCCAATACTGACGTGTTGACAAAAAGCAGATTTTATCACTAAATAGAGTATTTTATTGCTGTATTTGACAATCAATGAACTCATTCCAAATAATGAAGAAGCACTCTCTTCTTCCACCATCCATCACCTGAAACAGTCAAATGGCTCATTCCCTACTTCTATTTTTTTCTAATTTCGTCTTTACCGGCATACTCTTATTAATTCAAACAGATTTTGCACTACAATGGAGATTTTCCAATAATGCATAGTATGTAGTGTTTACTAATCCGTTACAAATGTACATCGAGGAACAAAATAAATTGATACCTTGTAGACCCACTCCTAATAATCGCATCACAAACAAAATTTGGTGGTTTATTTCATAAGATGTTTACGAAAAGACTCGATTTTACAACACTGAATTGTTACACTTGCACGACAAGTTTAACTTGAAACAATACAGCAAAACTTTATGAAAGTATTTTGTCAATCATTTATTGTTCATTTTTTCATCGACATCTATTTTGATAGTTTTCTCATAATGTATGAAACATAGCATTATAAAATCTAATTATAGATTGTTTGAAGTTTTTAATAATGTTATGATAAAATATTGAAATACATGTTAGTAAAAAATATTCAATACTTTTATAAAATATTTGTGGTGTAAGAAATTAATAATAGTATTATGAATGTGTTTTAACATTCATATACGAGTATGTTAATTATTACTTTTATGTTCAACAATTAAAAATTCTATTTTACATTAATCTTCTATTTATTAGTTAAATTTTTGTTCACATATATATATTTATAATATGTATATAAGTATGAGTGCGTGTGCATGTGGGGGGGGGGTGCGCATGTGTATGTATCTGTGCATATATATATTATTTTATGTTGTATTTGTATATAGAGCAAAATATGTGTAATACATTTCCCATCTACAAACACATGTATAAGTTTATATTTATGTAAATATAATTTAAATATTTTAGTACATCTCTTTTCTATTTGTCCTGCCAGGAAATGTTATCTAGATCATCTCTTGAAACACAAAAACTTGAGCTGATGTCAGCTATGAGTGAACTGAAACTACAACAAGCTGCTTTAGAACGAGAGAATATTGAACTTCGAACTAGTCACTATAATAATAACTCATTAGGAAACCATATCCAACAACCTAATATCCGAAAACCACTTCTTTCTAGAACTTCACCTGTACCACAACATACCTCAACTCCAGTTCATTCTTCTCAGGTAAAATGTTATAAAAATATCTATTTATTCATTTTTAAATACTCTCTGTTATTTAGTTACTTTGTTAGTATTTGTTTACTTCTAAAATTTCGTAAAAATATTCATGAATTAAAAATATATTATTTAATAATATTTAAAACATTTAGTTTAATTTATAATTGATGTAAAATATATCTTATTAACATGTAGGATATATTCTTATTGGATTATAATTAACTTTATTTTATTTTATAGTTAACTGGAAACATTACGTCTCCTTCCTCAAATTGTATTGTATCAAGTACAACTTTAGGGGGTGCATCACCCATCAGAACTGATGGCGCCCAAACAAATCATGAAATATTACAACCCAGAGTAAGTTAGTATTAATAATAATAAATGAATTGCTTGAGTTTGTTTCACAAAGTTTAATTTCTTATTTCTATCAATATACTTTTATTCTTTTCTTTTAATTTTAAGTGTGCGTCTGTGCATGCATATGTGTACATGAACACAAATGTATTTATAATGTAATGTATATACATAAAAGTAATGATATATTTTTTTAATCTCATTTCTACTTGTTTTACTTTTTTTAATAAAATATATGTAACTAACTAGTTTATTTTATTTTTGTACGGTCCATTTCCAGGAGTAATATAATATATTCTAATTGTATTATTAATAAAAAGATTCTATTTCATATACTACCTGTAAATTCTTTTTCTTTTATTTATTATATATATATATATATATATATATATATATATATATATATATATATATATATATATATATATATATATATATATATATATATATATATATATATATATATATATATATATATATATATATATATATATATATATATATATATATATATATATATATATATATATGTGTGTGTGTGTTTTGTGTGTGTATGTATACACACACATATATTTGTACATATAATTAAGTATGATTAATAATAATCGAGAGAAATATAATTTACCATTGAATTTCTATAAACTTTTTTATAGTTTTAATTAT
>CP092088.1:9635006-9785006 GCA_029203775.1 Neoneuromus ignobilis
ATTAACAAAATGTTAATTTTTATCAGTTTTTTTTTAGATTCGTTATTTTGAAAACTGTGTAAAAGCGAAATCGTGTAAAAAAAGTACCGTGTAAATTGAGGGATAGGTGTATTCATACTTGCGTTATTATTTTAAATGTATATTTTTACACTGTTGCATTGAATAATGTTTAACTATACATTAAATATAACTATTCTTCCTCAACTATGATCAAATATAAATTACCTTTTGTGATTTTAGTAATTATAAATATATAAAATTTAAATGTGTCTAATATATATAACTGTTAAAATTTTACATTTTTGATGAATTAATAAAATCATAAAATTTTAGTGTTTGAAAGTAAGCAAATTATTATCTTATCAAATCAATACTGTATTTTAATAGCATGTATTGTATATAATATATCTAGTGCCACCCACTTGTATTTGTACACCAGCTAGTAAATTCTTTATTGCTGAAAATATACCACTTATTTAAAAAAAATAGAGAAATATATTTTAGGGTTGTTATACAACAATTTATCAATAATATTTTTAAAAAATAAATATGCTATTTAAAATATTTCATAATAAAAATAAAGAAATACAAGAAATTTAACAAAAATAACTCAACATTCGTATTCGTACAGTATAAATAATTTTTTTTTCTGACAAAAAGTACAAAATTATCAAAAATTAATATTTTATAGAGTGCCCTTTCGTTTTGATCACTTCTAATAATCACTTTGGAATTGATTTTACTAATTATATATATACATATACATATATATATATATATATATATATATATATATATATATATATATATATATATATATATATATATATATATATATATATATATATATATATATATATATATATATAGTTACTCACAAAATTGAGCGTACACTTATAAATTATAATTGTTTATTCATATATTAACAGAATTAAATATCTTTTTTAAACAAATAGTGCATATTTGTAATAAATGCTTATTGTCATTTATAATTTCATTAAAAAGACATAAAAATATCATCGTATTTACTCTAAATTCAGTAAAGTTATAAAAAAGTTCAATATTTATTCACACAAAATTGAGCGTACACTTTGAAAGTGTGTACAGTAGGAATGTGATTTTATGCGTATTTCAAAATTTAATTAGGTAGGGGTCTTATGAATAGTGTAAACAATAATAAACATTTATTAGTTCTTCACTTTTTTCGTTATTTCTTGAAGAACTATCATATTTATTATAAAATGGAGAGTAAAAGGAAGCAAGCTCATATAACTACGCATCAACATATTATAACGTTATGCTGTAAAGGAAAATCATTACACGACATTGGAACAATAGTGCGTAGGTCACATTCCACTGTTCAAAAAATAATTAATTAATATAAATATGAAGGTACGCTCTACAATAACAAAGGTCGGAGCAGGAAAAAAATCTGACTCCTAGTGATGAACTGTTTATCATCAGATCAATGAAGATAAACCCGAAACAAAGGTTATCAAAATTACAAGTAGGGGTATCCTCGAGAATTAACAAAAAAATTTCCACCAAAATATTGCGTCGAGTACCACATAACAATATGTATTATATTATAGACAAATTGCACTTAAAAATGTATTATTTCTAAAGTAAACTGAGAAAAACGTCTAGAATTTGCTAAAAAGTATTTTAAATGTAATGCAGATTTTTGGAACATTGTGATATTCTCGGACGAAACCAAAATTCATTTGTTTGGATCGGATAGCAAGCAAATTGTTTGGAATAACCAAACAAAAAAATAACATGTATTCAATAGTAAAACACAGAGTAGGATTTGTAATGTTATGTGTCTGTTTGGGGCTGTATGGGAGTCAGTGATACTGGAAATTAACGTTATATTGAATTTATTATGGATAAAATGAAGTATCTTTAAATTTTGAAAAATTATTTAAAGTTATCTGCCCGCAAACTGGGAATGTCGCCAACGTATCATTTTTAACAAGATAATGACCCGAAGCATACTTCGTACATAATTAGAGAATGGCTATTATATAATACATCAAAATTCTTAAAAACTACACCCAAATCACCAGATATCAGCCCAATTAAAAATTTGTGGGCAAAATTGAAGAACCGTATGAGAACTTACAACCCATCTAATAAAAACGATTGCGTACAAAAATTGATAGAAATATGGCAAAATATACCTAGTCGTGTAACAAAAAAAATAGTCAAATCAATGCCACGGCATTTGCAAGCAGTCGTAGATGCTAATGACTATGCTACAAAATAGTAATTTTATGGATCGTAAAGAAATGTTCATAATTATCGTTACTGTACGCTCAATTTTGTGTGAATAAATTTGGAACCTTTTTATAACTTTACTGAATTTAGAATGAATACAATGATATTTTTATGTCTTTTTAATGAAATTATAAGTGACAATAAGCATTTATTACAAATATGCACTTTTTGTTTAAAAAAGGTATTGAATTCTGTTAATATATGAATAAACGATTATAATTTATAAGTGTACGCTCAATTTTGTGACTAACTGTATGTATATATATATATATATATTCATAATATATATAATCAATTGCCAATGAATAGTAACATTCAATGAGTCTCTCTCTCAATAATAAGCTAATATAAGAAAATATAATGCTGATTATATATGTGTGTGTGTATATTGTTAAAATGATCAATAACTGTAATTTATTGAAATAATATGGTATTAAATAATTTTTTTTTTTTTTGGTTTTAAAATGTCTGTTATCATTGTTTGATGCATAGTGTATTAGATTTCTTTGGTAATGTTAGAATTTTACGGGTGACTCTCTGATGAGACGTTGAATATAATCTTTCATATGACGGGTGATGATCCATGTCACTATTCCACTAGCTTACTTAATTTAATACATTATTTAGTTAATATGTTTAAAATACAATAACTAGTCAATGTGTTTTTAAACTTAATTAATTTCAAATTAAATAAAATTCAGAATAACTAATTTGAATATAACTCAGTATTCAAAATATCTTAATGTACGTCATTCCTCTTATGCATGTGTTAACTTATAAAGCGTTATATATACTCATTTTTTATATATGTATTATGTTTGTTATAATTTGTGTTTTGTAATCAAATTCTATATGTAGGCGTGCGTGCGTATATATATACGCGCGTGCACACGGTCGAAAAATAAGTAGAATTTTCATTTTCCCTTTGAAACTTGCAACACTATTTAAGATTTAAAAAAATGATCTTTCCGTACCTATCCCCCTCCTCTACCAACTGTCGACATTTGATGAAAATATGACAAATAGTTTCTGAAATATGTTGGTTGTAATCTTTGCAACATTATAATATGTTGCATATTCATTATTTTTTTTTTTACTGAAAACATTCTTGTTTTCTCTTAAACAACTTCTTAAATGATACACAAATCAATTATATTTCATTTACTTTAGTAGTTGTGTATGTCTTCGTGTTTGTATTAATTGTTAGTTATTACAGTCATGTGTATGCAGGGCTTCATCTAATTTCATAAATGAAATTTTTACAGTTTCACATTTTTTTTATAATAAATAATGTGTTCAACAAACAAGAGATGTTAGTTTAATTGTATTAGAATAAAAACAGTACAGATAATGTAGTATTAGTATTTTAAAGCAAGTTATTCTTATTTTGGTCGTCAATTAATTTGATCTTTACGAATTGCTTATAAAAATCAAATTTATATGTAGACAATATTAAACAGCATACAATACGATATTCTAAGTTTTTTTGAAATGAAACTTCTTTAGCGGCGTTGGGGTAAAATTTTTACATGCAGCAAAAGTTATATACCGAATCTACAGCCACGAAATTCAGCAGAAAATAGTGGGGAGAAATCTAGTATACATAGTAAGTATAGAGCATAGGGAAGAGGGGTAGTGAGGCCCATCACGCATGTACGCCGTGTTAAGATATGATTAGTATTGCAAAGCAAATAAGCAATACGCTGTATTTATTATTTAACTGTTGCAACGGTAAGATATGGTACTACAATTGATGCCGTATTCACGAAGTATTTAGAAAATGTGACGACAAAGGGATTCATATCTTACTTCACTTATCATAAACCAATTGTATCGTTTATACCTACTGAATCACCACCAGAGGAAGCAATGGAAAACGAAAAAATTCAAAACGAATAAATTTTTATAATTTTTTATTACTTTACGGCAAAGAAATTTCACTTCTGGCGTGCGTACATAAGTACACACACCATTTTTCTTAATTTTTGTTCATATTTTAAATTTAAAGAATTCAAACACATTTCAATTTAATTAATATTATGATTTTATGTATGAAAAGAAAATTGAATAGATCTTAGGACAAATTGCATTTTTAAATTTCTTTTTCATTTGAAATATTTCATACCAATGATCATGTGAGAGTGGTTGGTTGTATTTATTATGATAGCATCTTAATAATTTGCTATATATATTCAACATACCATTGGATGCTATTAGCACAGTAATTTATAATTTCATTCATCATGCAATAATAATAAACATTTAAAGATTTATGCTTTGTATAATACTGCAAATAATGATGTTTTAGTTAATAATCAAATGTAATATTTAATGTGTATAATTCTAAAAAATGTAATTGCTTTAGAGTATTTAGAATATTAAAAGGTAAACTTTTTTTGTTGCAATTATAAAATATATTTATGAAAATTAATTTGTGAAACTTTGGCAAATTCACTTTATCACAAATGAATTATCAACCCCAACACGACAAGATGTTGGAAAAGTTTTCAGTAATTATTTATTATCCACTACAAGTTGATGGATATATCGATGGCACTATCATCATCAAAACCCTGCATTATAAAATCTAATTCATTGTTTTGTTGGTGATGGCATTGCTATTGAAATGTATATCACCTCAAATAAATAAAGTGAATAATAGTTATTGAACATTTTTTCAATATCTTGTGGTGTTGAGGTGCTAGTTCATTTGTAAATTATTTTAAATCAATTTCTTAATAGTACTTTCATATTTAAAAATTCTTTCTATTTCAATTTTTATTATTTCTCTAAAAAAGTATATCATTTATCTGACTAACTGTTAAAACTGTTGTTTTTAAATAACTTGGTGAGATATTTTTTTTTAAAAATTATATTTTTTAACATTGAAGTTCATTATTTTATTATATAATATAATGACTATTGGTTTAAGCAGTGTTAACCAACCAAGTTTTAATTTTGTGTTCAATATTATTTTTTTAACAATAAATCACAAAAAAATATTTAATGTTCACAATTTTATAGATTTTAAAATGTAAGCTTCAATTAATTTTTTATCACTTTCATATATATATATTCATGTTTTCCTTCTTAATTTTCTAAAATAAAGTGATTTTTAAATAATTAATCTATTCATGTTAGCTAATTTGTAGACATATAAAAATTATAATAAAATATAAATAATTTGCAAAATTTATTTATAATATACATATTTTTAAAACAGACGATGAAGACGGCAGACGGAAGGGTCGTGGGTGTTTGTCATCTCATTGATGACCCGGCATTAACCGATGAAGTTTTCCACTCCGTTGGTGGTGGTACATCGCCTACACCGACTAGAATCAAAGACTCGATGCTAGTGTAATAGGTAGATCTTTATCATTAAGAAACAATAATTATTATGTGAAAGTAATTCCCCTTCTTTTTTTTAAATAAGTAATTTGAGATTTTTTATAATGTAAAATTTTAAATAACTTTAATAACATGCTGTGTAACATATTAATATGACTAACTTTTACAAATTATCATATAAATAATAAGATATGGATGGTGAACATAATTACTATATGATGCCAAACTAACTGGTTATATGAAAACTACATTTTTATCAATTGTAAAGTATAAATTGCATTTATTTTTTATATTTTGCTTTGAATATACATGTACATATATATATATATATATATATATATATATATATATATATATATATATATATACATATATATACATAATATATGTAATATATAAAACATCTTCGTTATCATTTTCGGCATTACTCAGTTCACTGGTGAATAAAAATCTCTTCCAAATCCTTCCAGTTTAAATGATTCATTGCCTGTTTGCCTGTTTCTTTTATAAATTTCTAATAAAATCACTAATATCCTTTTATCCCACTTGTTTATTTATCGTTTCCTTGAATTCTTCATATTTATTGGTTTGTGAACATGAGGAAGTTATGTTATTATCATAAACAATAAAACTAAATGCCAACTTTGTTATATTTTATTATGAAAACAAAAATTTAGAAAAAAAGTAATAATGGTATAGTTTATGGTGCCACAAATGTTATTTACTTACATTTATGCACCATGATTAGACACCAAATATGTTGTATTAGAATACAACTAGTCTCAAGGATAGCAGGATATGACAATAAATTTTATTTCATTAAAAGTAATTATGATTTTTGCAACAAAAGTTTAAATTGTTATCGCAAAATAAAATAGTTATAAAACACATTTCTTGTAAATTATTTGGTTGATTTAATAAAATTTTAAGTAACACCTGGCCTCTTTTGATGAATCACCCATGATATATATATATATATTATATATATGTGTATATTCTATTGTACTTATATATATATATATATATATATATATATATATATATATATATATATATATATATATATATATATATATATATATATATATATATATATATGACTAAAACTTAATATGTGTAATATGACTAAAACTTAATTGTAAGTATTCTTTAGAATTACTCATATTGTTCGAAAAGTAAATTACTAATTATTTTTTTTTTAGAATCAGTAATTTAGAATTACACAATTTTGTTATTTTTGAAAAAGAAATCAATTATAATTGACCTGAAATGTAGAATAAAAGTTATTTTCTTTAAGTCATCTGTTTTTGTATTATTCATTATAATGTAATGTTGTATATATATATACATGTATAAATATTAAATTTAAAAGCAATTAAACATTTAAATTTTTGATATAAATATTTAAGTCATACATAGATATGCAAATCGTAAAATAAGTCAATTTCTTGTACTCATATGTATCAATTTTATTTCACAATGAATTAAAATATACCAGTATTTTTTATGTATTGTTTTTTTTTTGTAAATAATGTGACTGATTTCAATGTAAATATAATTTTGGGATAACTTGAACTGTTTAGTTTTTTTTATTGCTTCATATATAAATAATAAAGTTAAATTAAAACTAATGTATTAATAGAAATAGAAACATAATATATTATTGATAAAAATGAAATTAGCTTTTTGTTGAAAATAAGTTATTTTTTTAAAAAAAATTCAATTTGTATTGAACCACCATTCAGGTCCTCACTGAGAATAATTTGAAATATGCAATAAAATTACTGCACAAATAGAATTATTAGTATAAATACAATTTATAATTATTAGTATAAACATATATGTTTAATTATTAATATTTTTATTTTTAAAATAATCCAAAAATAATTTATATAACATTTTGAATGGCATCAGAATAGTATTTTTGTATTTATTAAAAAGTCATTGTTTATTTCTATATTTATGTATTGCCGTAGTTATAATTTTCATAAGTATTTTTTTTTATCATTTTACTTACTGAAAATTGTAGAAAATTACAATTTAATAAATAAAAAAGATCACTCTTAAGTAAGATTTTAATTTTTTTTTGAAAAAAATATTTACAATTCAAATTAATTTTATATGAAATGTTAAGATTAATAATGAATTGACGATCCTTTTTTAATCATTTGTTTTCTCTTATCTAACACTAATGAAAAATATTTCAGTTAATAAAAAGAAGTATAAAATAATTAAGTAATAAAATATTTTAATTTACTTAAGTAAAATGTATTTACTTGTGAAAATTTTAGCTTTGCTGATAATTTTTCCAGTCTGTATAAGTATTTGTATTTTAATTATTTTAAATGCACATTTCACCACAATATTTATATATATATATATATATATATATATATATATATATATATATATATATATATGTAAAAAAAAACACTGCCGAAAATAATACATCTTATTGCATTTACATGCAACATTTGTACATGAAAAAATATTATCATGAAAGTCTTCCCTGTCACATTAACACAATATGCCTTAGGTCAGTCTTAAAAGTTATGATATAATGTGCAATATCTTATAATTCAATTTTATTATTTTTGAAACAAAAAGAACAGCTTTTAAATGTATTAGTAAATATTTCAGTGTTTATTTTAACATTTCACTTGAGTAATAAGTAATTGTATATTTTTTAAAAATAAAAAAGTATATAATTATGTATCAGTGGTGTTATTCTTCTTTATCATTAATAATTTTTTGACTTTATTTCTTTGAAAAACTAATTAAATTAGTAATAAAAGCAATGATAGCTATATCATCTGTCTAATTTAGTTGAGTTTTATAATATTTAAATATTATTGTTGCTTATTTGTATAACTTTAAATTATTAAAGTCTTAAGTAGAATTGTGAATTTTATATTTTCCATTTTCACGATTTTAATAATTTTTTATAGTAATTCTATTTTACTGTTTAATAATGTGAATAAACATTTTTGGAAAATTAATATCCTTATTAATTTTATTTACACTAAAAAGGAATTTAAATGGTTGAAAATGAATATGTATAAAGTTTCTTTTCACTATTTTAGACAGTTTTAATTAAATTTAGCTGAAGATGTTTAAAAAATAATCAGTTATTTATTACTCAGTATAATAGATGTATTCTTGTATGTATGTGTATGTGTGTGTGTGTGTGTGTGTGTGTGTGTGTGTGTGTGTGTGCGTGCGTGCGTGCGTGCGTGTATGCATACAACGAAGTTGTACCAGTCATCGGTGACCGACATTTTCAGTGACATTGTAAAACTCTTCCACAATCGATGATACTCAATTCAATAAACTACATAATATATGTACATAATATCATTTTTAATTTTATAGTGTAATAATAAACACTGAAATAATAATCTAAAGTAATAAATGCACATATGAATATATATAAATTATTTATTTTTTTTAAAATATATGAATGAATTTAATTTAAATAGTGAAAATTTTACTTCAGCATACAAATAAAGGAGACCAAATTAGATTAAAAAGTTGACATGTTAACTAAAAAAATTATAAAATACTTTTTTAATGGTCTCTTATTGCAAAAAAATCTCTATTTTCTATTTATTGTACTAAAAAAAAATATATATACAAAATCATTAATTATTTAAAAAATATTATTTGGATGTATTTACTTTGGTTTCAACTTTTGTAATATGAATGTTTTTGCTTATATTATATTATATTTTATATATATATATATATATATATATATATATATATATAAATATATATATATATATATATATATATATATATATATATATATATATATATATATATATATATATATATATATATATATATATATATACACGCATCGTATATATAAGCAATATACAGTACAAACTTATAAAATAAAAATTGAGGTGTTTTTATTTGTAAGTACTGAAAATAATTACTATTTTTTTTCTTGATAAATTCTTTTTTTACATATAAATCAATCCCTCGAATTCCACAAAATGTTTCTTTATCAAAATGTTAAATAGATGTCATACAATTCGGTAAATAATGATCATAATGTAAACATATCACAAATTGAAATACTTGGATATTAAGTATTATAATTAATGTTTTTATTTTTATAAAGAAATTTCATTTATGCAACTAATATTAGAAATCTATTATTGTCAAGAAAATTTGAATACGTAATTAAAAAATACATTTTTATACAAATGAATTATCACCTTAAACACTACATTGTAAAAGTGTTCAATAGTTATTTCTTTAAGCACATCAACTTATAAATAAAATAAGCAACAAATAACTACTGAACACTAACAGTATCTTGTGGTATTAGGATTGTAGTTCATCTCTGTGAAAGTGAATTAGCCGCAGTTTCAAAATAAATAGTAAAAAATATATTTTTAAAAACATTTGTTTGCTTTAATGAAAGTCAAATTTGTAGTTTGAATACATTTTACAATATGATTTATTCACTAAAAGATAGTATAAGCATATTTATATTTTTATAACTGAATTAGAATAGAAATTATAATTTTAAATATAAATAAAATGCAGAAGAAAAAGAATTATTATTTAAATCAGGTTTGTACTGTATATATTGTTTGTACTAATTAATGATAAGAAATGCTTGAAAGCTCTCATTACTAAAGTCATTTGAAATGTTTATACAGAAATGATAAATTGTTAAAAAAGTAAAACAAATTTATCTTAAATTTTAATAATGACATGAATTTATGCATTTTTTTGAAAATCTTGTAATATTCTAGCTTTTCTTAACACTTACTGTGCATCTAAAATAGTGGGGCTAAATTAAAATTATTCCAATGTACTTTTTAATTGCAGGTGTTAAAATTACATCATTTTATTATTTATACAGTAATAATCTTTAATATATATTTATTCAAAAACTGATGTTTTTTTTTTTAAAAAAAAACGTTAATATTTATCCATCTCTAAAATCAATTTGTATATTTATACCAATCAGATTTAATCATACTTTTAGTTGAAAAATTATAGAATAAAATACTATCCTTTATTATATTAACTGTTTACCTCATTTTTAAAAATTAGTTTGTACAAAAAATAACAATACTTATTGTATATAGACAATATGTAGAGGTTTATTGATATGCTAAGAGTAAAATGTTTATTATAATATTATTTTTTATTTTATTTAACATCACTGTTGACTTTGCACATATGTTTTTTTTAATGTTTAACATATACAGAAAATTGTCAAAAATTGATGTATTTATAAAGAAAATATATACATATATATATATTTATAAATCATATAATTAATTTATTTTAATATTTTATTTAGTTTAATAATTTATTAAAGAAATGAACAATGTTTTCAATTATTATAATTTTTTAATAATTTCCTATTTTATATAAATACTTTATTATAAGTAAAATAATTATAATATAATTAAATGAATGTCATTAACTTGGAAATAGTGATAGAAACTACATATACATATTCTATTTTAAAAACATGATATATAATAATAATGTGTATTTAGGTTTAGGATTTAAGTCCAATTACAAACATCTTAATTCTGGAATAATCTTTTCATTGCTACAAATTTCATAATCTGATTTTAAAAAACTTCATTTAAGAAGTGATTTGATAATATTTAAATGAAAAGTATTCAAAACTGGATCATCTTTGTAAAAAATTGAACAAGGATTGAACAAAGATTAAAAATTTCATCAGTTTAATAATTTAATAAATAATTTTTCAATTTCATTTTTAGTGATTTCTTATTTTTACAGTTTAATAATTTAATAAATAATTCAATTTCATTTTTAGTGATTTCTTATTAACAAAATTGTACGAGATTTTTACAATTTTAAAATTTCATATTATTATGTCGTCGAGACTTTGTCCGCAAAAATGATATTCTTACATGATATAATTTTATTCACATCATTAGTAAAATTTCGATAAAGTGTTGAACAAAAATTACATATAACAAATGATAAGTTTGAATTAAAAATTTCTATATAATATTTACACAAATGATTCAATTCCACATGAGATTTATCAATTAATAATGATTTCGAGATATTCACATAAATCACATGCTAAAATTTCGATAAAGTGTGATGAATAGTTAAAATTCTACCTACTTATGAATTACACAAATGATTCAATTCCATAATGTTATACTTTATCCAATTAACAATGTTGTCTATATCCAGCTTTTAGTGTCAAGGGTTGAACATTGTTTTAACTTCCTTACAAGTTATAGAACTTACCAAGCAACCTGCGGTCCTCCGGATCCCGATAGCGTTGCCATTGCTTCCTGACCCGGTTCTTCCGCCGGATCAGTTTGGTCACTTCGTGTGGTAGTTGGTCGCGTTTCTGTTCTCTGGGCGTTAGAGTACGACTTTCGATCAGAGCATCTCGTATGGCGGAGTGGACGTGGTTTACCGCGCTCTCTACCTCATGGATGGAGCCGATGTGGCCGCGAAGATCGATTCGCGCATCGACTCTGGTATTATAGCTATCCCAGTCCGTCCGAGTGATGAAACTCGACCTTTGTGGGTCTTGCACACCCAATTCGCAAAAAGTGAGCAGCACCGGGTTGTGATCGGAGCCAAGAGTTGGCAGTGACTGTAGCCCGTGCTCCCCAGTAATGTTCTTGAGTATAGTCACGTCGATCACATCTGAACTACGGTAGTGGTGCAGTGTGGGCTCCGTGGGAGCCACAACCGCATAGTCCGAGGATTGTGCGTGTTGTGCCAGTACCAGCCCTTTCCGGTTATTCACCTTCGAGTGCCATACAGAGTGCTTTGTATTCAGGTCATCAGCCAGAATGGCTGACGACTTGATGCTCAGCAGAGCGTCGATATCCCGCGTCACCAGGGAGGTTTTGGGTCCGAAGTAGACCGCGGCAAGGAGGAGTACCTGTCCACCCAACTTAGCAACAACCTTGGTTGCTTCGACAGAACGGAGCGGTGGACAATCCACGACGTGGAGGATGCTCTTCTTGATGAGAATAGCAGTCCCGCCTCCACGACCCACTGCTCTGTCGTCACGATAGGTGATGTAGTTGGGTATCCTGAAGCTTTTTCCCGGCGAGAGATGAGTCTCGCAGATCATTAGAACGTCGATCCTGAGGTGTTCTGCGATCTCGCGTAGCTTGGGGCCCTGGTCCCGGATGCCGTTGGCATTCCAATAAAGAATATTTAAGAGTTTACCTGCCATTAACTGGGTCTGTGAAGGGGCTCGAATGGGGGGGGGGTCTGCGGTTGCGACGGGCTAGTGTTTGTAGCCCGTGGCGCAGACCAGTTGCTGGACAAAGTTGGTGAGCGCTTTTCGTACTGTTAACCATATATACCGTATCTGAGATCGATATTACCCTCTCGCCGGTGGGCTGGCCTGGGGATGCTTTCGCAGTGTCCTCGCGTACATTGGGTTGACCTTGACTTTAGCCCTGGTCAACTTTCACAGCCGCAGGGATTGGCGTCCGCCGGCAGTGGCGGTGCTCTTGGGGGAAGGGGGGGGGCGTTTTGCGGGGCGCTCATGCTCCGTCGCTTTGCTTCAACGGCTTTGGCTTTCCCAGAGCATCCCCCGCAGCTGGGGGGGTGTGTTTCGCGGGGAGGTCGTGGCCTCGGCAGTGGTGGTCGGCTTGGCCGATACGGGATGCTCTGGCTTGGTCGAGGGGGGGGGGGTGCGACTTTACGGTCGCGTTGTACTTTCGATTGCTCTGTTTTACACCTGGAGCCGGGGGAGTAACTTTGGGGTCTCTACGCGCCCGGTCGCCGGTTGAATCGCTGTTTGCATCGGGGGCGCCCGTGGAGGCTACTCGCTCTTTGCTTTTACCCTTCTTTTTCCTCCTCTTCTTCTTTGGCCCGTCGGGGGGAGCACTCGGGGTACCCCCGGTGAGCGAAGTCCTTGTAGGCGGAGCATCCGCGATAGTTCGCGGGATGTCCCCCCTCGCAGTTACAGCACGTCGCCGCGTTGGTCAGCGGCCTGGGGCATGACTTAGCGTCATGGCCTCCGGTGCAGGCCACGCAGCGAGGCGCTGCCCTGCAGGAAATCGACGGGTGTCCCCAATGTTGACAGCGGAAACACTTCCTCGACCCCCAACGATCACGGAATCTCTCCACTTTGATTCGTACCCCATGGTGGCGATAGAGAGCGAAGAAACGCTTCGCCTCGTCATCCCCAGGTGGCAGATAAACCAAAAATAGTGGCGCTAATTTCCCACGCGTCCGAAGCTGCACGACATGCCGGGGGTTGAACCCAGCGTCTCGCACAGACTCGCATACGTCGTGGCGAGCATCGTGCACAGTCATGCCACGGATGACGAACTTGGAGTCCATCTCCCTCTGCAGAGGGAAGGTGGCCCACTCCACGCCCAGATCATCCATAACCGCCTGTAATTTTTAAAATGGTCTATATAACTGTGTGGCGGTCACACACGCCAACTCCGCTCACAAGAGCGGCGGATGAAACAATCAGCAGCACACGCTGACTCCGCCCACAATGGCGACGGCGGAATCAATCAAACACACACGCCGACTCCGCTCACACCGTATACACATCGCATAAAAGCATAAAAAGAGCGCAAACCAGAGAATCGCCAGTCAGTGTTCCCACGTCACAGACGGGAACACTGGTCTCAACCAGCAACAGGAGTCAGTACAACACCGAGACAAAAGTCTCACCAACAAGCAACACAATCATCGTATACAACCACGTTAATCAAGAAATAAATATTCTAGTCATACGAAACTTGGTATTTTATTTCAAAACGGAGACCCAAGTCTCCACAACTGTACATTGAAAATATAGTATTTGAACACAGTTTCTCTTCTACGGGACTTAAATAAATATACATTGCATAGCTTTGATGTTTTTCTTCCCTTTGCTGCTATTGGAGGTGTTCTTGTGGGAAAGTGCCGACCTGTATACCTTGTTATTGAATCCTTTATAGATGATGTCCTCTTTATCCTTTTATTTTTGAAATATTTGGCAATAATTTCTTCCGCTAGTTTTTGCTCGTAAATGTGGAAAGCTCGATCCTTTTTATTTTTCTTGAAAAGGATATAACTATTTACAGCATCATATCCACAAAATAAAAAAGGGTATGTGTACTTATATATACATGCCAGAAGTGAAACTTCTTTTCAGTAAAGTAATAAAAAGGTACACGGATAAGCGTATGCCTAAAACTCGTAGATGAAGAAATTCTTCAGGATAAAGCAGTAACAAAATGAAGAAATATAGTAGGGAGAGAAGCGATAAATACACGGGATAAAAATTTAAGTGGAAAATGATCAGTGTTTTAAATAAATTAAATTTTTACAATTATTTCATTATTAACACATCGTATGCGGACAACGTGTCTCGATGACGTCTTTCGCGCTCTAGTAATAGTATGCGAAAGACGTCGTCGAGACGTTGTCCGCATACAATGTGTTAAGTAAGATTAATAATTATTTTCAAATTAAAACTTTTATAAAATTATGAATTATGAAAATTTATTCGTTTTCGTTTGGAATTTCTTAGATTCCCATTGCTTCTTCCGGTGGCGACCGAGTAGGTATAAACGATACAATTGGTTTTTGATAAGTAACATTTTTTCGCAATAGACTTTACCATCTTAAAGCCTGTAAGAACATATTTTTAAATTACTATTATATTACTAATGTATAATATATAATATACAATTAGATCAATGTTTTAAAAATAAAACAAAACAAATACTCACAAATAATATATAACTGCAATAAATAGCATCTATTTAGATATTATTTATAGATAATTGATAATTTTATAACACCACATAAAATTCAATAAATCTTCAAAATGACACCTGAGAACAAAGAATTCATAATAATATTAATATAACATTTTTAGATAAGTGTAGAATAATTTGATTATAATTATAAATAAATTTGTGAGAAATTGTTACAAATAAAACAACAGATAACCTCAAAACTGTTATAGGTTTCGATAATTTTTAAATACCATGTGTTTTTAATAGTATTTCGTTTATTTGATAAATAGATTAAATGTATATACATAATGTTATAAAATACTATATCTATGTGCTGGTATACATGTACATAACCTCAATTTCACGTTGATTTGATAACTTTTTAAATACCACGTGGATGTAATGCAGTCTTATTTAGCTTATTATTATAATATGAGATTAGATAAATAATATACTTACCAAAAATATCAATGTTATTAGATTAAATAACACTCTTATTTAAACACAATTCACAGATTGATTGTAAACAATAATTTTACTAAGCGTACTCTGCTCTAACATATTAAACTGACGCGCATGCGTAATGGGCTTCATTACATTCCTCTCTCTATCGTCTAAGCATTTTATGCAAATTCAAATACAAATAAAATTTATTGATCTAAAGTATATATATATACATAAATTTTACAGTAAATGAGATAATGAGTCGATGTGGTGTGTTATCTGTTAAGATATTTTACCAGTATGCAGTGAAAGCAGGTGTTTGTGTTTTGATGTTTGGGGTGTTTAGAAATGTGAGATCACGAGAAAATTTTCAAAAAAACCACTGAGAAAATGATGCATTCAGAGTTCCGTAATGTAGATTGATAGTAATTAGAATTGATACTAAAATCTTCATTGAGAATCATTGATGGAATATTTGGATCATAATTGTAAATAAAATTATTGTAAGTAACTGTTACAAATAAAACTACAGATAACCTCAATATTCTAGTTGTTTTAATAATTTTTAAATACCACGTGTTTCCAATAGTATTTCTTTTATTAGATAAATAGATTAAACGTATATGAATAATGTAAAAAATATATTATTCTATATATTGTGGTATACTTGATTATAGCCTCAATTACGTGATATTTGATATTTTTTTAAAAACAACATAGATATTATATCTACATAAATATTATATGTATAATTATTCAGATTAATATTATAATATAAGATTATAAAAATTAATATACTTACCAAAAATATCAATTTAATCACACTGAATAACCCTATTATTTAGGTACAATTTTCAAAAGACTATTAATGAGGTTAATTTAAGTAATTATTATAAACGAAACACTGAAATTATTCAAATAATAAACACAGCGTGCTGCCTATTGCTTTGCAATAGTAATCATATGTTAACACGATAGCATTCGTGATGGGCCTTATTACCCCGCTGCATAATGCTCATTGTAAATTATTTATACAGTGCTACTTTCTCTATTTCTCCCCAAATTATCGTATTAAATTTACGTTCAATGTAAAAATTTTACCCCAACGCCGCTAAAAAAGTTTAACTTCAAAAACAATTGTATCGATTAACCACGATAAAAGCATAAAATTCATCAAATCTAAGTCAGGTCATTTTTGCAGTTAATATTGAGAATTCAAGTTTTTTGATACTTTTCATACGTATATATAGCTATCGTTAGTTAAATAATAAAATTATCGAAATTTTCATATAAAGATTTATGTACTTTCATCATTTTACATATGAATCAATGATTTCCATCAAATGTCATTAAATTTTCCGTAAAAAAAATACTTTTCATCTATCCATCACAATAATTTCATAAAATTGTTCATTTTGAACAAACATCACTCTGCGGTCGAAACTTACGAATTCACTTTTTTTTAATTTTTCGTATCTATACGAAGAGATGGATCGTCAAACTATGAAATTATCGAACTTTTCCAAATTTTCAAAAATTAATCTATGATTTCATTATTTAACATATAAATCAATTATTTCCATTAAATGACATTGAATTTTCCTGCAAAAATTAATTTTTCCTAAAAAAAATTAATTTTTTATATATTCACTACAATAATTTCTTAAAATTCAACGATTTGAACAAATATCACTATTGCGGTCAATGTTAAAAAATCACGTTTTTTGATATTTTTCATACGTACACGTTGAAATATAGATCGTCTAAACATGAAATTATCAAAAAATTTATAGTTTTCATGAACCGATCTATACGATTTTATAACTTTACATGTGAACCATTGATTTCCATCAAATAGCTAAAAAAATATCCCGGAAAACTCAAATTTTCCAAAAAAATTAAAGTTTTACCTATTCGCTACGATAATAATTTCATAAATTTCAACGATTTGAACAAACATCACTTCTGCGGTCAGAATTTACGAATTCACTTTTTTTTTAATTTTTCACACCTATACGACGAGATCGTTCGTCTAAACATGAAATTTTCAAAATTTTCATAAATTGATTAATGTGATTTCATCATTTTACATATACTCGCAAATTAATTATTTCCATTGAATGTCATTCAATTTTTCTGGAAAAAACAAATTTTCAGAAAAAAATTAAAGTGTCACGTATTTGCTACGATAATTTCATAAAATTCAACGATTTCAACAAATATCACTTTTGCTGACAATGTTAAAAATTCACGTTTTTGAAGTGAAATTTCTTTAGCGGCGTTGGGGTAAAATGTTTATATGAAACGGAAGCACGTTTATTGCAGGAACTCTAATAAGCATAGTATTAGCGCGTTTTTTGAAAATTTCCACGTGGTCTCATCATATGTTTTCGCAAAGGTATACAACCTATCATACATGTTCCTCATATCTTCCTGATGAATTTGATTATTTACGAGTTTTAGGCATATGCTTCACGTGTACCTATTTATTACTTTACTGAAAAGAAGTTTCACTTCTGGCATGTGTATAATAGTACACAAACCATTTTTTTTTGATATTTTTCATATGTACACGTTGAAATTGATCGTCTAAACATTGAATTAACAAAAAATTTATTGTTTTCACGAACCGATCTATATGATTTCAACACTTTACATGTAAATCAATGATTTTCATCGAACTGTCAAAAATTTTCCGAAAAAAATTAAGTTTTCATCTATTTGCTACGATAATTTCATAAAATTCAACGATTTCAACAAATATCACTTTTGCGGTACAATGTTAAAAATTCACGCTTTTTTGATATTTTTCATACGTACAACGTTGAAATTGATCGACTAAACAAGAAATTATCAAAAATGTTATTGTTTCCACTAACCTATCTACATGATTTATACATTTTACATGTATCTCAATGATTTTCATCGAATTGCTGAAAATTTTTCTGGAATAATCAAATTTTCCGAAAAAAATTAAGTTTTCACCTATTCGCTACGATAATTTCATAAAAACAACGTTTTGAACAAATATCTCTACCGAAACGCGAAGCAACGACCTTGCGGTCAGTTGTTGGAGTGTGCCTGTACGGTAATTACTCCTGCTGAATAAATATCTGATAGCAGCATGGTTAGGGGAGGGGTAACAAATATCCCGATTTCGGTCAAAAGTTGCGAATTCACTTTTTTCTCAATTTTTCATACCTACATGACGAGATAGTTCGTCAAACTAATAAATTATCAAATTTTCTAAATTTTCAAAATCTGATCAATGTGATTTCATTATTTTACATATATTTCAATGATTTCCATCGAATGTCATTGAATTTTCCTGGAAAAATCAAAATTTTCAAAAACAATTCAAATGTCATCTATTCGCTACGATAATTTCATAAAATTGAACAATTTTAACAAATACCACTTTTGCGGTCATTTTAAAAATTCACATTTTTTTGATATTTTTCATACGTACACATTGAAATTGATCGTCTAAACATGAAATTATCAAAAATTTATAGTTTCCACGAAATTCAAGATTCAAGATTCAAGAAAGTTTTATTGTATTAATTTAGTCGTACAAGAATTTTAACAAGTATAATAGAAAATTGTATAAAATAAGCTGTTCTATATAAATATAATTTAGGTGTATAATAAATGCTTAGTTACTAGCTTAAATTGTCTTGGATTGTTATTGTTCATGTATTTTTATTTTAGGAAAAATTTTCAAAAAAAAAATATGAGTTTGAGAAAAACACTAAACTTAAAAACTAACACAAACACAAAAACACTAAACACTTATGATAAAGTTGCAAAACTAATATATGTAGTTTTTGGCTGCACAATTGTTCAAGATCAATGTTCCAATTCTGCCAGGGGAAATACGTGCGAAGCCACCACACACACGACCGGGACACGTCCAGTTCGCAGAGCAGGGTCGCCGTCCGACCGGCGCGATGTCGATGTTGCTAGTGCGTCAGGTCGGCTAGTGCGTGAACTGCAGCGACTAGATGTTGTTGTTGCTTAGGGCTTGTAGAAGATCGTCTGCGTCGGAAACTCGACCAGCTGCGCACGTTTCGTACGAACGGCCGGGAGTTGCTCGAGACGATCGAGTAGAGGGTTCCGATGAAATTTAATGTCTGTCAAGTATTTGGTCACTGTCTTTGTAAGGTATTCGTCTATTGTCTGTACGTTAGTCAGTTCGTGAACCGTTCTTGTCGGGACGCGGTCGTTGAAGCGAACGTTTAGTATCAGTCTCAGTATGCGATTTTGGAATTTTTGAATTTTGAGCAGGTTTGTTCGAGAAGCAGTACACCAAATATGAGACGCATAAGTCAGAACCGGTCTGATGCATGTTTTATATATATTCACTTTAACGTTGGTCGGTAAGTTTGACGTCAGTAGCGGTCGTAGTATGTTCAACATTGCACCGGACCTTCTTAGTCTGTCGTTTATAGTTTGTATGAAAGTTAGCTTTCGATCGAGCTTCAGGCCCAGATAAGTAATTGTCGGCGTTTGTTTAATGGTTGTTTTGTCGTACGTGATCGAAACAGTCGAGTCGAATTTAGATTTTGAAAAGGTCGTGGCCGATGATTTCGAATGGTTAATTTTGATTCTGTTCCGAGATTAATACCCGTTGAGCGTCGACAATGATTTCGAAAGTTTCGTCGGCGTCGGATGATTGTTGGGTGTGTCTGTGTAAAGACACGCGTCATCCGCGTACAATGCGAGATTGACGGTGTCTTGTAATTTTGGAATGTCACTTGTGAAAATATTATATAGTACGGGCCCCAGGACAGAGCCTTGGGGAACGCCAGCGGGTATTGGATGATTTGGCGATTTTTTGTTCTCGTACTTGACGTGAAATTCACGACCAAGTAGATAATTTTGTAGAATTTTAGTCAGGTAGTTGAGCGCTTTGGTCAAATACAATTTGGCAAGCAGACCGTCGTGCCACACCGAATCGAAATCCTTTTCGATATCGAGCGAGACGACGACGGTGAGCCTGTTCTTGGCTAGATTTTGTCGGATGGCGTCGGTGAGTCGATGAAGTTGATGAATTGTATTGTGCGAGTCTCTGAAGCCGAATTGTTTATCAGGAATGACGTGATTCTTGGCCAGATGATCGTTCAGTCTCTTGAGTATAGTGCGTTCGTACAATTTACTGATCGTCGACAAGAGACTGATCGGTCGGTAGCTGGTCGGTGATGTCAACGGTTTGCCCGGCTTCGGGATCGGAGTCACTTGCGAGCTCTTCCACAAAGCCGGGAAATGGTTCTGTCGCAGTGCGCTGTTTAGTATGTCGCGTAGTTTAGTGATTGCTTTTCTCGGCAAGTGCTTCAGGTGCGCATTCAATATACCGTCCGGACCCGGTGACGAGCGTGTTTTCAAGTTGCGTACGTATGTATGGAGCTCATGTGTGGTTATCGGCGGAATATCGTCGTCAGTGTACGGTAAGTGGTCTTTCAGATATTCGCCGAAACCGATGATGCTCTTGTGCTTTTTGAGTGTCGGTAGTGAGTCGCCGGTCCGGTGTGCTTGTGCAAAGACAGAAGCTATCAGGTCAACTTTGTCTTGCGTCTGCGTATAAAGTCTGTCACCGTTTTCCGAGAGCAGAGCCGGTATTTGATTCTGTTTCGGTCTCAGTCGACAAACAGATTGCCAAATCGAGTTTCGGTCTTTGATCAGTGAATTTGTCAGAGTTTTATTCGAAACTGTGATGCGGAGATCCTGCATCGATACGTGTATTAAATTTGTGAGGCGGTTCTTCTCGCGACGATAATACGGATCACCGGTTCGCCGTCATTGACGACGAGCGCAGTTCCGAAATCGTATGAAGTTTAAGATTTCGAAAGTCGGCCGAATGCGATTGAAATTTTGAATTTTGACTGTCGGCACGGCCCGTTCGGACGTCGTCCGGATGACCGACTGAAACTCGACGAGGAACTGATCAATCTGCTCGCACGCGTCCAGGTTGGCAGGTATTTGTAAGTTTTCGTTAATGTACGACTTGTATACAGTCCAGTCTGCGTTCTTGAAGTCTTTTGTCGAACGTTGCAGTCTCGTCGGACGAAAGTCGTTGATTGTCGTCAGCGTCGGACAATGGTCCGAGTCGGGGCCGTCGAGAACGACGACCCTCGACGAACGATTGTCGATATTCCTCGTCACGGCGATGTCGAGCACGGACGGATGCGCACATATGTGCGAGTAGCACGTAAACTCGTTCGGATGTAGTATGTCGTAGTGCGCGTCGTCGAGTAAGTTGGACAGGAGACGGCCGTTATGATTGTCGCAGTTACACAGCCAGTGCTGATGCTTGGCATTCAGATCACCGACTGTGATTATCCGTTCGTGTTGGTCGGTCAGTCGTCTGAGCGTGTCGATGTCGAGACGTTGATCCGGAACGTAGATGCCCGTGATGACCACATTACGTGGACCATCGACGAACACGCTAACGTACTCCGAATCGACGTCGTCGAGTCACGGCAGCAGCGAGTGCGGAATCTGTTTGTTGACTAGTACGGCGACGCCTGTTCCGTTATGGTCGAGTCGGTCGTGTCTGTACACGTTATAACCTGAAGCTCGCAGGGACATTGTCGGTTTTAGGTGAGTTTCGGTGAACACTGCGACGTCCACACGACGAGCGTGCAGGATGTGCAGTGTTTCGTCTAGTTTTTGTCTGAGTCCATTTACGTTAAAATTTAAAACCGTGAGCTGTCTCCCGGCCATTTATACGTAGCCGAGAGATTCTAACATCTGCAGACGATCCAACGTGCCGCTGCAGTTCAATATTGCCGCCGTCAGCCGACGAACCTCGTCGATGAGGGCAGAGACCTCAGACCAGGTGTTCGCCAGCTCTATCCACTGCGATGTCAACATCGACGACGATGACGGCATCGGTACAGAGACGGACGGTTGTTGTTGTTGCTGTTGTTGTTGTTGCGATTGTTGCTGCGATTGTTGCTGCGATTGCTGCTGTTGCTGAGATTGTTGCTGTTGTTGTTGTTGTTGGTGTCGTCGTCGTTGATTAAATCCCCCCGTCGTCGTCGTCGACATCGCAGGGAACGCGCTGTAATCAGTGTGTTGAGGTGGCAATGTTTGAGATTGTGAGAGCTACGACGGCGAACGCCACTGCTGCTGCTGCTGCTACTGCTGCTGCTGCTGTTGTTGTTGCTGTTAGAAATTGTATCCGCAATTACAGCAGCAGCCGCCGCTGCCGCCGCCATTGTAATTGCCGTTGTCGACCGGTCGAGCATTTGAGTTTTGCGTCCACGTATTATTTTTCGGCAGTGGAGCTGGTTTGAATTTTTTCTTTTGAAGCTCTTTTCGCGCTTCAATGCCCGACAAGTAATCGACGACGGCAATACATTGGCGATAATTCGCCGGGTGATCGCCGCCACAGTTTATACATTTTGCCAACTCAGTCCGGTCGGTTTTCGTGCACGACGATGTCAGATGATCGCCGGCGCACTTTACGCACCGAGGAACCGCAAAACAGTTGGCTGTCGCGTGGCCCAATCACTGACAGCGGTGACATTGGGTGAAGCCGGTCCTCACCCGATATTTTGCCCAATACACGCGACAATGAAGCAGGTATTCAATCTTGCTTACCTGGTTCTTTGTCGTTGTGTTATTGAAATTAACTTTATATGCGGGCGAGGAACTAGCCGCGCCACGCATAACGTATACGTTTTGGACAGCGAGACCTTCCTCGGTGAGTGCACCGACGATCTCTGTGCTCACTCCTTCTGGCACGCAGCTGAGAACCATCTCCAGCGGACGGTTCTCTGCAAGCGTGTATGTATGATATTCAACGTTTTGTTCGCGGAGCACGCGCTGGACGTTGTCCCAGTCATTACGGCTGTCGACGAATATTTTCGCCTCACTCCGCACATATTTCAAGTGTATTTTGCTGGCGCACTTGGCAGCCAGCTCGCTGGCAAACTGGAAATGATTATTGGGTTTTTTATGTAGCACGATCGGTGGCATCGGTCGTGCTTTTTTCGAGCTGCTGTTGCTGTTGTCGTTATTTGTACTGATGTTCGTGTTGCTGCTGCCGCTATCATTGCCACTGCTGCTGCTGCCGCTGCCGCCACTGTTATTTCTGTTATTATTATTATTATTATTATTGTGATTTGTTACCACGGTCGGACGTCTGTCGTTGTTGTTGTTACTGTTGCTGCTACTGTTGTTGCTGCTGCTACTGCCGTATGCAGCCGAACTCGTGCTAGGTCTATTATTATTGTTGTCGTTGTCGTTGTTGCTGTTGTTGGTGATGTTGTTGTTGTTGTTGTTGCCGCCGTCCGACCCAGTGAAGGATAGTTGCATCGGCTCCATCTCGTTCTCAGGCCTATCGCTGAGCGCGAGGAATTTGTTTGTCAGGCTGATCTCTTGGGATGCAACCGTCCGTTTACGTTTGTGATGACGCTGATGGTGTGGCTGTTACTGTTGTTGTTGCTGTTGTTGTTGCTGTTGTTGTTGCTGTTGTTGTTGCTGTTGTTGTTGCTGTTGTTGTTGCTGTTGCTGTTGTTGTTGCTGTTGTTGCTGCTGCTGTTGCTACTGCCGCTGTTGCTGTTGCTGTTGTTGCTACTGAGGCTGTTGCTGCTGCTGCTGTGGCTGCTGCTGTTGCTGTAGCTGCTGCTGCTGTGGCTGTTGTTGCTGTTACTGTTGTGGCTGTTGTTGCTGTTGCTCTTGCTGCTGCTGCTGCAGCGGCAACTTTTGAGGGTTTGAAAAAGTACAAAAAAAAAATTCAAAACGCTGCTAGGCCGCCAATATGCGTATTAGGATGAAACCGACGCCCAATCACTAACACCCCGGCCCTACACTATAAAAATCCAGTGTTTAATTTACGAATTTCGAATAATTATTTTAAGGCAAAAAACGCGAAAACTTTAAAAGAGGGGGTGTTATGTAAATTTCAGGAAAATTTCGAAATATGTTTTTGTAATTTTTTGTTATATTCGTTTTGTTTATGCACCGTAGGTACGTGTATAAGCATTAGAAACGGGCGCCGACGCTTATTAAGCTCGCAAACGAGCTTCGAAATTTTTGATTTTGACGGTTCGAAAAAAGCTCGAAACAGCAAAACTTTCAAATGCTGCTGCGACGCCATTATGCGTATTAGAATGAAACCGACGCCCAATCGCTATCACCCCGGCACTACACTACATAAATCCACTATTAGATTTTCCGATTTCGAAAAAATATTTTTAGGCAAAAAACGCAAAAATTTCAAAGGGGGGGGTGTTCTGAAATTTTCAATAAATTTAAGAATTTTTTTTTTTAATTTTTTGTTACAATCTTATTGTTTATGCTCCGTAGATACATGTGTAAGCATTAGAAACGGGCGTCGACGCTTATTAAGCTCGCAAACGAGCTTTGAAATCATGGATTTTGACGGTTCGAAAAGAGCTCAAAACAGCAAAATTTCATAACGCTGCTTCGAAGCCATTATTCGTATTAGAATGAAACCGACGCCCAATCGCTAACACCCCGGCACTACCCTATAGAAATACACTATCAGATTTTCCGATTTCGAAAAAATATTTTTATGCAAAAAACGCAAAAACTTCAAAGGGGGAGGGTGTTCTGAAATTTTCAAAAAATTTACGAAAATTTTTTTGTAATTTTTTGTTATATTCGTATTGTTTATGTTCCGTAGGTACGTGTATAAGCATTCGAAACGAGCGCCGATGCTTATTAAGCTCGCAAACGAGCTTTGAAATTTTGAATTTTGACGGTTTGAAAAAAGCTCAAAACAGCAAAACTTCAAAAAGTTGCTGCGACGCCATTATGCGTATTAGAGTGAAACCGACGCCCAATCGCTAACACCCAGGCACCACTCTATAGATATCCAATATTAGATTTTTCGATTTCGAAAAAATATTTTTAGGCAAAAAACGCAAAAACTTCAAGGGTGGGGGGGTTTAAGAAATTTTCGAAAAATTTACGAAATTTTTTTTGTAATTTTTTGTTATATTCGTATTTTTTATATGATCCGTAGGTACGTGTATAATCATAAGTAACTGGCGCCGACTCTTATTTAACTCGCAAACGAGCTTTGAAATTTTGGAATTTTGACGTTTCAAAAAAAGGTAAAAACAGCAAAATTCAAAACGCTGCTGCGACGCCATTATGCGTATTAGAGTGAAACCGACGCCCAATCGCTAACACCCAGGCACTTCTCTATAATTAACCACTATTAGATTTTTCGATGAGGAAAAAATATTTTTAGGCAAAAAACGCAAAAACTTCAAGGGGGGGGGTTAAGAAATTTTCGAAAAATTTACGAAATTTTTTTTGTAATTTTTTTTAATATTTGTATTTTTTATTTTTCGTAGGTACGTGTATAAGCATTAGAAACGGGCGCCGATGCTTATTAAGCTCGCAAACGAGCTTTGAAATTTTGGATTTTGACGGTTCGAAAAAAGCTCAAAACAGCAAAACTTCAAAACGTTGCTGCGACGCCATTATGCGTATTAGAGTGAAACCGACGCCCAATCGCTAACACCCAATCACTACTCTATAATTATCCACTATTAGATTTTTCGATTTCGAAAAAATATTATTAAGCAAAAAACGCAAAAACTTCAAAGGGGGGTGTTCTGAAATTTTCAAAAAAATTACAAAATTTTTTTTGTAATTTTTTGTTACCAGCGTATTGTTTATGCTCCGTAGGTAAGAGTATAAGAATTAGAAACAGGCGCCGACGCTTATTAAACTCGCAAACGAGCTTTCAAATTTTGGATTTTGACGGTTCGAAAAAAGCTCAAATCAGCAAGACTTCAAAACACAGCTGCGAAGCCATTATTCGTATTAGAATGAAACCGACGCCCAATCGCTAACACTCCGGCACTACTCTATAGAAATACACTATTAGATTTTCCGATTTCGAAAAAAATTTTTTAGGCAAAAAACACAAATACTGCAGTGGTGGGAGGGGTGTTCTGAAATTTTCAAAAAATTTACGAAATTTTTTGTTACAATCGTATTGTTTATGCTCCGTAGGTACGTGTATGTAGGTACGTGCATTAGAAACGGGCGCCGACGCTTACATACATAGCCATTTTTTTGATATTTTTCAAATGTACACCTTGAAATTGATCGTTTAAACATTAAATTATCAAAAAATTTATAGTTTCCACGAAGCGATCTCTATAATTTTTATACTCTACATGTATTTCGTTGAGTTTCATCGAATTCAACAAAAATTTTCATGGAAAAATCAAATTTTCCGGAAAAAATTAAAATTTCACCTATTCGCTACGATAATTTTAAAAAAAACAACGTTTTGAAGAAATATCCCGATTTCGGTCAAAAGTTGTAAAATCACTTTTTTCTGAATTTTTCATACCTACACGACGCGAAAGTTCGTCAAACTAACAAATTATCAAATTTTCTAAATTTTCATAATCTGATCAATGTGATTTTATTATTTTACATATGTTTCAATGTTTTCAATCGAATGTACCATTGATTTTTCTGGAAAAATCAAAATATTCAAAAACAATTAAAATGTCATATATTAGCTACTATAATATCATAAAATTGAAAGATTTCAACAAATATCACTTTTGCCGACATTTTAAAAATTCTCGTTTTTTCGATATTTTTCAATCGTACACGTTGAAATTGATCGTATAAACTTGAAATTATCAAAAATTTTATAGTTTCCACGAAGCGATCTCTATAATTTTTATACTTTACATGTATCTCGTTGAGTTTCATCGAATTCTACAAAAATTTTCAAGAAAAAATCAAATTTTCCGAAAATAATTAAAATTTCACCTTTTCGCTATGATAATTTTAAAGAAACAACGTTTTGAAGAAATATCCCGATTTCGGTCAAAAGTTGTGAAATTACTTTTTTCTGAATTTTTCATACCTACACGACGAGAAAGTTCGTCAAACTAACAAATTATCAAATTTTCTAAATTTTCATAATCTGATCAATGTGATTTTATTATTTTACATATATTTCAATGTTTTCAATCGAATGTCATTGAATTTTTCTGGAAAAATCAAAATATTAATAAACAATTATAATGTCATATATTCGCTACTATAATATCATAAAATTGAACGATTTCAACAAATATCACTTTTGCCGACATTTTAGAAATTCTCGTTTTTTCGATAATTTTCATACGTATACGTTGAAATTGATCGTCGAAACATGAAATATCAACAAATTTTATAGTTTCCACGAAACGATCTCTATAATTTTTATAATTTACATGTATCTCGTTGGTTTTCAACGAATTGAACAAAAATTTTCATGGAAAAATCAAATTTTCCGAAAAAAATTAAAATTTCACCTATTCGCTACGATAATTTTAAAAAAACAACGTTTTGAAGAAATATCCCGATTTCGGTCAAAAGTTGTAAAATCACTTTTTTCTGAATTTTTCATACCTAAACGACGAGATAGTTTGTCAAACTAAGAAATTATCAAATTTTCTAAATTTTCAAAATCTGATCAATGTGATTCCATTATTTTACATATATTTCAATGATTTCCATCGAATGACATTGAATTTTCCTGGACAAATCAAAATTTTCAAAAACAATATAAATGTCATCTAATCGCCCCGAAAATTCATAAAATTGAACGATTTCAACAAATACCACTTTTGCCGACATTTTAGAAATTCTCGTTTTTTCGATATTTTTCATACGTATACATTGAAGTTGATCGACGAAACATGAAATTTCAATAAATTTTATAGTTTACACGAAGCGATCTCTATGATTTTTATAATTTACATGTATCTCGTTGAGTTCCAACGAATTGAGCAAAAATTTTCATGGAAAACTCAAATTTTCCGAAAAAAATTATAGTTCTACCTATTCGCTACGATAATTTTAAAAAAACAACGTTTGAACATATATCACTATTTCGGTCAAATTTCTTTTTTCGAGCAGCGTTGGGGTAAAATTTTTATACCTAAACGGATGAAAGTATATAGCCGGAACTCTAATAAACATAGTATTAGTGCGTTTTTTAAAATATTCCACTTGGTTTCATCATATGATTTCATTTAGCTTTACATAACCCAACGTACATGTTTTTCATATTATCCTGATGATTTTAATTATTTATGCGTTTTAGGCATAATTACATGTACCATTTTTTACTTTACTGAAAAGGTGTTTCACTTCTGGCATTAGTATGATAGTACACATAACCATTTTTTTGATATTTTTCATACGTATACGTTGAAATTGATCGTCGAAACATGAAATATCAACAAATTTTATAGTTTCCACGAAACGATCTCTATAATTTTTATAATTTACATGTATCTCGTTGATTTTCAACGAATTGAACAAAAATTTTCATGGAAAAATCAAATTTTCCGAAAAAATTAAAATTTCACCTATTCGCTACGATAATTTTAAAAAAACAACGTTTTGAAGAAATATCCCGATTTCGGTCAAAAGTTGTAAAATCACTTTTTTCTGAATTTTTCATACCTACACGACGAGATAGTTTGTCAAACTAAGAAATTATCAAATTTTCTAAATTTTCAAAATCTGATCAATGTGATTCCATTATTTTACATATATTTCAATGATTTCCATCGAATGACATTGAATTTTCCTGGAAAAATCAAAATTTTCAAAAAACAATATAAAGGTCATCTAATCGCCCCGAAAATTCATAAAATTGAACGATTTCAACAAATACCACTTTTGCCGACATTTTAGAAATTCTCGTTTTTTCGATATTTTTCATACGTATACGTTGAAGTTGATCGACGAAACATGAAATTTCAATAAATTTTATAGTTTACACGAAGCGATCTCTATGATTTTTATAATTTACATGTATCTCGTTGAGTTTCAACGAATTGAGCAAAAATTTTCATGGAAAACTCGAATTTTCCGAAAAAAATTATAGTTTTACCTATTCGCTATGATAATTTTATAAAATTCAACGTTTGAACAAATATCACTATTTCGGTCAAATTTCTTTAGAGCAGCGTTGGGGTAAAATTTTTACATGAAACGGAAGAAAGTATATAGCCGGAACTCTAATAAACATAGTATTAGTGCGTTTTTTAAAATATTCCACTTGGTTTCATCATATGATTTCGCAGCTTATGCAACCCAACGTACATGTTTTTCATATTATCCTGATGATTTTAATTATTTATGCGTTTTAGGCATAATTACATGTACCTTTTTTTACTTTACTGAAGAGGTGTTTCACTTCTGGCATTAGTATGATAGTACACATAACCATTTTTTTGATATTTTTCATACGTATACGTTGAAATTGATCGTCGAAACATGAAATCCCAACAAATTTTATTGTTTTCACGAAACGATATCTATGATTTTTATAATTTACATGTATCTCGTTGAGTTTCAACGAATTGAGCAAAAATTTTCATGGAAAACTCAAATTTTCCGAAAAAAATTAAAATTTCACCTATTCGCTACGATAATTTTAAAAAAACAACGTTTTGAAGAAATATCCCGATTTCGGTCAAAAGTTGTAAAATCACTTTTTTCTGAATTTTTCATACCTAAACGACGAGATAGTTTGTCAAACTAAGAAATTATCAAATTTTCTAAATTTTCAAAGTCTGTTCAATGTAATTCATTTATTTTACATATATTTCAATGATTTCCATCGAATGACATTGAATTTTCCTGGAAAAATCCAAATTTTCAAAAACAATATAAATGTCATCTAATCGCCCCGAAAATTCATAAAATTGAACGATTTCAACAAATACCACTTTTGCCGACATTTTAGAAATTCTCGTTTTTTCGATATTTTTCATACGTATACGTTGAAGTTGATCGACGAAACATGAAATTTCAATAAATTTTATAGTTTACACGAAGCGATCTCTATGATTTTTATAATTTACATGTATCTCGTTGAGTTTCAACGAATTGAGCAAAAATTTTCATGGAAAACTCGAATTTTCCGAAAAAATTATAGTTTTACCTATTCGCTATGATAATTTTATAAAATTCAACGTTTGAACAAATATCACTATTTCGGTCAAATTTCTTTAGAGCAGCGTTGGGGTAAAATTTTTACATGAAACGGAAGAAAGTATATAGCCGGAACTCTAATAAACATAGTATTAGTGCGTTTTTTAAAATATTCCACTTGGTTTCATCATATGATTTCGCAGCTTATGCAACCCAACGTACATGTTTTTCATATTATCCTGATGATTTTAATTATTTATGCGTTTTAGGCATAATTACATGTACCTTTTTTACTTTACTGAAGAGGTGTTTCACTTCTGGCATTAGTATGATAGTACACATAACCATTTTTTTGATATTTTTCATACGTATACGTTGAAATTGATCGTCGAAACATGAAATATCAACAAATTTTATTGTTTTCACGAAACGATATCTATGATTTTTATAATTTACATGTATCTCGTTGAGTTTCAACGAATTGAGCAAAAATTTTCATGGAAAACTCAAATTTTCCGAAAAAATTAAAATTTCACCTATTCGCTACGATAATTTTAAAAAAACAACGTTTTGAAGAAATATCCCGATTTCGTTAAAAAGTTGTAAAATCACTTTTTTCTTAATTTTTCATACCTAAACGACGAGATAGTTTGTCAAACTAAGAAATTATCAAATTTTCTAAATTTTCAAAGTCTGATCAATGTAATTCATTTATTTTACATATATTTCAATGATTTCCATCGAATGACATTGAATTTTCCTGGAAAAATCAAAATTTTCAAAAAACAATATAAATGTCATCTAATCGCCCCGAAAATTCATAAAATTGAACGATTTCAACAAATACCAATTTTGCCGACATTTTAGAAATTCTCGTTTTTTCGATATTTTTCATACGTATACGTTGAAGTTGATCGACGAAACATGAAATTTCAATAAATTTTATAGTTTACACGAAGCGATCTCTATGATTTTTATAATTTACATGTATCTCGTTGAGTTTCAACGAATTGAGCAAAAATTTTCATGGAAAACTCGAATTTTCCGAAAAAATTATAGTTTTACCTATTCGCTATGATAATTTTATAAAATTCAACGTTTGAACAAATATCACTATTTCGGTCAAATTTCTTTAGAGCAGCGTTGGGGTAAAATTTTTACATGAAACGGAAGAAAGTATATAGCCGGAACTCTAATAAACATAGTATTAGTGCGTTTTTTAAAATATTCCACTTGGTTTCATCATATGATTTCGCAGCTTATGCAACCCAACGTACATGTTTTTCATATTATCCTGATGATTTTAATTATTTATGCGTTTTAGGCATAATTACATGTACCTTTTTTTACTTTACTGAAAAGGTGTTTCACTTCTGGCATTAGTATGATAGTACACATAACCATTTTTTTGATATTTTTCATACGTATACGTTGAAATTGATCGTCGAAACATGAAATCCCAACAAATTTTATTGTTTTCACGAAACGATATCTATGATTTTTATAATTTACATGTATCTCGTTGAGTTTCAACGAATTGAGCAAAAATTTTCATGGAAAACTCAAATTTTCCGAAAAAAATTAAAATTTCACCTATTCGCTACGATAATTTTAAAAAAACAACGTTTTGAAGAAATATCCCGATTTCGGTCAAAAGTTGTAAAATCACTTTTTTCTGAATTTTTCATACCTAAACGACGAGATAGTTTGTCAAACTAAGAAATTATCAAATTTTCTAAATTTTCAAAGTCTGTTCAATGTAATTCATTTATTTTACATATATTTCAATGATTTCCATCGAATGACATTGAATTTTCCTGGAAGAAACAAAATTTTCAAAAACAATATAAATGTCATCTAATCGCCCCGAAAATTCATAAAATTGAACGATTTCAACAAATACCACTTTTGCCGACATTTTAGAAATTCTCGTTTTTTCGATATTTTTCATACGTATACGTTGAAGTTGATCGACGAAACATGAAATTTCAATAAATTTTATAGTTTACACGAAGCGATCTCTATGATTTTTATAATTTACATGTATCTCGTTGAGTTTCAACGAATTGAGCAAAAATTTTCATGGAAAACTCGAATTTTCCGAAAAAAATTATAGTTTTACCTATTCGCTATGATAATTTTATAAAATTCAACGTTTGAACAAATATCACTATTTCGGTCAAATTTCTTTAGAGCAGCGTTGGGGTAAAATTTTTACATGAAACGGAAGAAAGTATATAGCCGGAACTCTAATAAACATAGTATTAGTGCGTTTTTTAAAATATTCCACTTGGTTTCATCATATGATTTCGCAGCTTATGCAACCCAACGTACATGTTTTTCATATTATCCTGATGATTTTAATTATTTATGCGTTTTAGGCATAATTACATGTACCTTTTTTACTTTACTGAAGAGGTGTTTCACTTCTGGCATTAGTATGATAGTACACATAACCATTTTTTTGATATTTTTCATACGTATACGTTGAAATTGATCGTCGAAACATGAAATATCAACAAATTTTATAGTTTCCACGAAACGATATCTATGATTTTTATAATTTACATGTATCTCGTTGAGTTTCAACGAATTGAGCAAAAATTTTCATGGAAAACTCAAATTTTCCGAAAAAAATTAAAATTTCACCTATTCGCTACGATAATTTTAAAAAAAACGTTTTGAAGAAATATCCCGATTTCGGTCAAAAGTTGTAAAATCACTTTTTTCTGAATTTTTCATACCTAAACGACGAGATAGTTTGTCAAACTAAGAAATTATCAAATTTTCTAAATTTTCAAAGTCTGATCAATGTAATTCATTTATTTTACATATATTTCAATGATTTCCATCGAATGACATTGAATTTTCCTGGAAAAATCAAAATTTTCAAAAACAATATAAATGTCATCTAATCGCCCCGAAAATTCATAAAATTGAACGATTTCAACAAATACCACTTTTGCCGACATTTTAGAAATTCTCGTTTTTTCGATATTTTTCATACGTATACGTTGAAGTTGATCGACGAAACATGAAATTTCAATAAATTTTATAGTTTACACGAAGCGATCTCTATGATTTTTATAATTTACATGTATCTCGTTGAGTTTCAACGAATTGAGCAAAAATTTTCATGGAAAACTCAAATTTTCCGCAAAAAATTATAGTTTTACCTATTCGCTATGATAATTTTATAAAATTCAACGTTTGAACAAATATCACTATTTCGGTCAAATTTCTTTAGAGCAGCGTTGGGGTAAAATTTTTACATGAAACGGAAGAAAGTATATAGCCGGAACTCTAATAAACATAGTATTAGTGCGTTTTTAAAAAAAATCCACTTGGTTTTATCAGTTTATTATCCTAATTTTAATTATTTATGCGTTTTTAGGCATAATTACATGAATTTTATGATTTCGCAGCTTATGCAACCCAACGTACATGTTATTCATATTATCCTGATGATTTTAATTATTTATGCGTTTTAGGCATAATTACATGTACTTTTTTTACTTTACTGAAAAGGTGTTTCACTTCTGGCATTAGTATGATAGTACACATAACCATTTTTTTGATATTTTTCATACGTATACGTTGAAATTGATCGTCGAAACATGAAATTTCAACAAATTTTATTGTTTTCACGAAACGATCTCTATAATTTTTATAATTTACATGTATCTCGTTGAGTTTCAACGAATTGAGCAAAAATTTTCATGGAAAACTCAAATTTTCCGAAAAAATTAAAATTTCACCTATTCGCTACGATAATTTTAAAAAAACAACGTTTTGAAGAAATATCCCGATTTCGGTCAAAAGTTGTAAAATCACTTTTTTCTGAATTTTTCATACCTAAACGACGAGATAGTTTGTCAAACTAAGAAATTATCAAATTTTCTAAATTTTCAAAGTCTGATCAATGTAATTCATTTATTTTACATATATTTCAATGATTTCCATCGAATGACATTGAATTTTCCTGGAAAAATCAAAATTTTCAAAAACAATATAAATGTCATCTAATCGCCCCGAAAATTCATAAAATTGAACGATTTCAACAAATACCACTTTTGCCGACATTTTAGAAATTCTCGTTTTTTCGATATTTTTCATACGTATACGTTGAAATTGATCGTCGAAACATGAAATTTCAACAAATTTTATTGTTTTCACGAAGCGATCTCTATGATTTTTATAATTTACATGTATCTCGTTGTGTTTCAACGAATTGAGCAAAAATTTTCATGGAAAACTCAAATTTTCCGAAAAAAATTAAAATTTCACCTATTCGCTACGATAATTTTAAAAAAACAACGTTTTGAAGAAATATCCCGATTTCGGTCAAAAGTTGTAAAATCACTTTTTCTGAATTTTTCATACCTAACGACGATATAGTTTGTCAAACTAAGAAATTATCAAATTTTCTAAATTTTCAAAGTCTGATCAATGTAATTCATTTATTTTACATATATTTCAATGATTTCCATCGAATGACATTGAATTTTCCTGGAAAAATCAAAATTTTCAAAAACAATATAAATGTCATCTAATCGCCCCGAAAATTCATAAAATTGAACGATTTCAACAAATACCACTTTTGCCGACATTTTAGAAATTCTCGTTTTTTCGATATTTTTCATACGTATACGTTGAAGTTGATCGACGAAACATGAAATTTCAATAAATTTTATAGTTTACACGAAGCGATCTCTATGATTTTTATAATTTACATGTATCTCGTTGAGTTTCAACGAATTGAGCAAAAATTTTCATGGAAAACTCGAATTTTCCGAAAAAATTATAGTTTTACCTATTCGCTATGATAATTTTATAAAATTCAACGTTTGAACAAATATCACTATTTCGGTCAAATTTCTTTAGAGCAGCGTTGGGGTAAAATTTTTACATGAAACGGAAGAAAGTATATAGCCGGAACTCTAATAAACATAGTATTAGTGCGTTTTTTAAAATATTCCACTTGGTTTCATCATATGATTTCGCAGCTTATGCAACCCAACGTACATGTTTTTTATATTATCCTGATGATTTTAATTATTTATGCGTTTTAGGCATAATTACATGTACCTTTTTTTACTTTACTGAAGAGGTGTTTCACTTCTGGCATTAGTATGATAGTACACATAACCATTTTTTTGATATTTTTCATACGTATACGTTGAAATTGATCGTCGAAACATGAAATATCAACAAATTTTATAGTTTCCACGAAACGATCTCTATAATTTTTATAATTTACATGTATCTCGTTGAGTTCCAACGAATTGAGCAAAAATTTTCATGGAAAACTCAAATTTTCCGAAAAAAATTATAGTTCTACCTATTCGCTACGATAATTTTAAAAAAACAACGTTTTGAAGAAATATCCCGATTTCGGTCAAAAGTTGTAAAATCACTTTTTTCTGAATTTTTCATACCTAAACGACGAGATAGTTTGTCAAACTAAGAAATTATCAAATTTTCTAAATTTTCAAAGTCTGATCAATGTAATTCATTTATTTTACATATATTTCAATGATTTCCATCGAATGACATTGAATTTTCCTGGAAAAATCAAAATTTTCAAAAACAATATAAATGTCATCTAATCGCCCCGAAAATTCATAAAATTGAACGATTTCAACAAATACCACTTTTGCCGACATTTTAGAAATTCTCGTTTTTTCGATATTTTTCATACGTATACGTTGAAGTTGATCGACGAAACATGAAATTTCAATAAATTTTATAGTTTACACGAAGCGATCTCTATGATTTTTATAATTTACATGTATCTCGTTGAGTTTCAACGAATTGAGCAAAAATTTTCATGGAAAACTCGAATTTTCCGAAAAAAATTATAGTTTTACCTATTCGCTATGATAATTTTATAAAATTCAACGTTTGAACAAATATCACTATTTCGGTCAAATTTCTTTAGAGCAGCGTTGGGGTAAAATTTTTACATGAAACGGAAGAAAGTATATAGCCGGAACTCTAATAAACATAGTATTAGTGCGTTTTTTAAAATATTCCACTTGGTTTCATCATATGATTTCGCAGCTTATGCAACCCAACGTACATGTTTTTCATATTATCCTGATGATTTTAATTATTTATGCGTTTTAGGCATAATTACATGTACCTTTTTTTACTTTACTGAAAAGGTGTTTCACTTCTGGCATTAGTATGATAGTACACATAACCATTTTTTTGATATTTTTCATACGTATACGTTGAAATTGATCGTCGAAACATGAAATTTTAACAAATTTTATTGTTTTCACGAAACGATATCTATGATTTTTATAATTTACATGTATCTCGTTGAGTTTCAACGAATTGAGCAAAAATTTTCATGGAAAACTCAAATTTTCCGAAAAAAATTAAAATTTCACCTATTCGCTACGATAATTTTAAAAAAACAACGTTTTGAAGAAATATCCCGATTTCGGTCAAAAGTTGTAAAATCACTTTTTTCTGAATTTTTCATACCTAAACGACGAGATAGTTTGTCAAACTAAGAAATTATCAAATTTTCTAAATTTTCAAAGTCTGATCAATGTAATTCATTTATTTTACATATATTTCAATGATTTCCATCGAATGACATTGAATTTTCCTGGAAAAATCAAAATTTTCAAAAACAATATAAATGTCATCTAATCGCCCCGAAAATTCATAAAATTGAACGATTTCAACAAATACCACTTTTGCCGACATTTTAGAAATTCTCGTTTTTTCGATATTTTTCATACGTATACGTTGAAGTTGATCGACGAAACATGAAATTTCAATAAATTTTATAGTTTACACGAAGCGATCTCTATGATTTTTATAATTTACATGTATCTCGTTGAGTTTCAACGAATTGAGCAAAAATTTTCATGGAAAACTCGAATTTTCCGAAAAAATTATAGTTTTACCTATTCGCTATGATAATTTTATAAAATTCAACGTTTGAACAAATATCACTATTTCGGTCAAATTTCTTTAGAGCAGCGTTGGGGTAAAATTTTTACATGAAACGGAAGAAAGTATATAGCCGGAACTCTAATAAACATAGTATTAGTGCGTTTTTTAAAATATTCCACTTGGTTTCATCATATGATTTCGCAGCTTATGCAACCCAACGTACATGTTTTTCATATTATCCTGATGATTTTAATTATTTATGCGTTTTAGGCATAATTACATGTACCTTTTTTACTTTACTGAAGAGGTGTTTCACTTCTGGCATTAGTATGATAGTACACATAACCATTTTTTGATATTTTTCATACGTATACGTTGAAATTGATCGTCGAAACATGAAATTTCAACAAATTTTATTGTTTTCACGAAACGATATCTATGATTTTTATAATTTACATGTATCTCGTTGAGTTTCAACGAATTGAGCAAAAATTTTCATGGAAAACTCAAATTTTCCGAAAAAAATTAAAATTTCACCTATTCGCTACGATAATTTTAAAAAAACAACGTTTTGAAGAAATATCCCGATTTCGGTCAAAAGTTGTAAAATCACTTTTTCTGAATTTTTCATACCTAAACGACGAGATAGTTTGTCAAACTAAGAAATTATCAAATTTTCTAAATTTTCAAAGTCTGATCAATGTAATTCATTTATTTTACATATATTTCAATGATTTCCATCGAATGACATTGAATTTTCCTGGAAAAATCAAAATTTTCAAAAACAATATAAATGTCATCTAATCGCCCCGAAAATTCATAAAATTGAACGATTTCAACAAATACCACTTTTGCCGACATTTTAGAAATTCTCGTTTTTTCGATATTTTTCATACGTATACGTTGAAGTTGATCGACGAAACATGAAATTTCAATAAATTTTATAGTTTACACGAAGCGATCTCTATGATTTTTATAATTTACATGTATCTCGTTGAGTTTCAACGAATTGAGCAAAAATTTTCATGGAAAACTCGAATTTTCCGAAAAAATTATAGTTTTACCTATTCGCTATGATAATTTTATAAAATTCAACGTTTGAACAAATATCACTATTTCGGTCAAATTTCTTTAGAGCAGCGTTGGGGTAAAATTTTTACATGAAACGGAAGAAAGTATATAGCCGGAACTCTAATAAACATAGTATTAGTGCGTTTTTTAAAATATTCCACTTGGTTTCATCATATGATTTCGCAGCTTATGCAACCCAACGTACATGTTTTTCATATTATCCTGATGATTTTAATTATTTATGCGTTTTAGGCATAATTACATGTACCTTTTTTACTTTACTGAAGAGGTGTTTCACTTCTGGCATTAGTATGATAGTACACATAACCATTTTTTTGATATTTTTCATACGTATACGTTGAAATTGATCGTCGAAACATGAAATTTCAACAAATTTTATTGTTTTCACGAAACGATCTCTATAATTTTTATAATTTACATGTATCTCGTTGAGTTTCAACGAATTGAGCAAAAATTTTCATGGAAAACTCAAATTTTCCGAAAAAAATTAAAATTTCACCTATTCGCTACGATAATTTTAAAAAAACAACGTTTTGAAGAAATATCCCGATTTCGGTCAAAAGTTGTAAAATCACTTTTTCTGAATTTTTCATACCTAAACGACGAGATAGTTTGTCAAACTAAGAAATTATCAAATTTTCTAAATTTTCAAAGTCTGATCAATGTAATTCATTTATTTTACATATATTTCAATGATTTCCATCGAATGACATTGAATTTTCCTGGAAAAATCAAAATTTTCAAAAACAATATAAATGTCATCTAATCGCCCCGAAAATTCATAAAATTGAACGATTTCAACAAATACCACTTTTGCCGACATTTTAGAAATTCTCGTTTTTTCGATATTTTTCATACGTATACGTTGAAGTTGATCGACGAAACATGAAATTTCAATAAATTTTATAGTTTACACGAAGCGATCTCTATGATTTTTATAATTTACATGTATCTCGTTGAGTTTCAACGAATTGAGCAAAAATTTTCATGGAAAACTCGAATTTTCCGAAAAAATTATAGTTTTACCTATTCGCTATGATAATTTTATAAAATTCAACGTTTGAACAAATATCACTATTTCGGTCAAATTTCTTTAGAGCAGCGTTGGGGTAAAATTTTTACATGAAACGGAAGAAAGTATATAGCCGGAACTCTAATAAACATAGTATTAGTGCGTTTTTTAAAATATTCCACTTGGTTTCATCATATGATTTCGCAGCTTATGCAACCCAACGTACATGTTTTTCATATTATCCTGATGATTTTAATTATTTATGCGTTTTAGGCATAATTACATGTACCTTTTTTACTTTACTGAAGAGGTGTTTCACTTCTGGCATTAGTATGATAGTACACATAACCATTTTTTGATATTTTTCATACGTATACGTTGAAATTGATCGTCGAAACATGAAATTTCAACAAATTTTATTGTTTTCACGAAACGATATCTGTGATTTTTATAATTTACATGTATCTCGTTGAGTTTCAACGAATTGAGCAAAAATTTTCATGGAAAACTCAAATTTTCCGAAAAAATTAAAATTTCATCTATTCGCTACGATAATTTTAAAAAAACAACGTTTTGAAGAAATATCCCGATTTCGGTCAAAAGTTGTAAAATCACTTTTTTCTGAATTTTTCATACCTAAACGACGAGATAGTTTGTCAAACTAAGAAATTATCAAATTTTCTAAATTTTCAAAGTCTGATCAATGTAATTCATTTATTTTACATATATTTCAATGATTTCCATCGAATGACATTGAATTTTCCTGGAAAAATCAAAATTTTCAAAAACAATATAAATGTCATCTAATCGCCCCGAAAATTCATAAAATTGAACGATTTCAACAAATACCACTTTTGCCGACATTTTAGAAATTCTCGTTTTTTCGATATTTTTCATACGTATACGTTGAAATTGATCGACGAAACATGAAATTTCAATAAATTTTATAGTTTACACGAAGCGATCTCTATGATTTTTATAATTTACATGTATCTCGTTGAGTTTCAACGAATTGAGCAAAAATTTTCATGGAAAACTCGAATTTTCAAAAAAAAATTATAGTTTTACCTATTCGCTATGATAATTTTAAAAAAACAACGTTTTGAAGAAATATCCCGATTTCGGTCAAAAGTTGTAAAATCACTTTTTTCTGAATTTTTCATACCTACACGACGAGATAGTTTGTCAAACTAAGAAATTATCAAATTTTCTAAATTTTCAAAGTCTGATCAATGTAATTCATTTATTTTACATATATTTCAATGATTTCCATCGAATGACATTGAATTTTCCTGGAAAAATCAAAATTTTCAAAAAACAATATAAAGGTCATCTAATCGCCCCGAAAATTCATAAAATTGAACGATTTCAACAAATACCACTTTTGCCGACATTTTAGAAATTCTCGTTTTTTCGATATTTTTCATACGTATACGTTGAAGTTGATCGACGAAACATGAAATTTCAATAAATTTTATAGTTTACACGAAGCGATCTCTATGATTTTTATAATTTACATGTATCTCGTTGAGTTTCAACGAATTGAGCAAAAATTTTCATGGAAAACTCGAATTTTCCGAAAAAATTATAGTTTTACCTATTCGCTATGATAATTTTATAAAATTCAACGTTTGAACAAATATCACTATTTCGGTCAAATTTCTTTAGAGCAGCGTTGGGGTAAAATTTTTACATGAAACGGAAGAAAGTATATAGCCGGAACTCTAATAAACATAGTATTAGTGCGTTTTTTAAAATATTCCACTTGGTTTCATCATATGATTTCGCAGCTTATGCAACCCAACGTACATGTTTTTCATATTATCCTGATGATTTTAATTATTTATGCGTTTTAGGCATAATTACATGTACCTTTTTTTACTTTACTGAAGAGGTGTTTCACTTCTGGCATTAGTATGATAGTACACATAACCATTTTTTTGATATTTTTCATACGTATACGTTGAAATTGATCGTCGAAACATGAAATTTCAACAAATTTTATTGTTTTCACGAAACGATATCTATGATTTTTATAATTTACATGTATCTCGTTGAGTTTCAACGAATTGAGCAAAAATTTTCATGGAAAACTCAAATTTTCCGAAAAAAATTAAAATTTCACCTATTCGCTACGATAATTTTAAAAAAACAACGTTTTGAAGAAATATCCCGATTTCGGTCAAAAGTTGTAAAATCACTTTTTTCTGAATTTTTCATACCTAAACGACGAGATAGTTTGTCAAACTAAGAAATTATCAAATTTTCTAAATTTTCAAAGTCTGATCAATGTAATTCATTTATTTTACATATATTTCAATGATTTCCATCGAATGACATTGAATTTTCCTGGAAAAATCAAAATTTTCAAAAAACAATATAAAGGTCATCTAATCGCCCCGAAAATTCATAAAATTGAACGATTTCAACAAATACCACTTTTGCCGACATTTTAGAAATTCTCGTTTTTTCGATATTTTTCATACGTATACGTTGAAGTTGATCGACGAAACATGAAATTTCAATAAATTTTATAGTTTACACGAAGCGATCTCTATGATTTTTATAATTTACATGTATCTCGTTGAGTTCCAACGAATTGAGCAAAAATTTTCATGGAAAACTCAAATTTTCCGAAAAAATTATAGTTTTACCTATTCGCTATGATAATTTTATAAAATTCAACGTTTGAACAAATATCACTATTTCGGTCAAATTTCTTTAGAGCAGCGTTGGGGTAAAATTTTTACATGAAACGGAAGAAAGTATATAGCCGGAACTCTAATAAACATAGTATTAGTGCGTTTTTTAAAATATTCCACTTGGTTTCATCATATGATTTCGCAGCTTATGCAACCCAACGTACATGTTTTTCATATTATCCTGATGATTTTAATTATTTATGCGTTTTAGGCATAATTACATGTACCTTTTTTACTTTACTGAAGAGGTGTTTCACTTCTGGCATTAGTATGATAGTACACATAACCATTTTTTGATATTTTTCATACGTATACGTTGAAATTGATCGTCGAAACATGAAATTTCAACAAATTTTATTGTTTTCACGAAACGATATCTATGATTTTTATAATTTACATGTATCTCGTTGAGTTTCAACGAATTGAGCAAAAATTTTCATGGAAAACTCAAATTTTCCGAAAAAATTAAAATTTCACCTATTCGCTACGATAATTTTAAAAAAACAACGTTTTGAAGAAATATCCCGATTTCGGTCAAAAGTTGTAAAATCACTTTTTCTGAATTTTTCATACCTAAACGACGAGATAGTTTGTCAAACTAAGAAATTATCAAATTTTCTAAATTTTCAAAGTCTGATCAATGTAATTCATTTATTTTACATATATTTCAATGATTTCCATCGAATGACATTGAATTTTCCTGGAAAAATCAAAATTTTCAAAAACAATATAAATGTCATCTAATCGCCCCGAAAATTCATAAAATTGAACGATTTCAACAAATACCACTTTTGCCGACATTTTAGAAATTCTCGTTTTTTCGATATTTTTCATACGTATACGTTGAAGTTGATCGACGAAACATGAAATTTCAATAAATTTTATAGTTTACACGAAGCGATCTCTATGATTTTTATAATTTACATGTATCTCGTTGAGTTTCAACGAATTGAGCAAAAATTTTCATGGAAAACTCGAATTTTCCGAAAAAATTATAGTTTTACCTATTCGCTATGATAATTTTATAAAATTCAACGTTTGAACAAATATCACTATTTCGGTCAAATTTCTTTAGAGCAGCGTTGGGGTAAAATTTTTACATGAAACGGAAGAAAGTATATAGCCGGAACTCTAATAAACATAGTATTAGTGCGTTTTTTAAAATATTCCACTTGGTTTCATCATATGATTTCGCAGCTTATGCAACCCAACGTACATGTTTTTCATATTATCCTGATGATTTTAATTATTTATGCGTTTTAGGCATAATTACATGTACCTTTTTTTACTTTACTGAAGAGGTGTTTCACTTCTGGCATTAGTATGATAGTACACATAACCATTTTTTTGATATTTTTCATACGTATACGTTGAAATTGATCGTCGAAACATGAAATCCCAACAAATTTTATTGTTTTCACGAAACGATATCTATGATTTTTATAATTTACATGTATCTCGTTGAGTTTCAACGAATTGAGCAAAAATTTTCATGGAAAACTCAAATTTTCCAAAAAAAATTAAAATTTCATCTATTCGCTACGATAATTTTAAAGAAACAACGTTTTGAAGAAATATCCCGATTTCGGTCAAAAGTTGTAAAATCACTTTTTTCTGAATTTTTCATACCTAAACGACGAGATAGTTTGTCAAACTAAGAAATTATCAAATTTTCTAAATTTTCAAAGTCTGATCAATGTAATTCATTTATTTTACATATATTTCAATGATTTCCATCGAATGACATTGAATTTTCCTGGAAAAATCCAAATTTTCAAAAACAATATAAATGTCATCTAATCGCCCCGAAAATTCATAAAATTGAACGATTTCAACAAATACCACTTTTGCCGACATTTTAGAAATTCTCGTTTTTTCGATATTTTTCATACGTATACGTTGAAGTTGATCGACGAAACATGAAATTTCAATAAATTTTATAGTTTACACGAAGCGATCTCTATGATTTTTATAATTTACATGTATCTCGTTGAGTTTCAACGAATTGAGCAAAAATTTTCATGGAAAACTCAAATTTTCCGAAAAAATTATAGTTTTACCTATTCGCTATGATAATTTTATAAAATTCAACGTTTGAACAAATATCACTATTTCGGTCAAATTTCTTTAGAGCAGCGTTGGGGTAAAATTTTTACATGAAACGGAAGAAAGTATATAGCCGGAACTCTAATAAACATAGTATTAGTGCGTTTTTCAAAATATTCCACTTGGTTTCATCATATGATTTCGCAGCTTATGCAACCCAACGTACATGTTTTTCATATTATCCTGATGATTTTAATTATTTATGCGTTTTAGGCATAATTACATGTACCTTTTTTACTTTACTGAAAGGTGTTTCACTTCTGGCATTAGTATGATAGTACACATAACCATTTTTTTTTCGATATTTTTCATACGTATACGTTGAAATTGATCGTCGAAACATGAAATTTCAACAAATTTTATTGTTTTCACGAAACGATATCTATGATTTTTATAATTTACATGTATCTCGTTGAGTTTCAACGAATTGAGCAAAAATTTTCATGGAAAACTCAAATTTTCCGAAAAAATTAAAATTTCATCTATTCGCTACGATAATTTTAAAAAAACAACGTTTTGAAGAAATATCCCGATTTCGGTCAAAAGTTGTAAAATCACTTTTTTCTGAATTTTCATACCTAAACGACGAGATAGTTTGTCAAACTAAGAAATTATCAAATTTTCTAAATTTTCAAAGTCTGATCAATGTAATTCATTTATTTTACATATATTTCAATGATTTCCATCGAATGACATTGAATTTTCCTGGAAAAATCAAAATTTTCAAAAACAATATAAATGTCATCTAATCGCCCCGAAAATTCATAAAATTGAACGATTTCAACAAATACCACTTTTGCCGACATTTTAGAAATTCTCGTTTTTTCGATATTTTTCATACGTATACGTTGAAGTTGATCGACGAAACATGAAATTTCAATAAATTTTATAGTTTACACGAAGCGATCTCTATGATTTTTATAATTTACATGTATCTCGTTGAGTTTCAACGAACTGAGCAAAAATTTTCATGGAAAACTCAAATTTTCCGAAAAAATTATAGTTTTACCTATTCGCTATGATAATTTTAAAAAATTCAACGTTTGAACAAATATCACTATTTCGGTAAAATTTCTTTAGAGCAGCGTTGGGAATCAGCGTTGGGGTAAAATTTTTACATGAAACGGAAGAAAGTATATAGCCGGAACTCTAATAAACATAGTATTAGTGCGTTTTTTAAAATATTCCACTTGGTTTCATCATATGATTTCGCAGCTTATGCAACCCAACGTACATGTTTTTCATATTATCCTGATGATTTTAATTATTTATGCGTTTTAGACATAATTACATGTACCTTTTTTTCTTTACTGAAGAGGTGTTTCACTTCTGGCTTTAGTATGATAGTACACATAACCATTTTTTTGATATTTTTCATACGTATACGTTGAAATTGATCGTCGAAACATGAAATATCAACAAATTTTATAGTTTCCACGAAACGATCTCTATAATTTTTATAATTTACATGTATCTCGTTGATTTTCAACGAATTGAACAAAAATTTTCATGGAAAACTCAAATTTTCCGAAAAAAATTAAAATTTCACCTATTCGCTACGATAATTTTAAAAAAACAACGTTTTGAAGAAATATCCCGATTTCGGTCAAAAGTTGTAAAATCACTTTTTTCTGAATTTTTCATACCTAAACGACGAGATAGTTTGTCAAACTAAGAAATTATCAAATTTTCTAAATTTTCAAAGTCTGATCAATGTAATTCATTTATTTTACATATATTTCAATGATTTCCATCGAATGACATTGAATTTTCCTGGAAAAATCAAAATTTTCAAAAACAATATAAATGTCATCTAATCGCCCCGAAAATTCATAAAATTGAACGATTTCAACAAATACCACTTTTGCCGACATTTTAGAAATTCTCGTTTTTTCGATATTTTTCATACGTATACGTTGAAGTTGATCGACGAAACATGAAATTTCAATAAATTTTATAGTTTACACGAAGCGATCTCTATGATTTTTATAATTTACATGTATCTCGTTGAGTTCCAACGAATTGAGCAAAAATTTTCATGGAAAACTCAAATTTTCCGAAAAAAATTATAGTTTTACCTATTCGCTATGATAATTTTATAAATTTCAACGTTTGAACAAATATCACTATTTCGGTCAAATTTCTTTAGAGCAGCGTTGGGGTATAATTTTTTCATGAAACGGAAGAAAGTATATAGCCGGAACTCTAATAAACATAGTATTAGTGCGTTTTTTAAAATATTCCACTTGGTTTCATCATATGATTTCGCAGTTTATGCAACCCAACATACATGTTTTTCATATTTTTCCTGATGATTTTAATTATTTATGCGTTTTAGGCATAATTACATGTACCTTTTTTTAAATTACTGAAGAGGTGTTTCACTTCTGGCATTAGTATGATAGTACACATAACCATTTTTTTTTCGATATTTTTCATACGTATACGTTGAAATTGATCGTCGAAACATGAAATTTCAACAAATTTTATTGTTTTCACGAAACGATATCTATGATTTTTATAATTTACATGTATCTCGTTGAGTTTCAACGAATTGAGCAAAAATTTTCATGGAAAACTCAAATTTTCCGAAAAAATTAAAATTTCACCTATTCGCTACGATAATTTTAAAAAAACAACGTTTTGAAGAAATATCCCGATTTCGGTCAAAAGTTGTAAAATCACTTTTTCTGAATTTTTCATACCTAAACGACGAGATAGTTTGTCAAACTAAGAAATTATCAAATTTTCTAAATTTTCAAAGTCTGATCAATGTAATTCATTTATTTTACATATATTTCAATGATTTCCATCGAATGACATTGAATTTTCCTGGAAAAATCAAAATTTTCAAAAACAATATAAATGTCATCTAATCGCCCCGAAAATTCATAAAATTGAACGATTTCAACAAATACCACTTTTGCCGACATTTTAGAAATTCTCGTTTTTTCGATATTTTTCATACGTATACGTTGAAGTTGATCGACGAAACATGAAATTTCAATAAATTTTATAGTTTACACGAAGCGATCTCTATGATTTTTATAATTTACATGTATCTCGTTGAGTTTCAACGAATTGAGCAAAAATTTTCATGGAAAACTCGAATTTTCCGAAAAAATTATAGTTTTACCTATTCGCTATGATAATTTTATAAAATTCAACGTTTGAACAAATATCACTATTTCGGTCAAATTTCTTTAGAGCAGCGTTGGGGTAAAATTTTTACATGAAACGGAAGAAAGTATATAGCCGGAACTCTAATAAACATAGTATTAGTGCGTTTTTTAAAATATTCCACTTGGTTTCATCATATGATTTCGCAGCTTATGCAACCCAACGTACATGTTTTTCATATTATCCTGATGATTTTAATTATTTATGCGTTTTAGGCATAATTACATGTACTTTTTTTACTTTACTGAAAAGGTGTTTCACTTCTGGCATTAGTATGATAGTACACATAACCATTTTTTGATATTTTTCATACGTATACGTTGAAATTGATCGTCGAAACATGAAATTTCAACAAATTTTATTGTTTTCACGAAACGATATCTATGATTTTTATAATTTACATGTATCTCGTTGAGTTTCAACGAATTGAGCAAAAATTTTCATGGAAAACTCAAATTTTCCGAAAAAATTAAAATTTCACCTATTCGCTACGATAATTTTAAAAAAACAACGTTTTGAAGAAATATCCCGATTTCGGTCAAAAGTTGTAAAATCACTTTTTTCTGAATTTTTCATACCTAAACGACGAGATAGTTTGTCAAACTAAGAAATTATCAAATTTTCTAAATTTTCAAAGTCTGATCAATGTAATTCATTTATTTTACATATATTTCAATGATTTCCATCGAATGACATTGAATTTTCCTGGAAAAATCAAAATTTTCAAAAACAATATAAATGTCATCTAATCGCCCCGAAAATTCATAAAATTGAACGATTTCAACAAATACCACTTTTGCCGACATTTTAGAAATTCTCGTTTTTTCGATATTTTTCATACGTATACGTTGAAATTGATCGTCGAAACATGAAATTTCAACAAATTTTATTGTTTTCACGAAACGATATCTATGATTTTTATAATTTACATGTATCTCGTTGAGTTTCAACGAATTGAGCAAAAATTTTCATGGAAAACTCAAATTTTCCGAAAAAATTAAAATTTCACCTATTCGCTACGATAATTTTAAAAAAACAACGTTTTGAAGAAATATCCCGATTTCGGTCAAAAGTTGTAAAATCACTTTTTTCTGAATTTTTCATACCTAAACGACGAGATAGTTTGTCAAACTAAGAAATTATCAAATTTTCTAAATTTTCAAAGTCTGATCAATGTAATTCATTTATTTTACATATATTTCAATGATTTCCATCGAATGACATTGAATTTTCCTGGAAAAATCCAAATTTTCAAAAACAATATAAATGTCATCTAATCGCCCCGAAAATTCATAAAATTGAACGATTTCAACAAATACCACTTTTGCCGACATTTTAGAAATTCTCGTTTTTTCGATATTTTTCATACGTATACGTTGAAGTTGATCGACGAAACATGAAATTTCAATAAATTTTATAGTTTACACGAAGCGATCTCTATGATTTTTATAATTTACATGTATCTCGTTGAGTTTCAACGAATTGAGCAAAAATTTTCATGGAAAACTCGAATTTTCAAAAAAAATTATAGTTTTACCTATTCGCTATGATAATTTTATAAAATTCAACGTTTGAACAAATATCACTATTTCGGTCAAATTTCTTTAGAGCAGCGTTGGGGTAAAATTTTTACATGAAACGGAAGAAAGTATATAGCCGGAACTCTAATAAACATAGTATTAGTGCGTTTTTTAAAATATTCCACTTGGTTTTATCATACGAATTCGCAGCTTATGCAACCCAACGTACATGTTTTTCATATTATCCTGATGATTTTAATTATTTATGCGTTTTAGGCATAATTACATGTACCTTTTTTTACTTTACTGAAAAGGTGTTTCACTTCTGGCATTAGTATGATAGTACACATAACCATTTTTTTGATATTTTTCATACGTATACGTTGAAATTGATCGTCGAAACATGAAATTTCAACAAATTTTATTGTTTTCACGAAACGATATCTATGATTTTTATAATTTACATGTATCTCGTTGAGTTTCAACGAATTGAGCAAAAATTTTCATGGAAAACTCAAATTTTCCGAAAAAAATTAAAATTTCACCTATTCGCTACGATAATTTTAAAAAAACAACGTTTTGAAGAAATATCCCGATTTCGGTCAAAAGTTGTAAAATCACTTTTTTCTGAATTTTTCATACCTAAACGACGAGATAGTTTGTCAAACTAAGAAATTATCAAATTTTCTAAATTTTCAAAGTCTGATCAATGTAATTCATTTATTTTACATATATTTCAATGATTTCCATCGAATGACATTGAATTTTCCTGGAAAAATCAAAATTTTCAAAAACAATATAAATGTCATCTAATCGCCCCGAAAATTCATAAAATTGAACGATTTCAACAAATACCACTTTTGCCGACATTTTAGAAATTCTCGTTTTTTCGATATTTTTCATACGTATACGTTGAAGTTGATCGACGAAACATGAAATTTCAATAAATTTTATAGTTTACACGAAGCGATCTCTATGATTTTTATAATTTACATGTATCTCGTTGAGTTTCAACGAATTGAGCAAAAATTTTCATGGAAAACTCAAATTTTCCGAAAAAATTATAGTTTTACCTATTCGCTATGATAATTTTATAAAATTCAACGTTTGAACAAATATCACTATTTCGGTCAAATTTCTTTAGAGCAGCGTTGGGGTAAAATTTTTACATGAAACGGAAGAAAGTATATAGCCGGAACTCTAATAAACATAGTATTAGTGCGTTTTTTAAAATATTCCACTTGGTTTCATCATATGATTTCGCAGCTTATGCAACCCAACGTACATGTTTTTCATATTATCCTGATGATTTTAATTATTTATGCGTTTTAGGCATAATTACATGTACCTTTTTTACTTTACTGAAGAAGGGTGTTTCACTTCTGGCATTAGTATGATAGTACACATAACCATTTTTTGATATTTTTCATACGTATACGTTGAAATTGATCGTCGAAACATGAAATTTCAACAAATTTTATTGTTTTCACGAAACGATATCTATGATTTTTATAATTTACATGTATCTCGTTGAGTTTCAACGAATTGAGCAAAAATTTTCATGGAAAACTCAAATTTTCCGAAAAAATTAAAATTTCACCTATTCGCTACGATAATTTTAAAAAAACAACGTTTTTAAGAAATATCCCGATTTCGGTCAAAAGTTGTAAAATCACTTTTTTCTGAATTTTTCATACCTAAACGACGAGATAGTTTGTCAAACTAAGAAATTATCAAATTTTCTAAATTTTCAAAGTCTGATCAATGTAATTCATTTATTTTACATATATTTCAATGATTTCCATCGAATGACATTGAATTTTCCTGGAAAAATCAAAATTTTCAAAAACAATATAAATGTCATCTAATCGCCCCGAAAATTCATAAAATTGAACGATTTCAACAAATACCACTTTTGCCGACATTTTAGAAATTCTCGTTTTTTCGATATTTTTCATACGTATACGTTGAAGTTGATCGACGAAACATGAAATTTCAATAAATTTTATAGTTTACACGAAGCGATCTCTATGATTTTTATAATTTACATGTATCTCGTTGAGTTTCAACGAATTGAGCAAAAATTTTCATGGAAAACTCGAATTTTCCGAAAAAATTATAGTTTTACCTATTCGCTATGATAATTTTATAAAATTCAACGTTTGAACAAATATCACTATTTCGGTCAAATTTCTTTAGAGCAGCGTTGGGGTAAAATTTTTACATGAAACGGAAGAAAGTATATAGCCGGAACTCTAATAAACATAGTATTAGTGCGTTTTTTAAAATATTCCACTTGGTTTCATCATATGATTTCGCAGCTTATGCAACCCAACGTACATGTTTTTCATATTATCCTGATGATTTTAATTATTTATGCGTTTTAGGCATAATTACATGTACCTTTTTTTACTTTACTGAAGAGGTGTTTCACTTCTGGCATTAGTATGATAGTACACATAACCATTTTTTTGATATTTTTCATACGTATACGTTGAAATTGATCGTCGAAACATGATATCCCAACAAATTTTATTGTTTTCACGAAACGATATCTATGATTTTTATAATTTACATGTATCTCGTTGAGTTTCAACGAATTGAGTAAAAATTTTCATGGAAAACTCAAATTTTCCGAAAAAATTAAAATTTCACCTATTCGCTACGATAATTTTAAAAAAACAACGTTTTGAAGAAATATCCCGATTTCGGTCAAAAGTTGTAAAATCACTTTTTTCTGAATTTTTCATACCTAAACGACGAGATAGTTTGTCAAACAAAGAAATTATCAAATTTTCTAAATTTTCAAAGTCTGATCAATGTAATTCATTTATTTTACATATATTTCAATGATTTCCATCGAATGACATTGAATTTTCCTGGAAAAATCAAAATTTTCAAAAACAATATAAATGTCATCTAATCGCCCCGAAAATTCATAAAATTGAACGATTTCAACAAATACCACTTTTGCCGACATTTTAGAAATTCTCGTTTTTTCGATATTTTTCATACGTATACGTTGAAGTTGATCGACGAAACATGAAATTTCAATAAATTTTATAGTTTACACGAAGCGATCTCTATGATTTTTATAATTTACATGTATCTCGTTGAGTTTCAACGAATTGAGCAAAAATTTTCATGGAAAACTCAAATTTTCCGAAAAAATTATAGTTTTACCTATTCGCTATGATAATTTTATAAAATTCAACGTTTGAACAAATATCACTATTTCGGTCAAATTTCTTTAGAGCAGCGTTGGGGTAAAATTTTTACATGAAACGGAAGAAAGTATATAGCCGGAACTCTAATAAACATAGTATTAGTGCGTTTTTTAAAATATTCCACTTGGTTTCATCATATGATTTCGCAGCTTATGCAACCCAACGTACATGTTTTTCATATTATCCTGATGATTTTAATTATTTATGCGTTTTAGGCATAATTACATGTACCTTTTTTTTACTTTACTGAAGAGGTGTTTCACTTCTGGCATTAGTATGATAGTACACATAACCATTTTTTGATATTTTTCATACGTATACGTTGAAATTGATCGTCGAAACATGAAATTTCAACAAATTTTATTGTTTTCACGAAACGATATCTATGATTTTTATAATTTACATGTATCTCGTTGAGTTTCAACGAATTGAGCAAAAATTTTCATGGAAAACTCAAATTTTCCGAAAAAATTAAAATTTCACCTATTCGCTACGATAATTTTAAAAAAACAACGTTTTGAAGAAATATCCCGATTTCGGTCAAAAGTTGTAAAATCACTTTTTCTGAATTTTTCATACCTAAACGACGAGATAGTTTGTCAAACTAAGAAATTATCAAATTTTCTAAATTTTCAAAGTCTGATCAATGTAATTCATTTATTTTACATATATTTCAATGATTTCCATCGAATGACATTGAATTTTCCTGGAAAAATCAAAATTTTCAAAAACAATATAAATGTCATCTAATCGCCCCGAAAATTCATAAAATTGAACGATTTCAACAAATACCACTTTTGCCGACATTTTAGAAATTCTCGTTTTTTCGATATTTTTCATACGTATACGTTGAAGTTGATCGACGAAACATGAAATTTCAATAAATTTTATAGTTTACACGAAGCGATCTCTATGATTTTTATAATTTACATGTATCTCGTTGAGTTTCAACGAATTGAGCAAAAATTTTCATGGAAAACTCAAATTTTCCGAAAAAATTATAGTTTTACCTATTCGCTATGATAATTTTATAAAATTCAACGTTTGAACAAATATCACTATTTCGGTCAAATTTCTTTAGAGCAGCGTTGGGGTAAAATTTTTACATGAAACGGAAGAAAGTATATAGCCGGAACTCTAATAAACATAGTATTAGTGCGTTTTTTAAAATATTCCACTTGGTTTCATCATATGATTTCGCAGCTTATGCAACCCAACGTACATGTTTTTCATATTATCCTGATGATTTTAATTATTTATGCGTTTTAGGCATAATTACATGTACCTTTTTTTACTTTACTGAAGAGGTGTTTCACTTCTGGCATTAGTATGATAGTACACATAACCATTTTTTTGATATTTTTCATACGTATACGTTGAAATTGATCGTCGAAACATGAAATTTCAACAAATTTTATTGTTTTCACGAAACGATATCTGTGATTTTTATAATTTACATGTATCTCGTTGAGTTTCAACGAATTGAGCAAAAATTTTCATGGAAAACTCAAATTTTCCGAAAAAAATTAAAATTTCACCTATTCGCTACGATAATTTTAAAAAAACAACGTTTTGAAGAAATATCCCGATTTCGGTCAAAAGTTGTAAAATCACTTTTTCTGAATTTTTCATACCTAAACGACGAGATAGTTTGTCAAACTAAGAAATTATCAAATTTTCTAAATTTTCAAAGTCTGATCAATGTAATTCATTTATTTTACATATATTTCAATGATTTCCATCGAATGACATTGAATTTTCCTGGAAAAATCAAAATTTTCAAAAACAATATAAATGTCATCTAATCGCCCCGAAAATTCATAAAATTGAACGATTTCAACAAATACCACTTTTGCCGACATTTTAGAAATTCTCGTTTTTTCGATATTTTTCATACGTATACGTTGAAGTTGATCGACGAAACATGAAATTTCAATAAATTTTATAGTTTACACGAAGCGATCTCTATGATTTTTATAATTTACATGTATCTCGTTGAGTTCCAACGAATTGAGCAAAAATTTTCATGGAAAACTCAAATATCCGAAAAAAAAATATAGTTTTACCTATTCGCTATGATAATTTTATAAAATTCAACGTTTGAACAAATATCACTATTTCGGTCAAATTTCTTTAGAGCAGCGTTGGGGTAAAATTTTTACATGAAACGGAAGAAAGTATATAGCCGGAACTCTAATAAACATAGTATTAGTGCGTTTTTTAAAATATTCCACTTGGTTTCATCATATGATTTCGCAGCTTATGCAACCCAACGTACATGTTTTTCATATTATCCTGATGATTTTAATTATTTATGCGTTTTAGGCATAATTACATGTACTTTTTTTACTTTACTGAAAAGGTGTTTCACTTCTGGCATTAGTATGATAGTACACATAACCATTTTTTTGATATTTTTCATACGTATACGTTGAAATTGATCGTCGAAACATGAAATTTCAACAAATTTTATTGTTTTCACGAAACGATATCTATGATTTTTATAATTTACATGTATCTCGTTGAGTTTCAACGAATTGAGCAAAAATTTTCATGGAAAAATCAAATTTTCCGAAAAAAATTAAAATTTCACCTATTCGCTACGATAATTTTAAAAAAACAACGTTTTGAAGAAATATCCCGATTTCGGTCAAAAGTTGTAAAATCACTTTTTTCTGAATTTTTCATACCTAAACGACGAGATAGTTTGTCAAACTAAGAAATTATCAAATTTTCTAAATTTTCAAAGTCTGATCAATGTAATTCATTTATTTTACATATATTTCAATGATTTCCATCGAATGACATTGAATTTTCCTGGAAAAATCAAAATTTTCAAAAACAATATAAATGTCATCTAATCGCCCCGAAAATTCATAAAATTGAACGATTTCAACAAATACCACTTTTGCCGACATTTTAGAAATTCTCGTTTTTTCGATATTTTTCATACGTATACGTTGAAGTTGATCGACGAAACATGAAATTTCAATAAATTTTATAGTTTACACGAAGCGATCTCTATGATTTTTATAATTTACATGTATCTCGTTGAGTTTCAACGAATTGAGCAAAAATTTTCATGGAAAACTCGAATTTTCCGAAAAAATTATAGTTTTACCTATTCGCTATGATAATTTTATAAAATTCAACGTTTGAACAAATATCACTATTTCGGTCAAATTTCTTTAGAGCAGCGTTGGGGTAAAATTTTTACATGAAACGGAAGAAAGTATATAGCCGGAACTCTAATAAACATAGTATTAGTGCGTTTTTTAAAATATTCCACTTGGTTTCATCATATGATTTCGCAGCTTATGCAACCCAACGTACATGTTTTTCATATTATCCTGATGATTTTAATTATTTATGCGTTTTAGGCATAATTACATGTACCATTTTTACTTTTCCTGAAGAAGGTGTTTCACTTCTGGCATTAGTATGATAGTACACATAACCATTTTTTTGATATTTTTCATACGTATACGTTGAAATTGATCGTCGAAACATGAAATTTTAACAAATTTTATTGTTTTCACGAAACGATATCTATGATTTTTATAATTTACATGTATCTCGTTGAGTTTCAACGAATTGAGCAAAAATTTTCATGGAAAAATCAAATTTTCCGAAAAAAATTAAAATTTCACCTATTCGCTACGATAATTTTAAAAAAACAACGTTTTGAAGAAATATCCCGATTTCGGTCAAAAGTTGTAAAATCCCTTTTTTCTGAATTTTTCATACCTAAACGACGAGATAGTTTGTCAAACTAAGAAATTATCAAATTTTCTAAATTTTCAAAGTCTGATCAATGTAATTCATTTATTTTACATATATTTCAATGATTTCCATCGAATGACATTGAATTTTCCTGGAAAAATCAAAATTTTCAAAAACAATATAAATGTCATCTAATCGCCCCGAAAATTCATAAAATTGAACGATTTCAACAAATACCACTTTTGCCGACATTTTAGAAATTCTCGTTTTTTCGATATTTTTCATACGTATACGTTGAAGTTGATCGACGAAACATGAAATTTCAATAAATTTTATAGTTTACACGAAGCGATCTCTATGATTTTTATAATTTACATGTATCTCGTTGAGTTTCAACGAATTGAGCAAAAATTTTCATGGAAAACTCGAATTTTCCGAAAAAAATTATAGTTTTACCTATTCGCTATGATAATTTTATAAAATTCAACGTTTGAACAAATATCACTATTTCGGTCAAATTTCTTTAGAGCAGCGTTGGGGTAAAATTTTTACATGAAACGGAAGAAAGTATATAGCCGGAACTCTAATAAACATAGTATTAGTGCGTTTTTTAAAATATTCCACTTGGTTTCATCATACGATTTCGCAGCTTATGCAACCCAACGTACATATTTTTCATATTATCCTGATGATTTTAATTATTTATGCGTTTTAGGCATAATTACATGTACCTTTTTTTACTTTACTGAAAAGGTGTTTCACTTCTGGCATTAGTATGATAGTACACATAACCATTTTTTTGATATTTTTCATACGTATACGTTGAAATTGATCGTCGAAACATGAAATTTTAACAAATTTTATTGTTTTCACGAAACGATATCTATGATTTTTATAATTTACATGTATCTCGTTGAGTTTCAACGAATTGAGCAAAAATTTTCATGGAAAACTCAAATTTTCCGAAAAAAATTAAAATTTCACCTATTCGCTACGATAATTTTAAAAAAACAACGTTTTGAAGAAATATCCCGATTTCGGTCAAAAGTTGTAAAATCACTTTTTTCTGAATTTTTCATACCTAAACGACGAGATAGTTTGTCAAACTAAGAAATTATCAAATTTTCTAAATTTTCAAAGTCTGATCAATGTAATTCATTTATTTTACATATATTTCAATGATTTCCATCGAATGACATTGAATTTTCCTGGAAAAATCAAAATTTTCAAAAAACAATATAAAGGTCATCTAATCGCCCCGAAAATTCATAAAATTGAACGATTTCAACAAATACCACTTTTGCCGACATTTTAGAAATTCTCGTTTTTTCGATATTTTTCATACGTATACGTTGAAGTTGATCGACGAAACATGAAATTTCAATAAATTTTATAGTTTACACGAAGCGATCTCTATGATTTTTATAATTTACATGTATCTCGTTGAGTTTCAACGAATTGAGCAAAAATTTTCATGGAAAACTCGAATTTTCCGAAAAAAATTATAGTTTTACCTATTCGCTATGATAATTTTATAAAATTCAACGTTTGAACAAATATCACTATTTCGGTCAAATTTCTTTAGAGCAGCGTTGGGGTAAAATTTTTACATGAAACGGAAGAAAGTATATAGCCGGAACTCTAATAAACATAGTATTAGTGCGTTTTTTAAAATATTCCACTTGGTTTCATCATATGATTTCGCAGCTTATGCAACCCAACGTACATGTTTTTCATATTATCCTGATGATTTTAATTATTTATGCGTTTTAGGCATAATTACATGTACCTTTTTTTACTTTACTGAAGAGGTGTTTCACTTCTGGCATTAGTATGATAGTACACATAACCATTTTTTTGATATTTTTCATACGTATACGTTGAAATTGATCGTCGAAACATGAAATATCAACAAATTTTATTTTATTGTTTTCACGAAGCGATCTCTATGATTTTTATAATTTACATGTATCTCGTTGAGTTTCAACGAATTGAGCAAAAATTTTCATGGAAAACTCAAATTTTCCGAAAAAAATTAAAATTTCACCTATTCGCTACGATAATTTTAAAAAAACAACGTTTTGAAGAAATATCCCGATTTCGGTCAAAAGTTGTAAAATCACTTTTTTCTGAATTTTTCATACCTAAACGACGAGATAGTTTGTCAAACTAAGAAATTATCAAATTTTCTAAATTTTCAAAGTCTGATCAATGTAATTCATTTATTTTACATATATTTCAATGATTTCCATCGAATGACATTGATTTTTCTAGGAAAATTCAAAATTTTCAAAAACAATATAAATGTCATCTAATCGCCCCGAAAATTCATAAAATTGAACGATTTCAACAAATACCACTTTTGCCGACATTTTAGAAATTCTCGTTTTTTCGATATTTTTCATACGTATACGTTGAAGTTGATCGACGAAACATGAAATTTCAATAAATTTTATAGTTTACACGAAGCGATCTCTATGATTTTTATAATTTACATGTATCTCGTTGAGTTTCAACGAATTGAGCAAAAATTTTCATGGAAAACTCAAATTTTCCGAAAAAATTATAGTTTTACCTATTCGCTATGATAATTTTATAAAATTCAACGTTTGAACAAATATCACTATTTCGGTCAAATTTCTTTAGAGCAGCGTTGGGGTAAAATTTTTACATGAAACGGAAGAAAGTATATAGCCGGAACTCTAATAAACATAGTATTAGTGCGTTTTTTAAAATATTCCACTTGGTTTCATCATATGATTTCGCAGCTTATGCAACCCAACGTACATGTTTTTCATATTATCCTGATGATTTTAATTATTTATGCGTTTTAGGCATAATTACATGTACCTTTTTTTACTTTACTGAAGAGGTGTTTCACTTCTGGCATTAGTATGATAGTACACATAACCATTTTTTCGATATTTTTCATACGTATACGTTGAAATTGATCGTCGAAACATGAAATTTCAACAAATTTTATAGTTTACACGAAGCGATCTCTATGATTTTTATAATTTACATGTATCTCGTTGAGTTTCAACGAATTGAGCAAAAATTTTCATGGAAAACTCAAATTTTCCGAAAAAATTAAAATTTCACCTATTCGCTACGATAATTTTAAAAAAACAACGTTTTGAAGAAATATCCCGATTTCGGTCAAAAGTTGTAAAATCACTTTTTTCTGAATTTTTCATACCTAAACGACGAGATAGTTTGTCAAACTAAGAAATTATCAAATTTTCTAAATTTTCAAAGTCTGATCAATGTAATTCATTTATTTTACATATATTTCAATGATTTCCATCGAATGACATTGAATTTTCCTGGAAAAATCCAAATTTTCAAAAACAATATAAATGTCATCTAATCGCCCCGAAAATTCATAAAATTGAACGATTTCAACAAATACCACTTTTGCCGACATTTTAGAAATTCTCGTTTTTTCGATATTTTTCATACGTATACGTTGAAGTTGATCGACGAAACATGAAATTTCAATAAATTTTATAGTTTACACGAAGCGATCTCTATGATTTTTATAATTTACATGTATCTCGTTGAGTTTCAACGAATTGAGCAAAAATTTTCATGGAAAACTCGAATTTTCCGAAAAAAATTATAGTTTTACCTATTCGCTATGATAATTTTATAAAATTCAACGTTTGAACAAATATCACTATTTCGGTCAAATTTCTTTAGAGCAGCGTTGGGGTAAAATTTTTACATGAAACGGAAGAAAGTATATAGCCGGAACTCTAATAAACATAGTATTAGTGCGTTTTTTAAAATATTCCACTTGGTTTCATCATATGATTTCGCAGCTTATGCAACCCAACGTACATGTTTTTCATATTATCCTGATGATTTTAATTATTTATGCGTTTTAGGCATAATTACATGTACCATTTTTTCATACTTTACTGAAAGGTGTTTCACTTCTGGCATTAGTATGATAGTACACATAACCATTTTTTGATATTTTTCATACGTATACGTTGAAATTGATCGTCGAAACATGAAATTTCAACAAATTTTATTGTTTTCACGAAACGATCTCTATGATTTTTATAATTTACATGTATCTCGTTGAGTTTCAACGAATTGAGCAAAAATTTTCATGGAAAACTCAAATTTTCCGAAAAAATTAAAATTTCACCTATTCGCTACGATAATTTTAAAAAAACAACGTTTTGAAGAAATATCCCGATTTCGGTCAAAAGTTGTAAAATCACTTTTTTCTGAATTTTTCATACCTAAACGACGAGATAGTTTGTCAAACTAAGAAATTATCAAATTTTCTAAATTTTCAAAGTCTGATCAATGTAATTCATTTATTTTACATATATTTCAATGATTTCCATCGAATGACATTGAATTTTCCTGGAAAAATCAAAATTTTCAAAAACAATATAAATGTCATCTAATCGCCCCGAAAATTCATAAAATTGAACGATTTCAACAAATACCACTTTTGCCGACATTTTAGAAATTCTCGTTTTTTCGATATTTTTCATACGTATACGTTGAAATTGATCGACGAAACATGAAATTTCAATAAATTTTATAGTTTTTTCACGAAACGATATCTATGATTTTTATAATTTACATGTATCTCGTTGAGTTTCAACGAATTGAGCAAAAATTTTCATGGAAAACTCAAATTTTCCGAAAAAATTAAAATTTCACCTATTCGCTACGATAATTTTAAAAAAACAACGTTTTGAAGAAATATCCCGATTTCGGTCAAAAGTTGTAAAATCACTTTTTCTGAATTTTTTTTCATACCTAAACGACGAGATAGTTTGTCAAACTAAGAAATTATCAAATTTTCTAAATTTTCAAAGTCTGATCAATGTAATTCATTTATTTTACATATATTTCAATGATTTCCATCGAATGACATTGAATTTTCCTGGAAAAATCAAAATTTTCAAAAACAATATAAATGTCATCTAATCGCCCCGAAAATTCATAAAATTGAACGATTTCAACAAATACCACTTTTGCCGACATTTTAGAAATTCTCGTTTTTTCGATATTTTTCATACGTATACGTTGAAGTTGATCGACGAAACATGAAATTTCAATAAATTTTATAGTTTACACGAAGCGATCTCTATGATTTTTATAATTTACATGTATCTCGTTGAGTTTCAACGAATTGAGCAAAAATTTTCATGGAAAACTCGAATTTTCCGAAAAAAATTATAGTTTTACCTATTCGCTATGATAATTTTATAAAATTCAACGTTTGAACAAATATCACTATTTCGGTCAAATTTCTTTAGAGCAGCGTTGGGGTAAAATTTTTACATGAAACGGAAGAAAGTATATAGCCGGAACTCTAATAAACATAGTATTAGTGCGTTTTTTAAAATATTCCACTTGGTTTCATCATATGATTTCGCAGCTTATGCAACCCAACGTACATGTTTTTCATATTATCCTGATGATTTTAATTATTTATGCGTTTTAGACATAATTACATGTACCTTTTTTTCTTTACTGAAGAGGTGTTTCACTTCTGGCTTTAGTATGATAGTACACATAACCATTTTTTTGATATTTTTCATACGTATACGTTGAAATTGATCGTCGAAACATGAAATTTTAACAAATGTTATTGTTTTCACGAAACGATATCTATGATTTTTATAATTTACATGTATCTCGTTGAGTTTCAACGAATTGAGCAAAAATTTTCATGGAAAACTCAAATTTTCCGAAAAAATTAAAATTTCACCTATTCGCTACGATAATTTTAAAAAAACAACGTTTTGAAGAAATATCCCGATTTCGGTCAAAAGTTGTAAAATCACTTTTTTCTGAATTTTTCATACCTAAACGACGAGATAGTTTGTCAAACTAAGAAATTATCAAATTTTCTAAATTTTCAAAGTCTGATCAATGTAATTCATTTATTTTACATATATTTCAATGATTTCCATCGAATGACATTGAATTTTCCTGGAAAAATCAAAATTTTCAAAAAACAATATAAAGGTCATCTAATCGCCCCGAAAATTCATAAAATTGAACGATTTCAACAAATACCACTTTTGCCGACATTTTAGAAATTCTCGTTTTTTCGATATTTTTCATACGTATACGTTGAAGTTGATCGACGAAACATGAAATTTCAATAAATTTTATAGTTTACACGAAGCGATCTCTATGATTTTTATAATTTACATGTATCTCGTTGAGTTCCAACGAATTGAGCAAAAATTTTCATGGAAAACTCAAATTTTCCGAAAAAAATTATAGTTTTACCTATTCGCTATGATAATTTTATAAAATTCAACGTTTGAACAAATATCACTATTTCGGTCAAATTTCTTTAGAGCAGCGTTGGGGTAAAATTTTTACATGAAACGGAAGAAAGTATATAGCCGGAACTCTAATAAACATAGTATTAGTGCGTTTTTTAAAATAATCCACTTGGTTTTATCATAAGACTTCGCAGTTTATGCAACCCAACGTACATGTTTTTCATATTATCCTGATGATTTTAATTATTTATGCGTTTTAGGCATAATTACATGTACCTTTTTTTACTTTACTGAAAAGGTGTTTCACTTCTGGCATTAGTATGATAGTACACATAACCATTTTTTTGATATTTTTCATACGTATACGTTGAAATTGATCGTCGAAACATGAAATTTCAACAAATTTTATTGTTTTCACGAAACGATATCTATGATTTTTATAATTTACATGTATCTCGTTGAGTTTCAACGAATTGAGCAAAAATTTTCATGGAAAACTCAAATTTTTCGAAAAAATTAAAATTTCATCTATTCGCTACGATAATTTTAAAAAAACAACGTTTTGAAGAAATATCCCGATTTCGGTCAAAAGTTGTAAAATCACTTTTTTCTGAATTTTTCATACCTAAACGACGAGATAGTTTGTCAAACTAAGAAATTATCAAATTTTCTAAATTTTCAAAGTCTGATCAATGTAATTCATTTATTTTACATATATTTCAATGATTTCCATCGAATGACATTGAATTTTCCTGGAAAAATCAAAATTTTCAAAAACAATATAAATGTCATCTAATCGCCCCGAAAATTCATAAAATTGAACGATTTCAACAAATACCACTTTTGCCGACATTTTAGAAATTCTCGTTTTTTCGATATTTTTCATACGTATACGTTGAAGTTGATCGACGAAACATGAAATTTCAATAAATTTTATAGTTTACACGAAGCGATCTCTATGATTTTTATAATTTACATGTATCTCGTTGAGTTTCAACGAATTGAGCAAAAATTTTCATGGAAAACTCGAATTTTCCGAAAAAAATTATAGTTTTACCTATTCGCTATGATAATTTTATAAAATTCAACGTTTGAACAAATATCACTATTTCGGTCAAATTTCTTTAGAGCAGCGTTGGGGTAAAATTTTTACATGAAACGGAAGAAAGTATATAGCCGGAACTCTAATAAACATAGTATTAGTGCGTTTTTTAAAATATTCCACTTGGTTTCATCATAAATTTCGCAGCTCGCAGCTTATGCAACCCAACGTACATGTTTTTCATATTATCCTGATGATTTTAATTATTTATGCGTTTTAGGCATAATTACATGTACCTTTTTTTTCATTTACTGAACGATTTCAACAACTTCTGGCATTAGTATGATAGTACACATAACCATTTTTTTGATATTTTTCATACGTATACGTTGAAATTGATCGTCGAAACATGAAATTTCAACAAATTTTATTGTTTTCACGAAACGATATCTATGATTTTTATAATTTACATGTATCTCGTTGAGTTTCAACGAATTGAGCAAAAATTTTCATGGAAAACTCAAATTTTCCGAAAAAAATTAAAATTTCACCTATTCGCTACGATAATTTTAAAAAAACAACGTTTTGAAGAAATATCCCGATTTCGGTCAAAAGTTGTAAAATCACTTTTTTCTGAATTTTTCATACCTAAACGACGAGATAGTTTGTCAAACTAAGAAATTATCAAATTTTCTAAATTTTCAAAGTCTGATCAATGTAATTCATTTATTTTACATATATTTCAATGATTTCCATCGAATGACATTGAATTTTCCTGGAAAAATCAAAATTTTCAAAAACAATATAAATGTCATCTAATCGCCCCGAAAATTCATAAAATTGAACGATTTCAACAAATACCACTTTTGCCGACATTTTAGAAATTCTCGTTTTTTCGATATTTTTCATACGTATACGTTGAAGTTGATCGACGAAACATGAAATTTCAATAAATTTTATAGTTTACACGAAGCGATCTCTATGATTTTTATAATTTACATGTATCTCGTTGAGTTTCAACGAATTGAGCAAAAATTTTCATGGAAAACTCAAATTTTCCGAAAAAAATTATAGTTTTACCTATTCGCTATGATAATTTTATAAAATTCAACGTTTGAACAAATATCACTATTTCGGTCAAATTTCTTTAGAGCAGCGTTGGGGTAAAATTTTTACATGAAACGGAAGAAAGTATATAGCCGGAACTCTAATAAACATAGTATTAGTGCGTTTTTTAAAATATTCCACTTGGTTTCATCATATGATTTCGCAGCTTATGCAACCCAACGTACATGTTTTTCATATTATCCTGATGATTTTAATTATTTATGCGTTTTAGGCATAATTACATGTACCTTTTTTTACTTTACTGAAGAGGTGTTTCACTTCTGGCATTAGTATGATAGTACACATAACCATTTTTTTGATATTTTTCATACGTATACGTTGAAATTGATCGTCGAAACATGAAATCCCAACAAATTTTATTGTTTCCACGAAACGATCTCTATAATTTTTATAATTTACATGTATCTCGTTGATTTTCAACGAATTGAACAAAAATTTTCATGGAAAAATCAAATTTTCCGAAAAAAATTAAAATTTCACCTATTCGCTACGATAATTTTAAAAAAAAACAACGTTTTGAAGAAATATCCCGATTTCGGTCAAAAGTTGTAAAATCACTTTTTTCTGAATTTTTCATACCTAAACGACGAGATAGTTTGTCAAACTAAGAAATTATCAAATTTTCTAAATTTTCAAAGTCTGATCAATGTAATTCATTTATTTTACATATATTTCAATGATTTCCATCGAATGACATTGAATTTTCCTGGAAAAATCCAAATTTTCAAAAACAATATAAATGTCATCTAATCGCCCCGAAAATTCATAAAATTGAACGATTTCAACAAATACCACTTTTGCCGACATTTTAGAAATTCTCGTTTTTTCGATATTTTTCATACGTATACGTTGAAGTTGATCGACGAAACATGAAATTTCAATAAATTTTATTGTTTTCACGAAACGATATCTGTGATTTTTATAATTTACATGTATCTCGTTGAGTTTCAACGAATTGAGCAAAAATTTTCATGGAAAACTCGAATTTTCCGAAAAAAATTATAGTTTTACCTATTCGCTATGATAATTTTAAAAAAACAACGTTTTGAAGAAATATCCCGATTTCGGTCAAAAGTTGTAAAATCACTTTTTTCTGAATTTTTCATACCTAAACGACGAGATAGTTTGTCAAACTAAGAAATTATCAAATTTTCTAAATTTTCAAAGTCTGATCAATGTAATTCATTTATTTTACATATATTTCAATGATTTCCATCGAATGACATTGAATTTTCCTGGAAAAATCAAAATTTTCAAAAACAATATAAATGTCATCTAATCGCCCCGAAAATTCATAAAATTGAACGATTTCAACAAATACCACTTTTGCCGACATTTTAGAAATTCTCGTTTTTTCGATATTTTTCATACGTATACGTTGAAGTTGATCGACGAAACATGAAATTTCAATAAATTTTATAGTTTACACGAAGCGATCTCTATGATTTTTATAATTTACATGTATCTCGTTGAGTTTCAACGAATTGAACAAAAATTTTCATGGAAAAATAAAATTTTCCGAAAAAAATTATAGTTTTACCTATTCGCTATGATAATTTTATAAAATTCAACGTTTGAACAAATATCACTATTTCGGTCAAATTTCTTTAGAGCAGCGTTGGGGTAAAATTTTTACATGAAACGGAAGAAAGTATATAGCCGGAACTCTAATAAACATAGTATTAGTGCGTTTTTTCAAATATTCCACTTGGTTTCATCATATGATTTCGCAGCTTATGCAACCCAACGTACATGTTTTCATATTATCCTGATGATTTTAATTATTTATGCTTTTTAGCAATAATTACATTTACCTTTTTTAACTTTACTCAAAAGGTTTTCACTTCTGGCATTAGTATGATAGTAAACAAAAACAAATTTTTGATATTTTTAATACGTATACGTTGAAATTTATAGTCGAAACAATAAAAAACAACAAATTTTATAGTTTCCAAGAAGAGATCTCAATGATTTTTATAAATTACATGTATCTCGTTGAGAGTTTCAACGAATTGAGCAAAAATTTTCATGGAAAACTCAAATTTTCCGAAAAAATTAAAATTTCACCTATTCGCTACGATAATTTTAAAAAAACAACGTTTTGAAGAAATATCCCGATTTCGGTCAAAAGTTGTAAAATCACTTTTTTCTGAATTTTTCATACCTAAACGACGAGATAGTTTGTCAAACTAAGAAATTATCAAATTTTCTAAATTTTCAAAGTCTGATCAATGTAATTCATTTATTTTACATATATTTCAATGATTTCCATCGAATGACATTGAATTTTCCTGGAAAAATCAAAATTTTCAAAAACAATATAAATGTCATCTAATCGCCCCGAAAATTCATAAAATTGAACGATTTCAACAAATACCACTTTTGCCGACATTTTAGAAATTCTCGTTTTTTCGATATTTTTCATACGTATACGTTGAAATTGATCGTCGAAACATGAAATTTCAACAAATTTTATTGTTTTCACGAAAACGATCTCTATGATTTTTATAATTTACATGTATCTCGTTGAGTTTCAACGAATTGAGCAAAAATTTTCATGGAAAACTCAAATTTTCCGAAAAAATTAAAATTTCACCTATTCGCTACGATAATTTTAAAAAAACAACGTTTTGAAGAAATATCCCGATTTCGGTCAAAAGTTGTAAAATCACTTTTTCTGAATTTTTCATATCTAAACGACGAGATAGTTTGTCAAACTAAGAAATTATCAAATTTTCTAAATTTTCAAAATCTGATCAATGTGATTCCATTATTTTACATATATTTCAATGATTTCCATCGAATGACATTGAATTTTCCCGGAAAAATCAAAATTTTTAAAAAACAATATAAAGGTCATCTAATCGCCCCGAAAATTCATAAAATTGAACGATTTCAACAAATACCACTTTTGCCGACATTTTAGAAATTCTCGTTTTTTCGATATTTTTCATACGTATACGTTGAAGTTGATCGACGAAACATGAAATTTCAATAAATTTTATAGTTTACACGAAGCGATCTCTATGATTTTTATAATTTACATGTATCTCGTTGAGTTCCAACGAATTGAGCAAAAATTTTCATGGAAAACTCGAATTTTCCGAAAAAATTATAGTTTTACCTATTCGCTATGATAATTTTATAAAATTCAACGTTTGAACAAATATCACTATTTCGGTCAAATTTCTTTAGAGCAGCGTTGGGGTAAAATTTTTACATGAAACGGAAGAAAGTATATAGCCGGAACTCTAATAAACATAGTATTAGTGCGTTTTTTAAAATATTCCACTTGGTTTCATCATATGATTTCGCAGCTTATGCAACCCAACGTACATGTTTTTCATATTATCCTGATGATTTTAATTATTTATGCGTTTTAGGCATAATTACATGTAACATTTTTTACTTTACTGAAAGGTGTTTCACTTCTGGCATTAGTATGATAGTACACATAACCATTTTTTTGATATTTTTCATACGTATACGTTGAAATTGATCGTCGAAACATGAAATTTCAACAAATTTTATAGTTTTCACGAAACGATCTCTATGATTTTTATAATTTACATGTATCTCGTTGAGTTTCAACGAATTGAGCAAAAATTTTCATGGAAAACTCAAATTTTCCGAAAAAAATTAAAATTTCACCTATTCGCTACGATAATTTTAAAAAAACAACGTTTTGAAGAAATATCCCGATTTCGGTCAAAAGTTGTAAAATCACTTTTTTCTGAATTTTTCATACCTAAACGACGAGATAGTTTGTCAAACTAAGAAATTATCAAATTTTCTAAATTTTCAAAGTCTGATCAATGTAATTCATTTATTTTACATATATTTCAATGATTTCCATCGAATGACATTGAATTTTCCTGGAAAAATCAAAATTTTCAAAAACAATATAAATGTCATCTAATCGCCCCGAAAATTCATAAAATTGAACGATTTCAACAAATACCACTTTTGCCGACATTTTAGAAATTCTCGTTTTTTCGATATTTTTCATACGTATACGTTGAAGTTGATCGACGAAACATGAAATTTCAATAAATTTTATTGTTTTCACGAAACGATATCTGTGATTTTTATAATTTACATGTATCTCGTTGAGTTTCAACGAATTGAGCAAAAATTTTCATGGAAAACTCAAATTTTCCGAAAAAATTAAAATTTCACCTATTCGCTACGATAATTTTAAAAAAACAACGTTTTGAAGAAATATCCCGATTTCGGTCAAAAGTTGTAAAATCACTTTTTTCTGAATTTTTCATACCTAAACGACGAGATAGTTTGTCAAACTAAGAAATTATCAAATTTTCTAAATTTTCAAAGTCTGATCAATGTAATTCATTTATTTTACATATATTTCAATGATTTCCATCGAATGACATTGAATTTTCCTGGAAAAATCAAAATTTTCAAAAACAATATAAATGTCATCTAATCGCCCCGAAAATTCATAAAATTGAACGATTTCAACAAATACCACTTTTGCCGACATTTTAGAAATCCTCGTCTTTTCGATATTTTTTTTTTTGATATTTTTCATACGTATACGTTGAAGTTGATCGACGAAACATGAAATTTCAATAAATTTTATAGTTTACACGAAGCGATCTCTATGATTTTTATAATTTACATGTATCTCGTTGAGTTCCAACGAATTGAGCAAAAATTTTCATGGAAAACTCAAATTTTCCGAAAAAAATTATAGTTTTACCTATTCGCTATGATAATTTTATAAATTTCAACGTTTGAACAAATATCACTATTTCGGTCAAATTTCTTTAGAGCAGCGTTGGGGTATAATTTTTTCATGAAACGGAAGAAAGTATATAGCCGGAACTCTAATAAACATAGTATTAGTGCGTTTTTTAAAATATTCCACTTGGTTTCATCATATGATTTCGCAGTTTATGCAACCCAACATACATGTTTTTCATATTATCCTGATGATTTTAATTATTTATGCGTTTTAGGCATAATTACATGTACCTTTTTTTACTTTACTGAAAAGGTGTTTCACTTCTGGCATTAGTATGATAGTACACATAACCATTTTTTTGATATTTTTCATACGTATACGTTGAAATTGATCGTCGAAACATGAAATTTCAACAAATTTTATAGTTTCCACGAAACGATATCTATGATTTTTATAATTTACATGTATCTCGTTGAGTTTCAACGAATTGAGCAAAAATTTTCATGGAAAACTCAAATTTTCCGAAAAAAATTAAAATTTCACCTATTCGCTACGATAATTTTAAAAAAACAACGTTTTGAAGAAATATCCCGATTTCGGTCAAAAGTTGTAAAATCACTTTTTTCTGAATTTTTCATACCTAAACGACGAGATAGTTTGTCAAACTAAGAAATTATCAAATTTTCTAAATTTTCAAAGTCTGATCAATGTAATTCATTTATTTTACATATATTTCAATGATTTCCATCGAATGACATTGAATTTTCCTGGAAAAATCAAAATTTTCAAAAAACAATATAAAGGTCATCTAATCGCCCCGAAAATTCATAAAATTGAACGATTTCAACAAATACCACTTTTGCCGACATTTTAGAAATTCTCGTTTTTTCGATATTTTTCATACGTATACGTTGAAATTGATCGTCGAAACATGAAATTTCAACAAATTTTATTGTTTTCACGAAACGATATCTATGATTTTTATAATTTACATGTATCTCGTTGAGTTTCAACGAATTGAGCAAAAATTTTCATGGAAAACTCAAATTTTCCGAAAAAAATTAAAATTTCACCTATTCGCTACGATAATTTTAAAAAAACAACGTTTTGAAGAAATATCCCGATTTCGGTCAAAAGTTGTAAAATCACTTTTTTCTGAATTTTTCATACCTAAACGACGAGATAGTTTGTCAAACTAAGAAATTATCAAATTTTCTAAATTTTCAAAGTCTGATCAATGTAATTCATTTATTTTACATATATTTCAATGATTTCCATCGAATGACATTGAATTTTCCTGGAAAAATCAAAATTTTCAAAAAACAATATAAAGGTCATCTAATCGCCCCGAAAATTCATAAAATTGAACGATTTCAACAAATACCACTTTTGCCGACATTTTAGAAATTCTCGTTTTTTCGATATTTTTCATACGTATACGTTGAAGTTGATCGACGAAACATGAAATTTCAATAAATTTTATAGTTTACACGAAGCGATCTCTATGATTTTTATAATTTACATGTATCTCGTTGAGTTTCAACGAATTGAGCAAAAATTTTCATGGAAAACTCGAATTTTCCGAAAAAATTATAGTTTTACCTATTCGCTATGATAATTTTATAAAATTCAACGTTTGAACAAATATCACTATTTCGGTCAAATTTCTTTAGAGCAGCGTTGGGGTAAAATTTTTACATGAAACGGAAGAAAGTATATAGCCGGAACTCTAATAAACATAGTATTAGTGCGTTTTTTAAAATATTCCACTTGGTTTCATCATATGATTTCGCAGCTTATGCAACCCAACGTACATGTTTTTCATATTATCCTGATGATTTTAATTATTTATGCGTTTTAGGCATAATTACATGTACCTTTTTTACTTTACTGAAGAAATTGTTACACTTCTGGCATTAGTATGATAGTACACATAACCATTTTTTTGATATTTTTCATACGTATACGTTGAAATTGATCGTCGAAACATGAAATTTCAACAAATTTTATTGTTTTCACGAAACGATATCTATGATTTTTATAATTTACATGTATCTCGTTGAGTTTCAACGAATTGAGCAAAAATTTTCATGGAAAACTCAAATTTTCCGAAAAAAATTAAAATTTCACCTATTCGCTACGATAATTTTAAAAAAACAACGTTTTGAAGAAATATCCCGATTTCGGTCAAAAGTTGTAAAATCACTTTTTTCTGAATTTTTCATACCTAAACGACGAGATAGTTTGTCAAACTAAGAAATTATCAAATTTTCTAAATTTTCAAAGTCTGATCAATGTAATTCATTTATTTTACAATTATTTCAATGATTTCCATCGAATGACATTGAATTTTCCTGGAAAAATCAAAATTTTCAAAAAACAATATAAAGGTCATCTAATCGCCCCGAAAATTCATAAAATTGAACGATTTCAACAAATACCACTTTTGCCGACATTTTAGAAATTCTCGTTTTTTCGATATTTTTCATACGTATACGTTGAAGTTGATCGACGAAACATGAAATTTCAATAAATTTTATTGTTTTCACGAAACGATATCTGTGATTTTTATAATTTACATGTATCTCGTTGAGTTTCAACGAATTGAGCAAAAATTTTCATGGAAAACTCGAATTTTCAAAAAAAAATTATAGTTTTACCTATTCGCTATGATAATTTTATAAAATTCAACGTTTGAACAAATATCACTATTTCGGTCAAATTTTGTTAAATCACTTTTTCTGAATTTTTCATACCTAAAACGAAGATAGTTTGTCAAACTAAGAAATTATCAAATTTTCTAAATTTTCAAAAAATCTGATCAATGTGTAATCATTATTTTACATTTCGCAATGATTTCAATCCAACGACATTGAATTTTCCTGGAATCCTGATGATTTTAATTATTTATAAATTAGTCATAATCGCATGTACCTTTTTTACTTTACTGAACGATTTTCAACTTCTACCATTTTTATGATATTTTAGAAATTCTCGTTTTTTCGATATTTTTCATACGTATACGTTGAAATTGATCGTCGAAACATGAAATTTCAACAAATTTTATTGTTTTCACGAAACGATATCTGTGATTTTTATAATTTACATGTATCTCGTTGAGTTTCAACGAATTGAGCAAAAATTTTCATGGAAAACTCAAATTTTCCGAAAAAATTAAAATTTCACCTATTCGCTACGATAATTTTAAAAAAAACAACGTTTTGAAGAAATATCCCGATTTCGGTCAAAAGTTGTAAAATCACTTTTTTCTGAATTTTTCATACCTAAACGACGAGATAGTTTGTCAAACTAAGAAATTATCAAATTTTCTAAATTTTCAAAGTCTGTTCAATGTAATTCATTTATTTTACATATATTTCAATGATTTCCATCGAATGACATTGAATTTTCCTGGAAAAATCCAAATTTTCAAAAACAATATAAATGTCATCTAATCGCCCCGAAAATTCATAAAATTGAACGATTTCAACAAATACCACTTTTGCCGACATTTTAGAAATTCTCGTTTTTTTTTTTGATATTTTTCATACGTATACGTTGAAACTGATCGACGAAACATGAAATTTCAACAAATTTTATAGTTTACACGAAGCGATCTCTATGATTTTTATAATTTACATGTATCTCGTTGAGTTTCAACGAATTGAGCAAAAATTTTCATGGAAAACTCAAATTTTCCGAAAAAATTAAAATTTCACCTATTCGCTACGATAATTTTAAAAAAACAACGTTTTGAAGAAATATCCCGATTTCGGTCAAAAGTTGTAAAATCACTTTTCTCTGAATTTTTCATACCTACACGACGAGATAGTTTGTCAAACTAAGAAATTATCAAATTTTCTAAATTTTCAAAATCTGATCAATGTGATTCCATTATTTTACATATATTTCAATGATTTCCATCGAATGACATTGAATTTTCCTGGACAAATCAAAATTTTCAAAAACAATATAAATGTCATCTAATCGCCCCGAAAATTCATAAAATTGAATGATTTCAACAAATACCACTTTTGCCGACATTTTAGAAATTCTCGTTTTTTCGATATTTTTCATACGTATACATTGAAGTTGATCGACGAAACATGAAATTTCAATAAATTTTATAGTTTACACGAAGCGATCTCTATGATTTTTATAATTTACATGTATCTCGTTGAGTTCCAACGAATTGAGCAAAAATTTTCATGGAAAACTCAAATTTTCCGAAAAAAATTATAGTTTTACCTATTCGCTATGATAATTTTATAAATTTCAACGTTTGAACAAATATCACTATTTCGGTCAAATTTCTTTAGAGCAGCGTTGGGGTAAAATTTTTACATGAAACGGAAGAAAGTATATAGCCGGAACTCTAATAAACATAGTATTAGTGCGTTTTTTAAAATATTCCACTTGGTTTCATCATATGATTTCGCAGCTTTCATGCAACCCAACGTACATGTTTTTCATATTATCAAAATGATTTTAATTATTTATGCGTTTTAGGCATAATTACATGTACCTTTTTTACTTTACTGAATAGGTGTTTCACTTCTGGCATTAGTATGATAGTACACATAACCATTTTTTGATATTTTTTTTCATACGTATACGTTGAAGTTGATCGACGAAACATGAAATTTCAATAAATTTTATAGTTTACACGAAGCGATCTCTATGATTTTTATAATTTACATGTATCTCGTTGAGTTTCAACGAATTGAGCAAAAATTTTCATGGAAAACTCAAATTTTCCGAAAAAAATTAAAATTTCACCTATTCGCTACGATAATTTTAAAAAAACAACGTTTTGAAGAAATATCCCGATTTCGGTCAAAAGTTGTAAAATCACTTTTTTCTGAATTTTTTATACCTAAACGACGAGATAGTTTGTCAAACTAAGAAATTATCAAATTTTCTAAATTTTCAAAGTCTGATCAATGTAATTCATTTATTTTACATATATTTCAATGATTTCCATCGAATGACATTGAATTTTCCTGGAAAAATCAAAATTTTCAAAAACAATATAAATGTCATCTAATCGCCCCGAAAATTCATAAAATTGAACGATTTCAACAAATACCACTTTTGCCGACATTTTAGAAATTCTCGTTTTTTCGATATTTTTCATACGTATACGTTGAAATTGATCGACGAAACATGAAATTTCAATAAATTTTATAGTTTACACGAAACGATCTCTATGATTTTTATAATTTACATGTATCTCGTTGAGTTTCAACGAATTGAGCAAAAATTTTCATGGAAAACTCGAATTTTCCGAAAAAAATTAAAATTTTACCTATTCGCTACGATAATTTTAAAAAAACAACGTTTTGAAGAAATATCCCGATTTCGGTCAAAAGTTGTAAAATCACTTTTTTCTGAATTTTTCATACCTAAACGACGAGATAGTTTGTCAAACTAAGAAATTATCAAATTTTCTAAATTTTCAAAGTCTGATCAATGTAATTCATTTATTTTACATATATTTCAATGATTTCCATCGAATGACATTGAATTTTCCTGGAAAAATCAAAATTTTCAAAAACAATATAAATGTCATCTAATCGCCCCGAAAATTCATAAAATTGAACGATTTCAACAAATACCACTTTTGCCGACATTTTAGAAATTCTCGTTTTTTCGATATTTTTCATACGTATACGTTGAAGTTGATCGACGAAACATGAAATTTCAATAAATTTTATAGTTTACACGAAGCGATCTCTATGATTTTTATAATTTACATGTATCTCGTTGAGTTTCAACGAATTGAGCAAAAATTTTCATGGAAAACTCAAATTTTCCGAAAAAATTATAGTTTTACCTATTCGCTCGCTGATAATTTTATAAAATTCAACGTTTGAACAAATATCACTATTTCGGTCAAATTTCTTTAGAGCAGCGTTGGGGTAAAATTTTTACATGAAACGGAAGAAAGTATATAGCCGGAACTCTAATAAACATAGTATTAGTGCGTTTTTTAAAATATTCCACTTGGTTTCATCATATGATTTCGCAGCTTATGCAACCCAACGTACATGTTTTTCATATTATCCTGATGATTTTAATTATTTATGCGTTTTAGGCATAATTACATGTACCTTTTTTACTTTACTGAAGAGGTGTTTCACTTCTGGCATTAGTATGATAGTACACATAACCATTTTTTGATATTTTTCATACGTATACGTTGAAATTGATCGTCGAAACATGAAATTTCACCAAAATTTATTGTTTTCACGAAGCGATCTCTATGATTTTTATAATTTACATGTATCTCGTTGAGTTTCAACGAATTGAGCAAAAATTTTCATGGAAAACTCAAATTTTCCGAAAAAATTAAAATTTCACCTATTCGCTACGATAATTTTAAAAAAACAACGTTTTGAAGAAATATCCCGATTTCGGTCAAAAGTTGTAAAATCACTTTTTCTGAATTTTTCATACCTAAACGACGAGATAGTTTGTCAAACTAAGAAATTATCAAATTTTCTAAATTTTCAAAGTCTGATCAATGTAATTCATTTATTTTACATATATTTCAATGATTTCCATCGAATGACATTGAATTTTCCTGGAAAAATCAAAATTTTCAAAAACAATATAAATGTCATCTAATCGCCCCGAAAATTCATAAAATTGAACGATTTCAACAAATACCACTTTTGCCGACATTTTAGAAATTCTCGTTTTTTCGATATTTTTCATACGTATACGTTGAAGTTGATCGACGAAACATGAAATTTCAATAAATTTTATAGTTTACACGAAGCGATCTCTATGATTTTTATAATTTACATGTATCTCGTTGAGTTCCAACGAATTGAGCAAAAATTTTCATGGAAAACTCAAATTTTCCGAAAAAAATTATAGTTCTACCTATTCGCTATGATAATTTTATAAATTTCAACGTTTGAACATATATCACTATTTCGGTCAAATTTCTTTAATCACGTTTTTAAAAATTTTTCATACCTAAACGACGAGATAGTTTGTCAAACTCTAATAAACATAGTATTAAATTTTCTAAATTTTCAAAGTCTGGTTTCATTCATATGATTTTACAGCTTATGCATGATTTCCATCGAATGACATTGATATTTTCCTGATGATTTTAATTATTTTGCAAAAACAATATAATTACATCTAAACGCCCCGAAAATTCATAAAATTGAACGATTTCAACAAATACCACTTTTATGACATTTTAGAAATTCCATTTTTTTGATATTTTTCATACGTATACGTTGAAATTGATCGTCGAAACATGAAATCCCAACAAATTTTATTGTTTCCACGAAACGATCTCTATAATTTTTATAATTTACATGTATCTCGTTGAGTTTCAACGAATTGAGCAAAAATTTTCATGGAAAACTCAAATTTTCCGAAAAAATTAAAATTTCACCTATTCGCTACGATAATTTTAAAAAAACAACGTTTTGAAGAAATATCCCGATTTCGGTCAAAAGTTGTAAAATCACTTTTTTCTGAATTTTTCATACCTAAACGACGAGATAGTTTGTCAAACTAAGAAATTATCAAATTTTCTAAATTTTCAAAGTCTGATCAATGTAATTCATTTATTTTACATATATTTCAATGATTTCCATCGAATGACATTGAATTTTCCTGGAAAAATCCAAATTTTCAAAAACAATATAAATGTCATCTAATCGCCCCGAAAATTCATAAAATTGAACGATTTCAACAAATACCACTTTTGCCGACATTTTAGAAATTCTCGTTTTTTCGATATTTTTCATACGTATACGTTGAAGTTGATCGACGAAACATGAAATTTCAATAAATTTTATAGTTTACACGAAGCGATCTCTATGATTTTTATAATTTACATGTATCTCGTTGAGTTTCAACGAATTGAGCAAAAATTTTCATGGAAAACTCAAATTTTCCGAAAAAAATTATAGTTTTACCTATTCGCTATGATAATTTTATAAAATTCAACGTTTGAACAAATATCACTATTTCGGTCAAATTTCTTTAGAGCAGCGTTGGGGTAAAATTTTTACATGAAACGGAAGAAAGTATATAGCCGGAACTCTAATAAACATAGTATTAGTGCGTTTTTTAAAATATTCCACTTGGTTTCATCATATGATTTCGCAGCTTATGCAACCCAACGTACATGTTTTTCATATTATCCTGATGATTTTAATTATTTATGCGTTTTAGGCATAATTACATGTACCTTTTTTTACTTTACTGAAGAGGTGTTTCACTTCTGGCATTAGTATGATAGTACACATAACCATTTTTTTGATATTTTTCATACGTATACGTTGAAATTGATCGTCGAAACATGAAATAACCAACAAATTTTATTGTTTCCACGAAACGATCTCTATAATTTTTATAATTTACATGTATCTCGTTGAGTTTCAACGAATTGAGCAAAAATTTTCATGGAAAACTCAAATTTTCCGAAAAAAATTAAAATTTCATCTATTCGCTACGATAATTTTAAAAAAACAACGTTTTGAAGAAATATCCCGATTTCGGTCAAAAGTTGTAAAATCACTTTTTTCTGAATTTTTCATACCTAAACGACGAGATAGTTTGTCAAACTAAGAAATTATCAAATTTTCTAAATTTTCAAAGTCTGATCAATGTAATTCATTTATTTTACATATATTTCAATGATTTCCATCGAATGACATTGAATTTTCCTGGAAAAATCAAAATTTTCAAAAACAATATAAATGTCATCTAATCGCCCCGAAAATTCATAAAATTGAACGATTTCAACAAATACCACTTTTGCCGACATTTTAGAAATTCTCGTTTTTTCGATATTTTTCATACGTATACGTTGAAGTTGATCGACGAAACATGAAATTTCAATAAATTTTATTGTTTTCACGAAACGATATCTGTGATTTTTATAATTTACATGTATCTCGTTGAGTTTCAACGAATTGAGCAAAAATTTTCATGGAAAACTCAAATTTTCCGAAAAAATTAAAATTTCACCTATTCGCTACGATAATTTTAAAAAAACAACGTTTTGAAGAAATATCCCGATTTCGGTCAAAAGTTGTAAAATCACTTTTTTCTGAATTTTTCATACCTAAACGACGAGATAGTTTGTCAAACTAAGAAATTATCAAATTTTCTAAATTTTCAAAGTCTGATCAATGTAATTCATTTATTTTACATATATTTCAATGATTTCCATCGAATGACATTGAATTTTCCTGGAAAAATCAAAATTTTCAAAAACAATATAAATGTCATCTAATCGCCCCGAAAATTCATAAAATTGAACGATTTCAACAAATACCACTTTTGCCGACATTTTAGAAATTCTCGTTTTTTCGATATTTTTCATACGTATACGTTGAAGTTGATCGACGAAACATGAAATTTCAATAAATTTTATAGTTTACACGAAGCGATCTCTATGATTTTTATAATTTACATGTATCTCGTTGTGTTTCAACGAATTGAGCAAAAATTTTCATGGAAAACTCGAATTTTCCGAAAAAAATTATAGTTTTACCTATTCGCTATGATAATTTTATAAAATTCAACGTTTGAACAAATATCACTATTTCGGTCAAATTTCTTTAGAGCAGCGTTGGGGTAAAATTTTTACATGAAACGGAAGAAAGTATATAGCCGGAACTCTAATAAACATAGTATTAGTGCGTTTTTTAAAATATTCCACTTGGTTTCATCATATGATTTCGCAGTTTATGCAACCCAACGTACATGTTTTTCATATTATCCTGATGATTTTAATTATTTATGCGTTTTAGGCATAATTACATGTACCATTTTTTACTTTACTGAAAAGGTGTTTCACTTCTGGCATTAGTATGATAGTACACATAACCATTTTTTTGATATTTTTCATACGTATACGTTGAAATTGATCGTCGAAACATGAAATATCAACAAATTTTATAGTTTCCACGAAACGATCTCTATAATTTTTATAATTTACATGTATCTCGTTGAGTTTCAACGAATTGAGCAAAAATTTTCATGGAAAACTCAAATTTTCCGAAAAAATTAAAATTTCACCTATTCGCTACGATAATTTTAAAAAAAACAACGTTTTGAAGAAATATCCCGATTTCGGTCAAAAGTTGTAAAATCACTTTTTTCTGAATTTTTCATACCTAAACGACGAGATAGTTTGTCAAACTAAGAAATTATCAAATTTTCTAAATTTTCAAAGTCTGATCAATGTAATTCATTTATTTTACATATATTTCAATGATTTCCATCGAATGACATTGAATTTTCCTGGAAAAATCAAAATTTTCAAAAACAATATAAATGTCATCTAATCGCCCCGAAAATTCATAAAATTGAACGATTTCAACAAATACCACTTTTGCCGACATTTTAGAAATTCTCGTTTTTTCGATATTTTTCATACGTATACGTTGAAATTGATCGTCGAAACATGAAATTTCAACAAATTTTATAGTTTCCACGAAACGATCTCTATAATTTTTATAATTTACATGTATCTCGTTGATTTTCAACGAATTGAACAAAAATTTTCATGGAAAACTCAAATTTTCCGAAAAAAATTAAAATTTCACCTATTCGCTACGATAATTTTAAAAAAACAACGTTTTGAAGAAATATCCCGATTTCGGTCAAAAGTTGTAAAATCACTTTTTTCTGAATTTTTCATACCTAAACGACGAGATAGTTTGTCAAACTAAGAAATTATCAAATTTTCTAAATTTTCAAAGTCTGATCAATGTAATTCATTTATTTTACATATATTTCAATGATTTCCATCGAATGACATTGAATTTTCCTGGAAAAATCAAAATTTTCAAAAACAATATAAATGTCATCTAATCGCCCCGAAAATTCATAAAATTGAACGATTTCAACAAATACCACTTTTGCCGACATTTTAGAAATTCTCGTTTTTTCGATATTTTTCATACGTATACGTTGAAGTTGATCGACGAAACATGAAATTTCAATAAATTTTATAGTTTACACGAAGCGATCTCTATGATTTTTATAATTTACATGTATCTCGTTGAGTTCCAACGAATTGAGCAAAAATTTTCATGGAAAACTCAAATTTTCCGAAAAAAATTATAGTTTTACCTATTCGCTATGATAATTTTATAAATTTCAACGTTTGAACAAATATCACTATTTCGGTCAAATTTCTTTAGAGCAGCGTTGGGGTATAATTTTTTCATGAAACGGAAGAAAGTATATAGCCGGAACTCTAATAAACATAGTATTAGTGCGTTTTTTAAAATATTCCACTTGGTTTCATCATATGATTTCGCAGTTTATGCAACCCAACATACATGTTTTTCATATTATCCTGATGATTTTAATTATTTATGCGTTTTAGGCATAATTACATGTACCTTTTTTTACTTTACTGAAAAGGTGTTTCACTTCTGGCATTAGTATGATAGTACACATAACCATTTTTTTGATATTTTTCATACGTATACGTTGAAATTGATCGTCGAAACATGAAATTTTAACAAATTTTATTGTTTTCACGAAACGATCTCTATAATTTTTATAATTTACATGTATCTCGTTGAGTTTCAACGAATTGAGCAAAAATTTTCATGGAAAACTCAAATTTTCCGAAAAAAATTAAAATTTCACCTATTCGCTACGATAATTTTAAAAAAACAACGTTTTGAAGAAATATCCCGATTTCGGTCAAAAGTTGTAAAATCACTTTTTTCTGAATTTTTCATACCTAAACGACGAGATAGTTTGTCAAACTAAGAAATTATCAAATTTTCTAAATTTTCAAAGTCTGATCAATGTAATTCATTTATTTTACATATATTTCAATGATTTCCATCGAATGACATTGAATTTTCCTGGAAAAATCAAAATTTTCAAAAAACAATATAAAGGTCATCTAATCGCCCCGAAAATTCATAAAATTGAACGATTTCAACAAATACCACTTTTGCCGACATTTTAGAAATTCTCGTTTTTTCGATATTTTTCATACGTATACGTTGAAGTTGATCGACGAAACATGAAATTTCAATAAATTTTATAGTTTACACGAAGCGATCTCTATGATTTTTATAATTTACATGTATCTCGTTGAGTTCCAACGAATTGAGCAAAAATTTTCATGGAAAACTCAAATTTTCCGAAAAAAATTATAGTTTTACCTATTCGCTATGATAATTTTATAAAATTCAACGTTTGAACAAATATCACTATTTCGGTCAAATTTCTTTAGAGCAGCGTTGGGGTAAAATTTTTACATGAAACGGAAGAAAGTATATAGCCGGAACTCTAATAAACATAGTATTAGTGCGTTTTTTAAAATATTCCACTTGGTTTTTATCATACGTTTTCGCAGCTTATGCAACCCAACGTACATGTTTTTCATATTATCCTGATGATTTTAATTATTTATGCGTTTTAGGCATAATTACATGTACCTTTTTTTACTTTACTGAAAAGGTGTTTCACTTCTGGCATTAGTATGATAGTACACATAACCATTTTTTTGATATTTTTCATACGTATACGTTGAAATTGATCGTCGAAACATGAAATTTTAACAAATGTTATTGTTTTCACGAAACGATCTCTATAATTTTTATAATTTACATGTATCTCGTTGAGTTTCAACGAATTGAGCAAAAATTTTCATGGAAAACTCAAATTTTCCGAAAAAATTAAAATTTCACCTATTCGCTACGATAATTTTAAAAAAACAACGTTTTGAAGAAATATCCCGATTTCGGTCAAAAGTTGTAAAATCACTTTTTTCTGAATTTTTCATACCTAAACGACGAGATAGTTTGTCAAACTAAGAAATTATCAAATTTTCTAAATTTTCAAAGTCTGATCAATGTAATTCATTTATTTTACATATATTTCAATGATTTCCATCGAATGACATTGAATTTTCCTGGAAAAATCCAAATTTTCAAAAACAATATAAATGTCATCTAATCGCCCCGAAAATTCATAAAATTGAACGATTTCAACAAATACCACTTTTGCCGACATTTTAGAAATTCTCGTTTTTTCGATATTTTTCATACGTATACGTTGAAGTTGATCGACGAAACATGAAATTTCAATAAATTTTATAGTTTACACGAAGCGATCTCTATGATTTTTATAATTTACATGTATCTCGTTGAGTTTCAACGAATTGAGCAAAAATTTTCATGGAAAACTCGAATTTTCCGAAAAAAATTATAGTTTTACCTATTCGCTATGATAATTTTATAAAATTCAACGTTTGAACAAATATCACTATTTCGGTCAAATTTCTTTAGAGCAGCGTTGGGGTAAAATTTTTACATGAAACGGAAGAAAGTATATAGCCGGAACTCTAATAAACATAGTATTAGTGCGTTTTTTAAAATATTCCACTTGGTTTCATCATATGATTTCGCAGCTTATGCAACCCAACGTACATGTTTTTCATATTATCCTGATGATTTTAATTATTTATGCGTTTTAGGCATAATTACATGTACCTTTTTTTCTTTACTGAAGAGGTGTTTCACTTCTGGCTTTAGTATGATAGTACACATAACCATTTTTTTGATATTTTTCATACGTATACGTTGAAATTGATCGTCGAAACATGAAATCCCAACAAATTTTATTGTTTCCACGAAACGATCTCTATAATTTTTATAATTTACATGTATCTCGTTGAGTTTCAACGAATTGAGCAAAAATTTTCATGGAAAACTCAAATTTTCCGAAAAAATTAAAATTTCACCTATTCGCTACGATAATTTTAAAAAAACAACGTTTTGAAGAAATATCCCGATTTCGGTCAAAAGTTGTAAAATCACTTTTTTCTGAATTTTTCATACCTAAACGACGAGATAGTTTGTCAAACTAAGAAATTATCAAATTTTCTAAATTTTCAAAGTCTGATCAATGTAATTCATTTATTTTACATATATTTCAATGATTTCCATCGAATGACATTGAATTTTCCTAGAAAAATCAAAATTTTCAAAAACAATATAAATGTCATCTAATCGCCCCGAAAATTCATAAAATTGAACGATTTCAACAAATACCACTTTTGCCGACATTTTAGAAATTCTCGTTTTTTCGATATTTTTCATACGTATACGTTGAAGTTGATCGACGAAACATGAAATTTCAATAAATTTTATAGTTTACACGAAGCGATCTCTATGATTTTTATAATTTACATGTATCTCGTTGAGTTTCAACGAATTGAGCAAAAATTTTCATGGAAAACTCGAATTTTCCGAAAAAATTATAGTTTTACCTATTCGCTATGATAATTTTATAAAATTCAACGTTTGAACAAATATCACTATTTCGGTCAAAAATTTCTTTAGAGCAGCGTTGGGGTAAAATTTTTACATGAAACGGAAGAAAGTATATAGCCGGAACTCTAATAAACATAGTATTAGTGCGTTTTTTAAAATATTCCACTTGGTTTCATCATATGATTTCGCAGCTTATGCAACCCAACGTACATGTTTTTCATATTATCCTGATGATTTTAATTATTTATGCGTTTTAGGCATAATTACATGTACCTTTTTTACTTTACTGAAGAGGTGTTTCACTTCTGGCATTAGTATGATAGTACACATAACCATTTTTTTGATATTTTTCATACGTATACGTTGAAATTGATCGTCGAAACATGAAATCCCAACAAATTTTATTGTTTTCACGAAACGATATCTATGATTTTTATAATTTACATGTATCTCGTTGAGTTTCAACGAATTGAGCAAAAATTTTCATGGAAAAATCAAATTTTCCGAAAAAAATTAAAATTTCACCTATTCGCTACGATAATTTTAAAAAAACAACGTTTTGAAGAAATATCCCGATTTCGGTCAAAAGTTGTAAAATCACTTTTTTCTGAATTTTTCATACCTAAACGACGAGATAGTTTGTCAAACTAAGAAATTATCAAATTTTCTAAATTTTCAAAGTCTGATCAATGTAATTCATTTATTTTACATATATTTCAATGATTTCCATCGAATGACATTGAATTTTCCTGGAAAAATCAAAATTTTCAAAAACAATATAAATGTCATCTAATCGCCCCGAAAATTCATAAAATTGAACGATTTCAACAAATACCACTTTTGCCGACATTTTAGAAATTCTCGTTTTTTCGATATTTTTCATACGTATACGTTGAAATTGATCGTCGAAACATGAAATTTCAACAAATTTTATAGTTTTCACGAAACGATATCTGTGATTTTTATAATTTACATGTATCTCGTTGAGTTTCAACGAATTGAGCAAAAATTTTCATGGAAAACTCAAATTTTCCGAAAAAATTAAAATTTCACCTATTCGCTACGATAATTTTAAAAAAACAACGTTTTGAAGAAATATCCCGATTTCGGTCAAAAGTTGTAAAATCACTTTTTTCTGAATTTTTCATACCTAAACGACGAGATAGTTTGTCAAACTAAGAAATTATCAAATTTTCTAAATTTTCAAAGTCTGATCAATGTAATTCATTTATTTTACATATATTTCAATGATTTCCATCGAATGACATTGAATTTTCCTGGAAAAATCAAAATTTTCAAAAACAATATAAATGTCATCTAATCGCCCCGAAAATTCATAAAATTGAACGATTTCAACAAATACCACTTTTGCCGACATTTTAGAAATTCTCGTTTTTTCGATATTTTTCATACGTATACGTTGAAGTTGATCGACGAAACATGAAATTTCAATAAATTTTATTGTTTTCACGAAACGATATCTGTGATTTTTATAATTTACATGTATCTCGTTGAGTTTCAACGAATTGAGCAAAAATTTTCATGGAAAACTCGAATTTTCAAAAAAAAATTATAGTTTTACCTATTCGCTATGATAATTTTATAAAATTCAACGTTTGAACAAATATCACTATTTCGGTCAAATTTCTTTAGAGCAGCGTTGGGGTAAAATTTTTACATGAAACGGAAGAAAGTATATAGCCGGAACTCTAATAAACATAGTATTAGTGCGTTTTTTAAAATATTCCACTTGGTTTCATCATACGATTTCGCAGCTTATGCAACCCAACGTACATGTTTTTCATATTATCCTGATGATTTTAATTATTTATGCGTTTTAGGCATAATTACATGTACCTTTTTTTACTTTACTGAAAAGGTGTTTCACTTCTGGCATTAGTATGATAGTACACATAACCATTTTTTTGATATTTTTCATACGTATACGTTGAAATTGATCGTCGAAACATGAAATTTCAACAAATTTTATAGTTTCCACGAAACGATCTCTATAATTTTTATAATTTACATGTATCTCGTTGATTTTCAACGAATTGAGCAAAAATTTTCATGGAAAACTCAAATTTTCCGAAAAAATTAAAATTTCACCTATTCGCTACGATAATTTTAAAAAAACAACGTATTGAAGAAATATACCGATTTCGTTCAAAAGTAGTAAAATCACTTTTTCTGAATTTTTCATACCTAAACGACGAGATAGTTTGTCAAACTAAGAAATTATCAAATTTTCTAAATTTTCAAAGTCTGATCAATGTAATTCATTTATTTTACATATATTTCAATGATTTCCATCGAATGACATTGAATTTTCCTGGAAAAATCAAAATTTTCAAAAACAATATAAATGTCATCTAATCGCCCCGAAAATTCATAAAATTGAACGATTTCAACAAATACCACTTTTGCCGACATTTTAGAAATTCTCGTTTTTTCGATATTTTTCATACGTATACGTTGAAGTTGATCGACGAAACATGAAATTTCAATAAATTTTATAGTTTACACGAAGCGATCTCTATGATTTTTATAATTTACATGTATCTCGTTGAGTTTCAACGAATTGAGCAAAAATTTTCATGGAAAACTCAAATTTTCCGAAAAAATTATAGTTTTACCTATTCGCTATGATAATTTTATAAAATTCAACGTTTGAACAAATATCACTATTTCGGTCAAATTTCTTTAGAGCAGCGTTGGGGTAAAATTTTTACATGAAACGGAAGAAAGTATATAGCCGGAACTCTAATAAACATAGTATTAGTGCGTTTTTTAAAATATTCCACTTGGTTTCATCATATGATTTCGCAGCTTATGCAACCCAACGTACATGTTTTTCATATTATCCTGATGATTTTAATTATTTATGCGTTTTAGGCATAATTACATGTACTTTTTTTACTTTACTGAAAAGGTGTTTCACTTCTGGCATTAGTATGATAGTACACATAACCATTTTTTGATATTTTTCATACGTATACGTTGAAATTGATCGTCGAAACATGAAATTTCAACAAATTTTATTGTTTTCACGAAACGATATCTATGATTTTTATAATTTACATGTATCTCGTTGAGTTTCAACGAATTGAGCAAAAATTTTCATGGAAAACTCAAATTTTCCGAAAAAATTAAAATTTCACCTATTCGCTACGATAATTTTAAAAAAAAACAACGTTTTTAAGAAATATCCCGATTTCGGTCAAATGTTGTAAAATCACTTTTTCTGAATTTTTCATACCTAAACGACGAGATAGTTTGTCAAACTAAGAAATTATCAAATTTTCTAAATTTTCAAAGTCTGATCAATGTAATTCATTTATTTTACATATATTTCAATGATTTCCATCGAATGACATTGAATTTTCCTGGAAAAATCAAAATTTTCAAAAACAATATAAATGTCATCTAATCGCCCCGAAAATTCATAAAATTGAACGATTTCAACAAATACCACTTTTGCCGACATTTTAGAAATTCTCGTTTTTTCGATATTTTTCATACGTATACGTTGAAGTTGATCGACGAAACATGAAATTTCAATAAATTTTATAGTTTACACGAAGCGATCTCTATGATTTTTATAATTTACATGTATCTCGTTGAGTTTCAACGAATTGAGCAAAAATTTTCATGGAAAACTCGAATTTTCCGAAAAAATTATAGTTTTACCTATTCGCTATGATAATTTTATAAAATTCAACGTTTGAACAAATATCACTATTTCGGTCAAATTTCTTTAGAGCAGCGTTGGGGTAAAATTTTTACATGAAACGGAAGAAAGTATATAGCCGGAACTCTAATAAACATAGTATTAGTGCGTTTTTTAAAATATTCCACTTGGTTTCATCATATGATTTCGCAGCTTATGCAACCCAACGTACATGTTTTTCATATTATCCTGATGATTTTAATTATTTATGCGTTTTAGGCATAATTACATGTACTTTTTTTACTTTACTGAAAAGGTGTTTCACTTCTGGCATTAGTATGATAGTACACATAACCATTTTTTTTCGATATTTTTCATACGTATACGTTGAAATTGATCGTCGAAACATGAAATTTCAACAAATTTTATTGTTTTCACGAAACGATCTCTATGATTTTTATAATTTACATGTATCTCGTTGAGTTTCAACGAATTGAGTAAAAATTTTCATGGAAAACTCAAATTTTCCGAAAAAATTAAAATTTCACCTATTCGCTACGATAATTTTAAAAAAACAACGTTTTGAAGAAATATCCCGATTTCGGTCAAAAGTTGTAAAATCACTTTTTTCTGAATTTTTCATACCTAAACGACGAGATAGTTTGTCAAACTAAGAAATTATCAAATTTTCTAAATTTTCAAAGTCTGATCAATGTAATTCATTTATTTTACATATATTTCAATGATTTCCATCGAATGACATTGAATTTTCCTGGAAAAATCAAAATTTTCAAAAACAATATAAATGTCATCTAATCGCCCCGAAAATTCATAAAATTGAACGATTTCAACAAATACCACTTTTGCCGACATTTTAGAAATTCTCGTTTTTTCGATATTTTTCATACGTATACGTTGAAATTGATCGTCGAAACATGAAATTTCAACAAATTTTATTGTTTTCACGAAACGATATCTATGATTTTTATAATTTACATGTATCTCGTTGAGTTTCAACGAATTGAGCAAAAATTTTCATGGAAAACTCAAATTTTCCGAAAAAATTAAAATTTCACCTATTCGCTACGATAATTTTAAAAAAACAACGTTTTGAAGAAATATCCCGATTTCGGTCAAAAGTTGTAAAATCACTTTTTTCTGAATTTTTCATACCTAAACGACGAGATAGTTTGTCAAACTAAGAAATTATCAAATTTTCTAAATTTTCAAAGTCTGATCAATGTAATTCATTTATTTTACATATATTTCAATGATTTCCATCGAATGACATTGAATTTTCCTGGAAAAATCCAAATTTTCAAAAACAATATAAATGTCATCTAATCGCCCCGAAAATTCATAAAATTGAACGATTTCAACAAATACCACTTTTGCCGACATTTTAGAAATTCTCGTTTTTTCGATATTTTTCATACGTATACGTTGAAGTTGATCGACGAAACATGAAATTTCAATAAATTTTATAGTTTACACGAAGCGATCTCTATGATTTTTATAATTTACATGTATCTCGTTGAGTTTCAACGAATTGAGCAAAAATTTTCATGGAAAACTCGAATTTTCCGAAAAAAATTATAGTTTTACCTATTCGCTATGATAATTTTATAAAATTCAACGTTTGAACAAATATCACTATTTCGGTCAAATTTCTTTAGAGCAGCGTTGGGGTAAAATTTTTACATGAAACGGAAGAAAGTATATAGCCGGAACTCTAATAAACATAGTATTAGTGCGTTTTTTAAAATATTCCACTTGGTTTCATCATATGATTTCGCAGCTTATGCAACCCAACGTACATGTTTTTCATATTATCCTGATGATTTTAATTATTTATGCGTTTTAGGCATAATTACATGTACCTTTTTTTACTTTACTGAAGAGGTGTTTCACTTCTGGCATTAGTATGATAGTACACATAACCATTTTTTTGATATTTTTCATACGTATACGTTGAAATTGATCGTCGAAACATGAAATTTCAACAAATTTTATTGTTTTCACGAAACGATATCTGTGATTTTTATAATTTACATGTATCTCGTTGAGTTTCAACGAATTGAGCAAAAATTTTCATGGAAAACTCAAATTTTCCGAAAAAATTAAAATTTCACCTATTCGCTACGATAATTTTAAAAAAACAACGTTTTGAAGAAATATCCCGATTTCGGTCAAAAGTTGTAAAATCACTTTTTTCTGAATTTTTCATACCTAAACGACGAGATAGTTTGTCAAACTAAGAAATTATCAAATTTTCTAAATTTTCAAAGTCTGATCAATGTAATTCATTTATTTTACATATATTTCAATGATTTCCATCGAATGACATTGAATTTTCCTGGAAAAATCCAAATTTTCAAAAACAATATAAATGTCATCTAATCGCCCCGAAAATTCATAAAATTGAACGATTTCAACAAATACCACTTTTGCCGACATTTTAGAAATTCTCGTTTTTTCGATATTTTTCATACGTATACGTTGAAGTTGATCGACGAAACATGAAATTTCAATAAATTTTATAGTTTACACGAAGCGATCTCTATGATTTTTATAATTTACATGTATCTCGTTGAGTTTCAACGAATTGAGCAAAAATTTTCATGGAAAACTCAAATTTTCCGAAAAAATTATAGTTTTACCTATTCGCTATGATAATTTTATAAAATTCAACGTTTGAACAAATATCACTATTTCGGTCAAATTTCTTTAGAGCAGCGTTGGGGTAAAATTTTTACATGAAACGGAAGAAAGTATATAGCCGGAACTCTAATAAACATAGTATTAGTGCGTTTTTTAAAATATTCCACTTGGTTTCATCATATGATTTCGCAGCTTTCATGCAACCCAACGTACATGTTTTTCATATTATCCTGATGATTTTAATTTGTATGCGTTTTAGGCAAATTTTCATGCGTTTTTTATCGCATAATTACATGTACCTTTTTTTACTTTACTGAAAAGGTGTTTCACTTCTGGCATTAGTATGATAGTACACATAACCATTTTTTTGATATTTTTCATACGTATACGTTGAAACTGATCGTCGAAACATGAAATTTCAACAAATTTTATAGTTTACACGAAGCGATCTCTATGATTTCTATAATTTACATGTATCTCGTTGAGTTTCAACGAATTGAGCAAAAATTTTCATGGAAAACTCAAATTTTCCGAAAAAAATTAAAATTTCACCTATTCGCTACGATAATTTTAAAAAAACAACGTTTTGAAGAAATATCCCGATTTCGGTCAAAAGTTGTAAAATCACTTTTTTCTGAATTTTTCATACCTAAACGACGAGATAGTTTGTCAAACTAAGAAATTATCAAATTTTCTAAATTTTCAAAGTCTGATCAATGTAATTCATTTATTTTACATATATTTCAATGATTTCCATCGAATGACATTGAATTTTTTCCTGGAAAAATCAAAATTTTCAAAAACAATATAAATGTCATCTAATCGCCCCGAAAATTCATAAAATTGAACGATTTCAACAAATACCACTTTTGCCGACATTTTAGAAATTCTCGTTTTTTCGATATTTTTCATACGTATACGTTGAAATTGATCGTCGAAACATGAAATTTCAATAAATTTTATAGTTTACACGAAACGATCTCTATGATTTTTATAATTTACATGTATCTCGTTGAGTTTCAACGAATTGAGCAAAAATTTTCATGTAAAACTCAAATTTTCCTAAAAAATTAAAATTTAACCTATTCGCTACGATAATTTTAAAAAAAACAACGTTTTGAAGAAATATCCCTATTTCGGTCAAAAGTTGTAAAATCACTTTTTTCTGAATTTTTCATACCTAAACGACGAGATAGTTTGTCAAACTAAGAAATTATCAAATTTTCTAAATTTTCAAAGTCTCATCAATGTAATTCATTTATTTTACATATATTTTCAATGATTTCCATCATGATTTCCATCGAATGATATTGAATTTTCCTGGAAAAATCAAAATTTTCAAAAACAATATAAATGTCATCTAATCGCCCCGAAAATTCATAAAATTGAACGATTTCAACAAATACCACTTTTGCCGACATTTTAGAAATTCTCGTTTTTTCGATATTTTTCATACGTATACGTTGAAATTGATCGTCGAAACATGAAATTTCAACAAATTTTATTGTTTTCACGAAGCGATCTCTATGATTTTTATAATTTACATGTATCTCGTTGTGTTTCAACGAATTGAGCAAAAATTTTCATGGAAAACTCGAATTCTCCGAAAAAAATTAAAATTTCACCTATTCGCTACGATAATTTTAAAAAAACAACGTTTTGAAGAAATATCCCGATTTCGGTCAAAAGTTGTAAAATCACTTTTTTCTGAATTTTTCATACCTAAACGACGAGATAGTTTGTCAAACTAAGAAATTATCAAATTTTCTAAATTTTCAAAGTCTGATCAATGTAATTCATTTATTTTACATATATTTCAATGATTTCCATCGAATGACATTGAATTTTCCTGGAAAAATCAAAATTTTCAAAAACAATATAAATGTCATCTAATCGCCCCGAAAATTCATAAAATTGAACGATTTCAACAAATACCACTTTTGCCGACATTTTAGAAATTCTCGTTTTTTCGATATTTTTCATACGTATACGTTGAAGTTGATCGACGAAACATGAAATTTCAATAAATTTTATAGTTTACACGAAGCGATCTCTATGATTTTTATAATTTACATGTATCTCGTTGAGTTTCAACGAATTGAGCAAAAATTTTCATGGAAAACTCAAATTTTCCGAAAAAATTATAGTTTTACCTATTCGCTATGATAATTTTATAAAATTCAACGTTTGAACAAATATCACTATTTCGGTCAAATTTCTTTAGAGCAGCGTTGGGGTAAAATTTTTACATGAAACGGAAGAAAGTATATAGCCGGAACTCTAATAAACATAGTATTAGTGCGTTTTTTAAAATATTCCACTTGGTTTCATCATATGATTTCGCAGCTTATGCAACCCAACGTACATGTTTTTCATATTATCCTGATGATTTTAATTATTTATGCGTTTTAGGCATAATTACATGTACCTTTTTTACTTTACTGAAGAGGTGTTTCACTTCTGGCATTAGTATGATAGTACACATAACCATTTTTTGATATTTTTCATACGTATACGTTGAAATTGATCGTCGAAACATGAAATATCAACAAATTTTATAGTTTCCACGAAACGATCTCTATAATTTTTATAATTTACATGTATCTCGTTGAGTTCCAACGAATTGAGCAAAAATTTTCATGGAAAACTCAAATTTTCCGAAAAAAATTAAAATTTCACCTATTCGCTACGATAATTTTAAAAAAACAACGTTTTGAAGAAATATCCCGATTTCGGTCAAAAGTTGTAAAATCACTTTTTTCTGAATTTTTCATACCTAAACGACGAGATAGTTTGTCAAACTAAGAAATTATCAAATTTTCTAAATTTTCAAAATCTGATCAATGTGATTCCATTATTTTACATATATTTCAATGATTTCCATCGAATGACATTGAATTTTCCTGGACAAATCAAAATTTTCAAAAACAATATAAATGTCATCTAATCGCCCCGAAAATTCATAAAATTGAACGATTTCAACAAATACCACTTTTGCCGACATTTTAGAAATTCTCGTTTTTTCGATATTTTTCATACGTATACGTTGAAGTTGATCGACGAAACATGAAATTTCAATAAATTTTATAGTTTACACGAAGCGATCTCTATGATTTTTATAATTTACATGTATCTCGTTGAGTTCCAACGAATTGAGCAAAAATTTTCATGGAAAACTCAAATTTTCCGAAAAAAATTATAGTTTTACCTATTCGCTATGATAATTTTAAAAAAACAACGTTTTGAAGAAATATCCCGATTTCGGTCAAAAGTTGTAAAATCACTTTTTTCTGAATTTTTCATACCTAAACGACGAGATAGTTTGTCAAACTAAGAAATTATCAAATTTTCTAAATTTTCAAAATCTGATCAATGTGGTTGATTTATTTTACATATATTTCATTGATTTCCATCGAATGACATTGAATTTTCCTGATGAAATCAAAATTTTCAAAAACAATATAAATGTCATCTAATCGCCCCGAAAATTCATAAAATTGAACGATTTCAACAAATACCACTTTGCCGACATTTTAGAAATTCTCGTTTTTTCGATATTTTTCATACGTATACGTTGAAATTGATCGTCGAAACATGAAATTTCAACAAATTTTATTGTTTTCACGAAACGATATCTATGATTTTTATAATTTACATGTATCTCGTTGAGTTTCAACGAATTGAGTAAAAATTTTCATGGAAAACTCAAATTTTCCGAAAAAATTAAAATTTCACCTATTCGCTACGATAATTTTAAAAAAACAACGTTTTGAAGAAATATCCCGATTTCGGTCAAAAGTTGTAAAATCACTTTTTTCTGAATTTTTCATACCTAAACGACGAGATAGTTTGTCAAACTAAGAAATTATCAAATTTTCTAAATTTTCAAAGTCTGATCAATGTAATTCATTTATTTTACATATATTTCAATGATTTCCATCGAATGACATTGAATTTTCCTGGAAAAATCAAAATTTTCAAAAACAATATAAATGTCATCTAATCGCCCCGAAAATTCATAAAATTGAACGATTTCAACAAATACCACTTTTGCCGACATTTTAGAAATTCTCGTTTTTTCGATATTTTTCATACGTATACGTTGAAATTGATCGTCGAAACATGAAATTTCAATAAATTTTATAGTTTACACGAAGCGATCTCTATGATTTTTATAATTTACATGTATCTCGTTGAGTTTCAACGAATTGAGCAAAAATTTTCATGGAAAACTCAAATTTTCCGAAAAAAATTAAAATTTCACCTATTCGCTACGATAATTTTAAAAAAAACAACGTTTTGAAGAAATATCCCGATTTCGGTCAAAAGTTGTAAAATCACTTTTTTCTGAATTTTTCATACCTAAACGACGAGATAGTTTGTCAAACTAAGAAATTATCAAATTTTCTAAATTTTCAAAGTCTGATCAATGTAATTCATTTATTTTACATATATTTCAATGATTTCCATCGAATGACATTGAATTTTCCTGGAAAAATCCTGATGATTTTCAAAAACAATATAAATGTCATCTAATCGCCCCGAAAATTCATAAAATTGAACGATTTCAACAAATACCACTTTTGCCGACATTTTAGAAATTCTCGTTTTTTCGATATTTTTCATACGTATACGTTGAAGTTGATCGACGAAACATGAAATTTCAATAAATTTTATAGTTTACACGAAGCGATCTCTATGATTTTTATAATTTACATGTATCTCGTTGAGTTTCAACGAATTGAGCAAAAATTTTCATGGAAAAATCAAATTTTCCGAAAAAAATTAAAATTTCACCTATTCGCTACGATAATTTTAAAAAAACAACGTTTTGAGGAAATATCCCGATTTCGGTCAAAAGTTGTAAAATCACTTTTTTCTGTATTTTTTATACCTAAACGACGAGATAGTTTGTCAAACTAAGAAATTATCAAATTTTCTAAATTTTCAAAATCTGATCAATGTGATTCCATTATTTTACATATATTTCAATGATTTCCATCGAATGACATTGAATTTTCCTGGACAAATCAAAATTTTCAAAAACAATATAAATGTCATCTAATCGCCCCGAAAATTCATAAAATTGAATGATTTCAACAAATACCACTTTTGCCGACATTTTAGAAATTCTCGTTTTTTCGATATTTTTCATACGTATACGTTGAAATTGATCGTCGAAACATGAAATATCAACAAATTTTATAGTTTCCACGAAACGATCTCTATAATTTTTATAATTTACATGTATCTCGTTGAGTTCCAACGAATTGAGCAAAAATTTTCATGGAAAACTCAAATTTTCCGAAAAAAATTAAAATTTCACCTATTCGCTACGATAATTTTAAAAAAACAACGTTTTGAAGAAATATCCCGATTTCGGTCAAAAGTTGTAAAATCACTTTTTTCTGAATTTTTCATACCTAAACGACGAGATAGTTTGTCAAACTAAGAAATTATCAAATTTTCTAAATTTTCAAAGTCTGATCAATGTAATTCATTTATTTTACATATATTTCAATGATTTCCATCGAATGACATTGAATTTTCCTGGAAAAATCAAAATTTTCAAAAACAATATAAATGTCATCTAATCGCCCCGAAAATTCATAAAATTGAACGATTTCAACAAATACCACTTTTGCCGACATTTTAGAAATTCTCGTTTTTTCGATATTTTTCATACGTATACGTTGAAGTTGATCGACGAAACATGAAATTTCAATAAATTTTATAGTTTACACGAAGCGATCTCTATGATTTTTATAATTTACATGTATCTCGTTGAGTTTCAACGAATTGAGCAAAAATTTTCATGGAAAACTCGAATTTTCCGAAAAAATTATAGTTTTACCTATTCGCTATGATAATTTTATAAAATTCAACGTTTGAACAAATATCACTATTTCGGTCAAATTTCTTTAGAGCAGCGTTGGGGTAAAATTTTTACATGAAACGGAAGAAAGTATATAGCCGGAACTCTAATAAACATAGTATTAGTGCGTTTTTAAAATATTCCACTTGGTTTCATCATATGATTTCGCAGCTTATGCAACCCAACGTACATGTTTTTCATATTATCCTGATGATTTTAATTATTTATGCGTTTTAGGCATAATTACATGTACCTTTTTTTACTTTACTGAAGAGGTGTTTCACTTCTGGCATTAGTATGATAGTACACATAACCATTTTTTTGATATTTTTCATACGTATACGTTGAAATTGATCGTCGAAACATGAAATTTCAACAAATTTTATTGTTTTCACGAAACGATCTCTATAATTTTTATAATTTACATGTATCTCGTTGAGTTTCAACGAATTGAGCAAAAATTTTCATGGAAAACTCAAATTTTCCGAAAAAAATTAAAATTTCACCTATTCGCTACGATAATTTTAAAAAAACAACGTTTTGAAGAAATATCCCGATTTCGGTCAAAAGTTGTAAAATCACTTTTTTCTGAATTTTTCATACCTAAACGACGAGATAGTTTGTCAAACTAAGAAATTATCAAATTTTCTAAATTTTCAAAGTCTGATCAATGTAATTCATTTATTTTACATATATTTCAATGATTTCCATCGAATGACATTGAATTTTCCTGGAAAAATCAAAATTTTCAAAAACAATATAAATGTCATCTAATCGCCCCGAAAATTCATAAAATTGAACGATTTCAACAAATACCACTTTTGCCGACATTTTAGAAATTCTCGTTTTTTCGATATTTTTCATACGTATACGTTGAAATTGATCGTCGAAACATGAAATTTCAACAAATTTTATTGTTTTCACGAAACGATATCTATGATTTTTATAATTTACATGTATCTCGTTGAGTTTCAACGAATTGAGCAAAAATTTTCATGGAAAACTCAAATTTTCCGAAAAAATTAAAATTTCACCTATTCGCTACGATAATTTTAAAAAAACAACGTTTTGAAGAAATATCCCGATTTCGGTCAAAAGTTGTAAAATCACTTTTTTCTGAATTTTTCATACCTAAACGACGAGATAGTTTGTCAAACTAAGAAATTATCAAATTTTCTAAATTTTCAAAGTCTGATCAATGTAATTCATTTATTTTACATATATTTCAATGATTTCCATCGAATGACATTGAATTTTCCTGGAAAAATCAAAATTTTCAAAAACAATATAAATGTCATCTAATCGCCCCGAAAATTCATAAAATTGAACGATTTCAACAAATACCACTTTTGCCGACATTTTAGAAATTCTCGTTTTTTCGATATTTTTCATACGTATACGTTGAAGTTGATCGACGAAACATGAAATTTCAATAAATTTTATAGTTTACACGAAGCGATCTCTATGATTTTTATAATTTACATGTATCTCGTTGAGTTTCAACGAATTGAGCAAAAATTTTCATGGAAAACTCGAATTTTCCGAAAAAATTATAGTTTTACCTATTCGCTATGATAATTTTATAAAATTCAACGTTTGAACAAATATCACTATTTCGGTCAAATTTCTTTAGAGCAGCGTTGGGGTAAAATTTTTACATGAAACGGAAGAAAGTATATAGCCGGAACTCTAATAAACATAGTATTAGTGCGTTTTTTAAAATATTCCACTTGGTTTCATCATATGATTTCGCAGCTTATGCAACCCAACGTACATGTTTTTCATATTATCCTGATGATTTTAATTATTTATGCGTTTTAGGCATAATTACATGTACCTTTTTTTACTTTACTGAAAAGGTGTTTCACTTCTGGCATTAGTATGATAGTACACATAACCATTTTTTGATATTTTTCATACGTACGTATACGTTGAAATTGATCGTCGAAACATGAAATAACCAACAAATTTTATTGTTTCCACGAAACGATCTCTATAATTTTTATAATTTACATGTATCTCGTTGAGTTTCAACGAATTGAGCAAAAATTTTCATGGAAAACTCAAATTTTCCGAAAAAATTAAAATTTCACCTATTCGCTACGATAATTTTAAAAAAACAACGTTTTGAAGAAATATCCCGATTTCGGTCAAAAGTTGTAAAATCACTTTTTCTGAATTTTTCATACCTAAACGACGAGATAGTTTGTCAAACTAAGAAATTATCAAATTTTCTAAATTTTCAAAGTCTGATCAATGTAATTCATTTATTTTACATATATTTCAATGATTTCCATCGAATGACATTGAATTTTCCTGGAAAAATCAAAATTTTCAAAAACAATATAAATGTCATCTAATCGCCCCGAAAATTCATAAAATTGAACGATTTCAACAAATACCACTTTTGCCGACATTTTAGAAATTCTCGTTTTTTCGATATTTTTCATACGTATACGTTGAAGTTGATCGACGAAACATGAAATTTCAATAAATTTTATAGTTTACACGAAGCGATCTCTATGATTTTTATAATTTACATGTATCTCGTTGAGTTTCAACGAATTGAGCAAAAATTTTCATGGAAAACTCAAATTTTCCGAAAAAATTATAGTTTTACCTATTCGCTATGATAATTTTATAAAATTCAACGTTTGAACAAATATCACTATTTCGGTCAAATTTCTTTAGAGCAGCGTTGGGGTAAAATTTTTACATGAAACGGAAGAAAGTATATAGCCGGAACTCTAATAAACATAGTATTAGTGCGTTTTTTAAAATATTCCACTTGGTTTCATCATATGATTTCGCAGCTTATGCAACCCAACGTACATGTTTTTCATATTATCCTGATGATTTTAATTATTTATGCGTTTTAGGCATAATTACATGTACCTTTTTTACTTTACTGAAGAGGTGTTTCACTTCTGGCATTAGTATGATAGTACACATAACCATTTTTTGATATTTTTCATACGTATACGTTGAAATTGATCGACGAAACATGAAATTTCAATAAATTTTATAGTTTACACGAAGCGATCTCTATGATTTCTATAATTTACATGTATCTCGTTGAGTTTCAACGAATTGAGCAAAAATTTTCATGGAAAACTCAAATTTTTCGAAAAAATTAAAATTTCATCTATTCGCTACGATAATTTTAAAAAAACAACGTTTTGAAGAAATATCCCGATTTCGGTCAAAAGTTGTAAAATCACTTTTTTCTGAATTTTTCATATCTAAACGACGAGATAGTTTGTCAAACTAAGAAATTATCAAATTTTCTAAATTTTCAAAGTCTGATCAATGTAATTCATTTATTTTACATATATTTCAATGATTTCCATCGAATGACATTGAATTTTCCTGGAAAAATCAAAATTTTCAAAAACAATATAAATGTCATCTAATCGCCCCGAAAATTCATAAAATTGAACGATTTCAACAAATACCACTTTTGCCGACATTTTAGAAATTCTCGTTTTTTCGATATTTTTCATACGTATACGTTGAAGTTGATCGACGAAACATGAAATTTCAATAAATTTTATAGTTTACACGAAGCGATCTCTATGATTTTTATAATTTACATGTATCTCGTTGAGTTTCAACGAATTGAGCAAAAATTTTCATGGAAAACTCGAATTTTCCGAAAAAATTATAGTTTTACCTATTCGCTATGATAATTTTATAAAATTCAACGTTTGAACAAATATCACTATTTCGGTCAAATTTCTTTAGAGCAGCGTTGGGGTAAAATTTTTACATGAAACGGAAGAAAGTATATAGCCGGAACTCTAATAAACATAGTATTAGTGCGTTTTTTAAAATATTCCACTTGGTTTCATCATATGATTTCGCAGCTTATGCAACCCAACGTACATGTTTTTCATATTATCCTGATGATTTTAATTATTTATGCGTTTTAGGCATAATTACATTACATAATTACATGTACCTTTTTTTACTTTACTGAAGAGGTGTTTCACTTCTGGCATTAGTATGATAGTACACATAACCATTTTTTTGATATTTTTCATACGTATACGTTGAAATTGATCGTCGAAACATGAAATCCCAACAAATTTTATTGTTTCCACGAAACGATCTCTATAATTTTTATAATTTACATGTATCTCGTTGATTTTCAACGAATTGAACAAAAATTTTCATGGAAAAATCAAATTTTCCGAAAAAAATTAAAATTTCACCTATTCGCTACGATAATTTTAAAAAAAACAACGTTTTGAAGAAATATCCCGATTTCGGTCAAAAGTTGTAAAATCACTTTTTTCTGAATTTTTCATACCTAAACGACGAGATAGTTTGTCAAACTAAGAAATTATCAAATTTTCTAAATTTTCAAAGTCTGATCAATGTAATTCATTTATTTTACATATATTTCAATGATTTCCATCGAATGACATTGAATTTTCCTGGAAAAATCCAAATTTTCAAAAACAATATAAATGTCATCTAATCGCCCCGAAAATTCATAAAATTGAACGATTTCAACAAATACCACTTTTGCCGACATTTTAGAAATTCTCGTTTTTTCGATATTTTTCATACGTATACGTTGAAGTTGATCGACGAAACATGAAATTTCAATAAATTTTATAGTTTACACGAAGCGATCTCTATGATTTTTATAATTTACATGTATCTCGTTGAGTTTCAACGAATTGAGCAAAAATTTTCATGGAAAACTCGAATTTTCCGAAAAAAATTATAGTTTTACCTATTCGCTATGATAATTTTATAAAATTCAACGTTTGAACAAATATCACTATTTCGGTCAAATTTCTTTAGAGCAGCGTTGGGGTAAAATTTTTACATGAAACGGAAGAAAGTATATAGCCGGAACTCTAATAAACATAGTATTAGTGCGTTTTTTAAAATATTCCACTTGGTTTCATCATATGATTTCGCAGCTTATGCAACCCAACGTACATGTTTTTCATATTATCCTGATGATTTTAATTATTTATGCGTTTTAGGCATAATTACATGTACCTTTTTTTACTTTACTGAAGAGGTGTTTCACTTCTGGCATTAGTATGATAGTACACATAACCATTTTTTTGATATTTTTCATACGTATACGTTGAAATTGATCGTCGAAACATGAAATATCAACAAATTTTATAGTTTCCACGAAACGATCTCTATAATTTTTATAATTTACATGTATCTCGTTGATCTTCAACGAATTGAACAAAAATTTTCATGGAAAAATCAAATTTTCCGAAAAAAATTAAAATTTCATCTATTCGCTACGATAATTTTAAAAAAACAACGTTTTGAAGAAATATCCCGATTTCGGTCAAAAGTTGTAAAATCACTTTTTTCTGAATTTTTCATACCTAAACGACGAGATAGTTTGTCAAACTAAGAAATTATCAAATTTTCTAAATTTTCAAAGTCTGATCAATGTAATTCATTTATTTTACATATATTTCAATGATTTCCATCGAATGACATTGAATTTTCCTGGAAAAATCCAAATTTTCAAAAACAATATAAATGTCATCTAATCGCCCCGAAAATTCATAAAATTGAACGATTTCAACAAATACCACTTTTGCCGACATTTTAGAAATTCTCGTTTTTTCGATATTTTTCATACGTATACGTTGAAATTGATCGTCGAAACATGAAATTTCAACAAATTTTATTGTTTTCACGAAACGATATCTGTGATTTTTATAATTTACATGTATCTCGTTGAGTTTCAACGAATTGAGCAAAAATTTTCATGGAAAACTCAAATTTTCCGAAAAAATTAAAATTTCACCTATTCGCTACGATAATTTTAAAAAAACAACGTTTTGAAGAAATATCCCGATTTCGGTCAAAAGTTGTAAAATCACTTTTTTCTGAATTTTTCATACCTAAACGACGAGATAGTTTGTCAAACTAAGAAATTATCAAATTTTCTAAATTTTCTAAATTTTCAAAATCTGATCAATGTAATTCATTTATTTTACATATATTTCAATGATTTCCATCGAATGACATTGAATTTTCCTGGAAAAATCAAAATTTTCAAAAAACAATATAAAGGTCATCTAATCGCCCCGAAAATTCATAAAATTGAACGATTTCAACAAATACCACTTTTGCCGACATTTTAGAAATTCTCGTTTTTTCGATATTTTTCATACGTATACGTTGAAGTTGATCGACGAAACATGAAATTTCAATAAATTTTATAGTTTACACGAAGCGATCTCTATGATTTTTATAATTTACATGTATCTTGTTGAGTTCCAACGAATTGAGCAAAAATTTTCATGGAAAACTCAAATTTTCCGAAAAAAATTATAGTTTTACCTATTCGCTATGATAATTTTATAAATTTCAACGTTTGAACAAATATCACTATTTCGGTCAAATTTCTTTAGAGCAGCGTTGGGGTATAATTTTTTCATGAAACGGAAGAAAGTATATAGCCGGAACTCTAAGAAATAATAAACATAGTATTAGTGCGTTTTTTAAAATATTCCACTTGGTTTTATCATACGATTTCGCAGCTTATGCAACCCAACGTACATGTTTTTCATATTATCCTGATGATTTTAATTATTTATGCGTTTTAGGCATAATTACATGTACCTTTTTTTACTTTACTGAAAAGGTGTTTCACTTCTGGCATTAGTATGATAGTACACATAACCATTTTTTTGATATTTTTCATACGTATACGTTGAAATTGATCGTCGAAACATGAAATTTCAACAAATTTTATAGTTTCCACGAAACGATCTCTATAATTTTTATAATTTACATGTATCTCGTTGATTTTCAACGAATTGAACAAAAACTTTCATGGAAAAATCAAATTTTCCAAAAAAAATTAAAATTTCACCTATTCGCTACGATAATTTTAAAAAAACAACGTTTTGAAGAAATATCCCGATTTCGGTCAAAAGTTGTAAAATCACTTTTTTCTGAATTTTTCATACCTAAACGACGAGATAGTTTGTCAAACTAAGAAATTATCAAATTTTCTAAATTTTCAAAGTCTGATCAATGTAATTCATTTATTTTACATATATTTCAATGATTTCCATCGAATGACATTGAATTTTCCTGGAAAAATCAAAATTTTCAAAAACAATATAAATGTCATCTAATCGCCCCGAAAATTCATAAAATTGAACGATTTCAACAAATACCACTTTTGCCGACATTTTAGAAATTCTCGTTTTTTCGATATTTTTCATACGTATACGTTGAAATTGATCGTCGAAACATGAAATTTCAACAAATTTTATTGTTTTCACGAAACGATATCTATGATTTTTATAATTTACATGTATCTCGTTGAGTTTCAACGAATTGAGCAAAAATTTTCATGGAAAACTCAAATTTTCCGAAAAAAATTAAAATTTCACCTATTCGCTACGATAATTTTAAAAAAACAACGTTTTGAAGAAATATCCCGATTTCGGTCAAAAGTTGTAAAATCACTTTTTTCTGAATTTTTCATACCTAAACGACGAGATAGTTTGTCAAACTAAGAAATTATCAAATTTTCTAAATTTTCAAAGTCTGATCAATGTAATTCATTTATTTTACATATATTTCAATGATTTCCATCGAATGACATTGAATTTTCCTGGAAAAATCCAAATTTTCAAAAACAATATAAATGTCATCTAATCGCCCCGAAAATTCATAAAATTGAACGATTTCAACAAATACCACTTTTGCCGACATTTTAGAAATTCTCGTTTTTTCGATATTTTTCATACGTATACGTTGAAGTTGATCGACGAAACATGAAATTTCAATAAATTTTATAGTTTACACGAAGCGATCTCTATGATTTTTATAATTTACATGTATCTCGTTGAGTTTCAACGAATTGAGCAAAAATTTTCATGGAAAACTCGAATTTTCCGAAAAAAATTATAGTTTTACCTATTCGCTATGATAATTTTATAAAATTCAACGTTTGAACAAATATCACTATTTCGGTCAAATTTCTTTAGAGCAGCGTTGGGGTAAAATTTTTACATGAAACGGAAGAAAGTATATAGCCGGAACTCTAATAAACATAGTATTAGTGCGTTTTTAAAATATTCCACTTGGTTTCATCATATGATTTCGCAGCTTATGCAACCCAACGTACATGTTTTTCATATTATCCTGATGATTTTAATTATTTATGCGTTTTAGGCATAATTACATGTACCTTTTTTTACTTTACTGAAGAGGTGTTTCACTTCTGGCATTAGTATGATAGTACACATAACCATTTTTTTGATATTTTTCATACGTATACGTTGAAGTTGATCGACGAAACATGAAATTTCAATAAATTTTATAGTTTACACGAAGCGATCTCTATGATTTTTATAATTTACATGTATCTCGTTGATTTTCAACGAATTGAACAAAAATTTTCATGGAAAAATCAAATTTTCCGAAAAAATTAAAATTTCACCTATTCGCTACGATAATTTTAAAAAAACAACGTTTTGAAGAAATATCCCGATTTCGGTCAAAAGTTGTAAAATCACTTTTTTCTGAATTTTTCATACCTAAACGACGAGATAGTTTGTCAAACTAAGAAATTATCAAATTTTCTAAATTTTCAAAGTCTGATCAATGTAATTCATTTATTTTACATATATTTCAATGATTTCCATCGAATGACATTGAATTTTCCTGGAAAAATCAAAATTTTCAAAAACAATATAAATGTCATCTAATCGCCCCGAAAATTCATAAAATTGAACGATTTCAACAAATACCACTTTTGCCGACATTTTAGAAATTCTCGTTTTTTCGATATTTTTCATACGTATACGTTGAAGTTGATCGACGAAACATGAAATTTCAATAAATTTTATAGTTTACACGAAGCGATCTCTATGATTTTTATAATTTACATGTATCTCGTTGAGTTTCAACGAATTGAGCAAAAATTTTCATGGAAAACTCGAATTTTCCGAAAAAATTATAGTTTTACCTATTCGCTATGATAATTTTATAAAATTCAACGTTTGAACAAATATCACTATTTCGGTCAAATTTCTTTAGAGCAGCGTTGGGGTAAAATTTTTACATGAAACGGAAGAAAGTATATAGCCGGAACTCTAATAAACATAGTATTAGTGCGTTTTTTAAAATATTCCACTTGGTTTCATCATATGTTTTCGCAGCTTATGCAACCCAACGTACATGTTTTTCATATTATCCTGATGATTTTAATTATTTATGCGTTTTAGGCATAATTACATGTACCATTTTTTACTTTACTGAAAAGGTGTTTCACTTCTGGCATTAGTATGATAGTACACATAACCATTTTTTTGATATTTTTCATACGTATACGTTGAAATTGATCGAAGAAACATGAAATTTAAAAAAATTTTATAGTTTTCAAGATGCGATGTCTATTATTTCTATAATTTACATTTATTTCGTTTAGTTTAAAAGATTTTAGCAAAAATTTTCATGGGAAACTAAAATTTTCCGAAAAAATTAAAATTTCATCTATTCGCTACGATAATTTTAAAAAAACAACGTTTTGAAGAAATATCCCGATTTCGGTCAAAAGTTGTAAAATCACTTTTTTCTGAATTTTTCATACCTAAACGACGAGATAGTTTGTCAAACTAAGAAATTATCAAATTTTCTAAATTTTCAAAGTCTGATCAATGTAATTCATTTATTTTACATATATTTCAATGATTTCCATCGAATGACATTGAATTTTCCTGGAAAAATCAAAATTTTCAAAAACAATATAAATGTCATCTAATCGCCCCGAAAATTCATAAAATTGAACGATTTCAACAAATACCACTTTTGCCGACATTTTAGAAATTCTCGTTTTTTCGATATTTTTCATACGTATACGTTGAAATTGATCGTCGAAACATGAAATTTCAACAAATTTTATTGTTTTCACGAAACGATATCTATGATTTTTATAATTTACATGTATCTCGTTGAGTTTCCAACGAATTGAGCAAAAATTTTCATGGAAAACTCAAATTTTCCGAAAAAATTAAAATTTCACCTATTCGCTACGATAATTTTAAAAAAACAACGTTTTGAAGAAATATCCCGATTTCGGTCAAAAGTTGTAAAATCACTTTTTTCTGAATTTTTCATACCTAAACGACGAGATAGTTTGTCAAACTAAGAAATTATCAAATTTTCTAAATTTTCAAAGTCTGATCAATGTAATTCATTTATTTTACATATATTTCAATGATTTCCATCGAATGACATTGAATTTTCCTGGAAAAATCCAAATTTTCAAAAACAATATAAATGTCATCTAATCGCCCCGAAAATTCATAAAATTGAACGATTTCAACAAATACCACTTTTGCCGACATTTTAGAAATTCTCGTTTTTTCGATATTTTTCATACGTATACGTTGAAGTTGATCGACGAAACATGAAATTTCAATAAATTTTATAGTTTACACGAAGCGATCTCTATGATTTTTATAATTTACATGTATCTCGTTGAGTTTCAACGAATTGAGCAAAAATTTTCATGGAAAACTCAAATTTTCCGAAAAAATTATAGTTTTACCTATTCGCTATGATAATTTTATAAAATTCAACGTTTGAACAAATATCACTATTTCGGTCAAATTTCTTTAGAGCAGCGTTGGGGTAAAATTTTTACATGAAACGGAAGAAAGTATATAGCCGGAACTCTAATAAACATAGTATTAGTGCGTTTTTTAAAATATTCCACTTGGTTTCATCATATGATTTCGCAGCTTATGCAACCCAACGTACATGTTTTTCATATTATCCTGATGATTTTAATTATTTATGCGTTTTAGGCATAATTACATGTACCTTTTTTACTTTACTGAAGAGGTGTTTCACTTCTGGCATTAGTATGATAGTACACATAACCATTTTTTTGATATTTTTCATACGTATACGTTGAAATTGATCGTCGAAACATGAAATTTCAACAAATTTTATAGTTTTCACGAAACGATATCTATGATTTTTATAATTTACATGTATCTCGTTGAGTTTCAACGAATTGAACAAAAATTTTCATGGAAAAATCAAATTTTCCAAAAAAAATTAAAATTTCACCTATTAGCTACGATAATTTTAAAAAAACAACGTTTTGAAGAAATATCCCGATTTCGGTCAAAAGTTGTAAAATCACTTTTTTCTGAATTTTTCATACCTAAACGACGAGATAGTTTGTCAAACTAAGAAATTATCAAATTTTCTAAATTTTCAAAGTCTGTTCAATGTAATTCATTTATTTTACATATATTTCAATGATTTCCATCGAATGACATTGAATTTTCCTGGAAAAATCCAAATTTTCAAAAACAATATAAATGTCATCTAATCGCCCCGAAAATTCATAAAATTGAACGATTTCAACAAATACCACTTTTGCCGACATTTTAGAAATTCTCGTTTTTTCGATATTTTTCATACGTATACGTTGAAATTGATCGTCGAAACATGAAATTTCAACAAATTTTATTGTTTTCACGAAACGATATCTGTGATTTTTATAATTTACATGTATCTCGTTGAGTTTCAACGAATTGAGCAAAAATTTTCATGGAAAACTCAAATTTTCCGAAAAAATTAAAATTTCACCTATTCGCTACGATAATTTTAAAAAAACAACGTTTTGAAGAAATATCCCGATTTCGGTCAAAAGTTGTAAAATCACTTTTTTCTGAATTTTTCATACCTAAACGACGAGATAGTTTGTCAAACTAAGAAATTATCAAATTTTCTAAATTTTCAAAGTCTGATCAATGTAATTCATTTATTTTACATATATTTCAATGATTTCCATCGAATGACATTGAATTTTCCTGGAAAAATCAAAATTTTCAAAAACAATATAAATGTCATCTAATCGCCCCGAAAATTCATAAAATTGAACGATTTCAACAAATACCACTTTTGCCGACATTTTAGAAATTCTCGTTTTTTCGATATTTTTCATACGTATACGTTGAAGTTGATCGACGAAACATGAAATTTCAATAAATTTTATAGTTTACACGAAGCGATCTCTATGATTTTTATAATTTACATGTATCTCGTTGAGTTTCAACGAATTGAGCAAAAATTTTCATGGAAAACTCGAATTTTCCGAAAAAATTATAGTTTTACCTATTCGCTATGATAATTTTATAAAATTCAACGTTTGAACAAATATCACTATTTCGGTCAAATTTCTTTAGAGCAGCGTTGGGGTAAAATTTTTACATGAAACGGAAGAAAGTATATAGCCGGAACTCTAATAAACATAGTATTAGTGCGTTTTTTAAAATATTCCACTTGGTTTCATCATATGATTTCGCAGCTTATGCAACCCAACGTACATGTTTTTCATATTATCCTGATGATTTTAATTATTTATGCGTTTTAGGCATAATTACATGTACCTTTTTTTACTTTACTGAAAAGGTGTTTCACTTCTGGCATTAGTATGATAGTACACATAACCATTTTTTTGATATTTTTCATACGTATACGTTGAAATTGATCGTCGAAACATGAAATATCAACAAATTTTATAGTTTCCACGAAACGATCTCTATAATTTTTATAATTTACATGTATCTCGTTGATTTTCAACGAATTGAACAAAAATTTTCATGGAAAAATCAAATTTTCCGAAAAAATTAAAATTTCACCTATTCGCTACGATAATTTTAAAAAAACAACGTTTTGAAGAAATATCCCGATTTCGGTCAAAAGTTGTAAAATCACTTTTTTCTGAATTTTTCATACCTAAACGACGAGATAGTTTGTCAAACTAAGAAATTATCAAATTTTCTAAATTTTCAAAGTCTGATCAATGTAATTCATTTATTTTACATATATTTCAATGATTTCCATCGAATGACATTGAATTTTCCTGGAAAAATCCAAATTTTCAAAAACAATATAAATGTCATCTAATCGCCCCGAAAATTCATAAAATTGAACGATTTCAACAAATACCACTTTTGCCGACATTTTAGAAATTCTCGTTTTTTCGATATTTTTCATACGTATACGTTGAAGTTGATCGACGAAACATGAAATTTCAATAAATTTTATAGTTTACACGAAGCGATCTCTATGATTTTTATAATTTACATGTATCTCGTTGAGTTTCAACGAATTGAGCAAAAATTTTCATGGAAAACTCGAATTTTCCGAAAAAAATTATAGTTTTACCTATTCGCTATGATAATTTTATAAAATTCAACGTTTGAACAAATATCACTATTTCGGTCAAATTTCTTTAGAGCAGCGTTGGGGTAAAATTTTTACATGAAACGGAAGAAAGTATATAGCCGGAACTCTAATAAACATAGTATTAGTGCGTTTTTTAAAATATTCCACTTGGTTTCATCATATGATTTCGCAGCTTATGCAACCCAACGTACATGTTTTTCATATTATCCTGATGATTTTAATTATTTATGCGTTTTAGGCATAATTACATGTACCTTTTTTACTTTACTGAAGAGGTGTTTCACTTCTGGCATTAGTATGATAGTACACATAACCATTTTTTTGATATTTTTCATACGTATACGTTGAAATTGATCGTCGAAACATGAAATTTCAACAAATTTTATAGTTTCCACGAAACGATCTCTATAATTTTTATAATTTACATGTATCTCGTTGAGTTTCAACGAATTGAGCAAAAATTTTCATGGAAAACTCAAATTTTCCGAAAAAATTAAAATTTCACCTATTCGCTACGATAATTTTAAAAAAACAACGTTTTGAAGAAATATCCCGATTTCGGTCAAAAGTTGTAAAATCACTTTTTTCTGAATTTTTCATACCTAAACGACGAGATAGTTTGTCAAACTAAGAAATTATCAAATTTTCTAAATTTTCAAAGTCTGTTCAATGTAATTCATTTATTTTACATATATTTCAATGATTTCCATCGAATGACATTGAATTTTCCTGGAAGAAACAAAATTTTCAAAAACAATATAAATGTCATCTAATCGCCCCGAAAATTCATAAAATTGAACGATTTCAACAAATACCACTTTTGCCGACATTTTAGAAATTCTCGTTTTTTCGATATTTTTCATACGTATACGTTGAAATTGATCGTCGAAACATGAAATTTCAACAAATTTTATTGTTTTCACGAAACGATATCTGTGATTTTTATAATTTACATGTATCTCGTTGAGTTTCAACGAATTGAGCAAAAATTTTCATGGAAAACTCAAATTTTCCGAAAAAAATTAAAATTTCACCTATTCGCTACGATAATTTTAAAAAAACAACGTTTTGAAGAAATATCCCGATTTCGGTCAAAAGTTGTAAAATCACTTTTTTCTGAATTTTTCATACCTAAACGACGAGATAGTTTGTCAAACTAAGAAATTATCAAATTTTCTAAATTTTCAAAGTCTGATCAATGTAATTCATTTATTTTACATATATTTCAATGATTTCCATCGAATGACATTGAATTTTCCTGGAAAAATCCAAATTTTCAAAAACAATATAAATGTCATCTAATCGCCCCGAAAATTCATAAAATTGAACGATTTCAACAAATACCACTTTTGCCGACATTTTAGAAATTCTCGTTTTTTCGATATTTTTCATACGTATACGTTGAAGTTGATCGACGAAACATGAAATTTCAATAAATTTTATAGTTTACACGAAGCGATCTCTATGATTTTTATAATTTACATGTATCTCGTTGAGTTTCAACGAATTGAGCAAAAATTTTCATGGAAAACTCAAATTTTCCGAAAAAAATTATAGTTTTACCTATTCGCTATGATAATTTTATAAAATTCAACGTTTGAACAAATATCACTATTTCGGTCAAATTTCTTTAGAGCAGCGTTGGGGTAAAATTTTTACATGAAACGGAAGAAAGTATATAGCCGGAACTCTAATAAACATAGTATTAGTGCGTTTTTTAAAATATTCCACTTGGTTTCATCATATGATTTCGCAGCTTATGCAACCCAACGTACATGTTTTTCATATTATCCTGATGATTTTAATTATTTATGCGTTTTAGGCATAATTACATGTACCTTTTTTTACTTTACTGAAGAGGTGTTTCACTTCTGGCATTAGTATGATAGTACACATAACCATTTTTTTGATATTTTTCATACGTATACGTTGAAATTGATCGTCGAAACATGAAATATCAACAAATTTTATAGTTTCCACGAAACGATCTCTATAATTTTTATAATTTACATGTATCTCGTTGATTTTCAACGAATTGAACAAAAATTTTCATGGAAAAATCAAATTTTCCGAAAAAATTAAAATTTCACCTATTCGCTACGATAATTTTAAAAAACAACGTTTTGAAGAAATATCCCGATTTCGGTCAAAAGTTGTAAAATCACTTTTTTCTGAATTTTTCATACCTAAACGACGAGATAGTTTGTCAAACTAAGAAATTATCAAATTTTCTAAATTTTCAAAGTCTGATCAATGTAATTCATTTATTTTACATATATTTCAATGATTTCCATCGAATGACATTGAATTTTCCTGGAAAAATCCAAATTTTCAAAAACAATATAAATGTCATCTAATCGCCCCGAAAATTCATAAAATTGAACGATTTCAACAAATACCACTTTTGCCGACATTTTAGAAATTCTCGTTTTTTCGATATTTTTCATACGTATACGTTGAAGTTGATCGACGAAACATGAAATTTCAATAAATTTTATTGTTTTCACGAAACGATATCTATGATTTTTATAATTTACATGTATCTCGTTGAGTTTCAACGAATTGAGCAAAAATTTTCATGGAAAACTCAAATTTTCCGAAAAAAATTAAAATTTCACCTATTCGCTACGATAATTTTAAAAAAACAACGTTTTGAAGAAATATCCCGATTTCGGTCAAAAGTTGTAAAATCACTTTTTTCTGAATTTTTCATACCTAAACGACGAGATAGTTTGTCAAACTAAGAAATTATCAAATTTTCTTCAATTTTCAAAGTCTGATCAATGTAATTCCATTATTTTACATATATTTCAATGATTTCCATCGAATGACATTGAATTTTCCTGGAAAAATCAAAATTTTCAAAAACAATATAAATGTCATCTAATCGCCCCGAAAATTCATAAAATTGAACGATTTCAACAAATACCACTTTTGCCGACATTTTAGAAATTCTCGTTTTTTCGATATTTTTCATACGTATACGTTGAAATTGATCGTCGAAACATGAAATTTCAACAAATTTTATAGTTTCCACGAAACGATATCTATGATTTTTATAATTTACATGTATCTCGTTGAGTTTCAACGAATTGAGCAAAAATTTTCATGGAAAACTCAAATTTTCCGAAAAAATTAAAATTTCACCTATTCGCTACGATAATTTTAAAAAAACAACGTTTTGAAGAAATATCCCGATTTCGGTCAAAAGTTGTAAAATCACTTTTTTCTGAATTTTTCATACCTAAACGACGAGATAGTTTGTCAAACTAAGAAATTATCAAATTTTCTAAATTTTCAAAGTCTGATCAATGTAATTCATTTATTTTACATATATTTCAATGATTTCCATCGAATGACATTGAATTTTCCTGGAAAAATCAAAATTTTCAAAAACAATATAAATGTCATCTAATCGCCCCGAAAATTCATAAAATTGAACGATTTCAACAAATACCACTTTTGCCGACATTTTAGAAATTCTCGTTTTTTCGATATTTTTCATACGTATACGTTGAAATTGATCGTCGAAACATGAAATTTCAACAAATTTTATTGTTTTCACGAAGCGATCTCTATGATTTTTATAATTTACATGTATCTCGTTGTGTTTCAACGAATTGAGCAAAAATTTTCATGGAAAACTCGAATTCTCCGAAAAAAATTATAGTTTTACCTATTCGCTATGATAATTTAAAAAAAACAACGTTTTGAAGAAATATCCCGATTTCGGTCAAAAGTTGTAAAATCACTTTTTTCTGAATTTTTCATACCTAAACGACGAGATAGTTTGTCAAACTAAGAAATTATCAAATTTTCTAAATTTTCAAAGTCTGATCAATGTAATTCATTTATTTTACAATTATTTCAATGATTTCCATCGAATGACATTGAATTTTCCTGGAAAAATCAAAATTTTCAAAAACAATATAAATGTCATCTAATCGCCCCGAAAATTCATAAAATTGAACGATTTCAACAAATACCACTTTTGCCGACATTTTAGAAATTCTCGTTTTTTCGATATTTTTCATACGTATACGTTGAAATTGATCGACGAAACATGAAATTTCAATAAATTTTATAGTTTACACGAAACGATCTCTATGATTTTTATAATTTACATGTATCTCGTTGAGTTTCAACGAATTGAGCAAAAATTTTCATGGAAAACTCGAATTTTCAAAAAAAAATTATAGTTTTACCTATTCGCTATGATAATTTTAAAAAAACATCGTTTTGAAGAAATATCCCGATTTCGGTCAAAAGTTGTAAAATCACTTTTTTCTGAATTTTTCATACCTAAACGACGAGATAGTTTGTCAAACTAAGAAATTATCAAATTTTCTAAATTTTCAAAGTCTGATCAATTCATTTATTTTACATATATTTCAATGATTTCCATCGAATGACATTGAATTTTCCTGGAAAAATCAAAATTTTCAAAAATAATATAAATGTCATCTAATCGCCCCGAAAATTCATAAAATTGAACGATTTCAACAAATACCACTTTTGCCGACATTTTAGAAATTCTCGTTTTTTCGATATTTTTCATACGTATACGTTGAAGTTGATCGACGAAACATGAAATTTCAATAAATTTTATAGTTTACACGAAGCGATCTCTATGATTTTTATAATTTACATGTATCTCGTTGAGTTTCAACGAATTGAGCAAAAATTTTCATGGAAAACTCAAATTTTCCGAAAAAAATTATAGTTTTACCTATTCGCTACGATAATTTTATAAAATTCAACGTTTGAACAAATATCACTATTTCGGTCAAATTTCTTTAGAGCAGCGTTGGGGTAAAATTTTTACATGAAACGGAAGAAAGTATATAGCCGGAACTCTAATAAGCATAGTATTAGTGCGTTTTTTAAAATATTCCACTTGGTTTAATCATATGATTTCGCAGCTTATGCAACCCAACATACATGTTTTCCTGGAATTATCCTAATGATTTTAATTATTTATGAGTTTTAGGCATAATTACATGTACCTTTTTTTACTTTACTGAAAAGGTGTTTCACTTCCGGCATGAGTATGATAGTACACATAACCATTTTTTTGATATTTTTCATACGTATACGTTGAAATTGATCGTCGAAACAAGAAATTTCAACAAATTTTATAGTTTCCACGAAACGATCTCTATGATTTTTATAATTTACATGTATCTCGTTGATTTTCAACGAATTGAACAAAAATTTTCATGGAAAAATCAAATTTTCCGAAAAAAATTAAAATTTCACCTATTCGCTACGATAATTTTTAAAAAACAACGTTTTGAAGAAATATCCCGATTTCGGTCAAAAGTTGTAAAATCACTTTTTTCTGAATTTTTCATACCTAAACGACGAGATAGTTTGTCAAACTAAGAAATTATCAAATTTTCTAAATTTTCAAAGTCTGATCAATGTAATTCATTTATTTTACATATATTTCAATGATTTCCATCGAATGACATTGAATTTTCCAGGAAAATTCAAATTTTCAAAAACAATATAAATGTCATCTAATCGCCCCGAAAATTCATAAAATTGAACGATTTCAACAAATACCACTTTTGCCGACATTTTAGAAATTCTCGTTTTTTCGATATTTTTCATACGTATACGTTGAAGTTGATCGACGAAACATGAAATTTCAATAAATTTTATAGTTTACACGAAGCGATCTCTATGATTTTTATAATTTACATGTATCTCGTTGAGTTTCAACGAATTGAGCAAAAATTTTCATGGAAAACTCGAATTTTCCGAAAAAAATTATAGTTTTACCTATTCGCTATGATAATTTTATAAATTTCAACGTTTGAACAAATATCACTATTTCGGTCAAATTTCTTTAGAGCAGCGTTGGGGTATAATTTTTTCATGAAACGGAAGAAAGTATATAGCCGGAACTCTAATAAACATAGTATTAGTGCGTTTTTTAAAATATTCCACTTGGTTTCATCATATGATTTCGCAGTTTATGCAACCCAACATACATGTTTTTCATATTATCCTGATGATTTTAATTATTTATGCGTTTTAGGCATAATTACATGTACCTTTTTTTACTTTACTGAAAAGGTGTTTCACTTCTGGCATTAGTATGATAGTACACATAACCATTTTTTTGATATTTTTCATACGTATACGTTGAAATTGATCGTCGAAACATGAAATATCAACAAATTTTATAGTTTCCACGAAACGATCTCTATAATTTTTATAATTTACATGTATCTCGTTGATTTTCAACGAATTGAACAAAAATTTTCATGGAAAAATCAAATTTTCCGAAAAAAATTAAAATTTCATCTATTCGCTACGATAATTTTAAAAAAACAACGTTTTGAAGAAATATCCTGATTTCGGTCAAAAGTTGTAAAATCACTTTTTTCTGAATTTTTCATACCTAAACGACGAGATAGTTTGTCAAACTAAGAAATTATCAAATTTTCTAAATTTTCAAAGTCTGTTCAATGTAATTCATTTATTTTACATATATTTCAATGATTTCCATCGAATGACATTGAATTTTCCTGGAAGAAACAAAATTTTCAAAAACAATATAAATGTCATCTAATCGCCCCGAAAATTCATAAAATTGAACGATTTCAACAAATACCACTTTTGCCGACATTTTAGAAATTCTCGTTTTTTCGATATTTTTCATACGTATACGTTGAAGTTGATCGACGAAACATGAAATTTCAATAAATTTTATAGTTTACACGAAGCGATCTCTATGATTTTTATAATTTACATGTATCTCGTTGAGTTCCAACGAATTGAGCAAAAATTTTCATGGAAAACTCAAATTTTCCGAAAAAAATTATAGTTCTACCTATTCGCTACGATAATTTTAAAAAAACAACGTTTTGAAGAAATATCCCGATTTCGGTCAAAAGTTGTAAAATCACTTTTCTCTGAATTTTTCATACCTACACGACGAGATAGTTTGTCAAACTAAGAAATTATCAAATTTTCTAAATTTTCAAAATCTGATCAATGTGATTCCATTATTTTACATATATTTCAATGATTTCCATCGAATGACATTGAATTTTCCTGGAAAAATCAAAATTTTCAAAAAACAATATAAAGGTCATCTAATCGCCCCGAAAATTCATAAAATTGAACGATTTCAACAAATACCACTTTTGCCGACATTTTAGAAATTCTCGTTTTTTCGATATTTTTCATACGTATACGTTGAAATTGATCGTCGAAACATGAAATTTCAACAAATTTTATAGTTTACACGAAGCGATCTCTATGATTTTTATAATTTACATGTATCTCGTTGTGTTTCAACGAATTGAGCAAAAATTTTCATGGAAAACTCAAATTTTCCGAAAAAAATTAAAATTTCACCTATTCGCTACGATAATTTTAAAAAAACAACGTTTTGAAGAAATATCCCGATTCGGTCAAAAGGTGTAAAATCACTTTTTTCTGAATTTTTCATACCTAAACGACGAGATAGTTTGTCAAACTAAGAAATTATAAAATATGTCAAACTAATTTTCTAAATTTTCAAAGTCTGATCAATGTAATTCATTTATTTTACATATATTTCAATGATTTCCATCGAATGACATTGAATTTTCCTGGAAAAATCCAAATTTTCAAAAACAATATAAATGTCATCTAATCGCCCCGAAAATTCATAAAATTGAACGATTTCAACAAATACCACTTTTGCCGACATTTTAGAAATTCTCGTTTTTTCGATATTTTTCATACGTACACGTTGAAATTGATCGTATAAACTTGAAATTATCAAAAATGTTATAGTTTCCACAAAGCGATCTCTATAATTTTTATAATTTACATGTATCTCGTCGAGTTTCATCGAATTATACAAAAATTTTCATGGAAAAAACAAATTTTCCACGTGTTTTATCATTATATTTTCAAAAAATTTACCCAAATTGCATGTAATTAATATTATCCTGGTTTTGTTTATTATTTATGAGTTTATAAGCATTATAAACGGACGCCGATTTTATTTAGCTCGCAAACGAGTTTCAAAATTGGGATTTTGATTATTCGATAAAAGCTATAAATAGCAAAACTTCAATATTTTTCATATGACACCATTGAAATTAGAGTGTAAACATGCCTTATCGCTAACACCCAGGCACCACTCTATAGATATCCACTATTAGATTTTTCGATTACGAAAAAATATTTTTAGGCAAAAATACAAAAATTTCAAAGCGGGGGGTGTTCTGAAATTTTCAAAAATTTACGAAAATTCTTTTGTAATTTTTTGTTATATTTGTATTGTTTATGTTCTGTAGGTACGTATATAAGCATTAGAAACGGGCGCCGATGCTTATTAAGCTCGCAAACGAGCTTTGAAATTTTGGATTTTGACGGTTCGAAAAAAGCTCAAAACAGCAAAACTTCAAAACGTTGCTGCGACGCCATTATGCGTATTAGAGTGAAACCGACACCCAATTGCTAACACCCATGCACTACTCTATAATTATCCACTATTAGATTTTTTTATTTCGAAAAAATATTTTTAGGCAAAAAACGCAAAAACTTTAAAGGGGGTGGGGTGTTCTAAATTTTAAAAAAATTTACGAAATTTTTTTTGTAATTTTTTGTTTTATTCGTATTGTTTATGTTCCGTAGGTACGTGTACAAGCATTAGAAACTGGCGCCGACGCTTATTAAGCTCGCAAACGAGCTTTAAAATTTTGGATTTTGCCGGTTCGAAAAAAGCTCAAAACAGCAATACTTCATAATGCTGCTGCGACGCCATTATGCGTATTAGAGTGAAGCCGACGCCCAATCGCTAACACTCAGGCACTACTCTATTGTTATCCACTATTAGATTTTTTGATTTCGAAAAAATATTTTTAGGCAAAAAACGCAAAAACTTCAAAGGGGGGGTGTTCTGAAATTTTCAAAAAATTTACGAAAATTTTTTTGTAATTTTTTGTTATATTCGTATTGTTTATGTTCCGTAGGTACGTGTATAAGCATTAGAAACGGGCGCCGATGCTTATTAAGCTCGCAAACGAGCTTTGAAATTTTGGATTTTGACGGTTCGAAAAAAGCTCAAAATTTCAAAACGTTGCTGACACGCTATTATGCGTATTAGAGTGAAACCGACGCCCAATCGCTAACACCCAGGCACTACTCTATAATTATCCACTATTAGATTTTTTGATTTCGAAAAAATATTTTTAGGCAAAAATACAAAAATTTCAAAGCGGGGGGTGTTCTGAAAAATTTTCAAAAAAATTACGAATTTTTTTTTGTAATTTTTTGTTATATTCGTATTGTTTATATTCCGTAGGTACGTGTATAAGCATTAGAAACGGGCGCCAATGCTTATTAAGCTCGCAAACGAGCTTTGAAATTTTGGAGTTTGACGGTTCGAAAAAAGCTCAAAACAGCAAAACTTCAAAACGCTGCTGCGACACCATTATGCGTATTAGAATGAAACCGACGCTCAATCGCTAACACCTCGGCACTACTCTATAGAAAACCACTATTAGATTTTCCGATTTCGAAAAAATATTTTTAGGCAAAAAACGCAAAAACTTCAAAGGGGGGTGTTCTGAAATTTTCAAAAAATTTAGGTAATTTTTTTTGTATTTTTTTTTTATATTCGTATTGTTTATGCTCCGTAAGTACGTGTATAAGTATTAGAAACGGGCGCCGACGCTTAGTAAGCTCCCAAACATGCTTTAAAATTTTGGATTTTGACGGTTCGAAAAAAGCTCAAAACAGCAAAACTTCAAAACGCTGCTGCGACACCATTATGCGTATTAGAATGAAACCAACGCCCAATCGCTAACACCCCGGCACTACTCTATACAAATACACTATTAGATTTTCCGATTTCAAAAAAATATATTTAGGCAAAAAACGCAAAAACTTTAAAGGGGGGGTTCTGAAATTTTCAAAAAATTTACGAAAATTTTTTTATGTTCGTATTGTTTATGCTCTGTAGGTACGTATATAAGTATTAGAAACGTGCGCCGACGCTTATTAAGCTCGCAAACGAGCTTTAAAATTTTGGATTTTAACGGTTCGAAAAAAGTTCAAAACAGCAAAACTTCAATACGCTGCTGCGACACCTTTATGCGTATTAGAATGAAACCGACGCCCTATCGCTAACACCCCGGGACTACTCTATAGAAAACCACTATTAGATTTTCCGATTTCGAAAAAATATTTTTAGGCAAAAAACGCAAAAACTTCAAAGGGGGGTGGGGTGTTCTGAATTTATCAAAAAAATTACGAAATTTTTTTTGTAATTTTTTTTTTATATTCGAATTGTTTATTCTCCGTAATGTCATTGAATTTTCCTTGAAAAATCAAAATTTTCAAAAACAATTCATATGTCATCTATTCGTTACGATAATTTCATAAAATTGAACGATATCAACAAATACCACTTTTGTCGACATTTTAGAAATTATTGTTTTTTCGATATTTTTCATACGTTCACATTGAAATTGATCGTCTAAACATGAAATTATTAAAAATTTTATAGTTTCCACGAAGCGATCTCTATGATTTTGTTCTTTATTTGTATCACAATAAGTTTTATCTAATTCAACAAAAATATTTCTGGAAAATCAAATTTTCCACGTGGTCTCATAATATTTGTCGCAGGGTAGGCAACCCTTCAAGCATGTATTTCATATTATCCTGGTGAATTTGATTATTTATGAGATTTTGGCATATAAAGGTGTACCTTTTTTTAATTTACTGCAAACGAGTTTCACTTCTGGCATGAATATAATAGTACACATAGCCATTTTTTTGGTATTTTTCATAAGTACACATTTAAATTGATCGTCTAAACATGAAATTATCAAAAAATTTATAGTTTCCACGAAGCGATCTCTATGATTTTTATACTTTATATGTATCTCAATGAGTTTCATCCAATTGAACAAAAATTTTTATGGAAAAATAAAATTTTCCAAAAAAAAATAAAATTTCACTTATTCGCTACGATAATTTTAAAAAAACAACGTTTTGAAGAAATATCCCGATTTTGGTCAAAAGTTGCGAATTCACTTTTTTCTGAATTTTTCATACCTACACGACGAGATAGTTCGTCAAACTAAGAAATTATCAAATTTTCTAAATTTTCAAAATCTGATCAATGTGATTTCATTATTTTACATATATTTCAATGATTTCCATCAAATGTCATTGAATTTTCCTGGAAAAATCAAAATTTTCAAAAACAATTCAAATGTCATCTATTCGCTACGATAATTTCATAGAATTGAACGATTTAAACAAATACCACTTTTGCGGTCATTTTAAAAATTCACGTTTTGAAGTGAAACTTCTTTTTGCGCATTAAGATAAAAATTTTGTTGACGCGGAAATAGAGACATAGAGACCTATATAACGGAAATAGAGACGGAACGTGAGTACTAATTTTAGTGCCTGATTTGAATTTGCATACATGCTTAGACGAAGAGTGATAAAAAGTTGTAGATGGAGTGAGAAAAAGTCCATCACGATACGCGCTCTTTTAGCATGTGATTAGAAGCTACAGCTCACGTAGAATGTATTTTTACTATTTGAATGATTTCATTATTCTGTTTAGTAATTTTTATATACAATTATTTATTGTTAATTGTGTTTAAATAAGAGTGTTATTCAATGTGATAAAATTAATATTTTTGGTAAGTATATTAGTTTTTATAATCTCATCATAATATTAACCTCAATAATCATAAAAATAAGTCAATTAAATCCAGGCGGTATTAAAAAATTTAGCAAACAACACGAAATTGAGGGAATTGGCACGTATACCAATATATACAGTATATAGTATTTTATAACATTACGTACATACCTTTAATCTATTTATCAAATGAAAGAAATACTATTAAAAACACGTGGTATTTAAAAATTATCGAAACCTATACAATTTTGAGGTTACTTGTTGTTTTATTTTTTGTAGCAATTTCTTATAATAACTTTAATAATTATAATTATGATTCAATTATTGTACACTTTTATCAAAAAATTTTATATTAAATTTATTATGATTTCTTTCTTCTTAGGTGTCATTGTAAAGATTTATTGAATTTTACATGATGCTGGAATATTATCAATTATCAATAAAATAACATCCAAATAGAGGTAATTTATTTCAGATATATTATTTTTCAGTGATATATTATCTGTGAGTATTTACTTTATATATTATATTTTATATTTAATTTATTTATTTATATTATCTGTGAGTATTTCCTTTCTTTTATTTTAAAAACATTGATCTAATTGTATAGTACATAATATATAATAGTAATTAAGGCTTAAAAATGCCAAAGTCTAATGAGCAATTATTTAGAGAGTATCAGTTACGAAAGAAGGCTTTGAAGGTAGCTAAAAATAAAACACCACCAAAAACAAATACAGAGTGAAGTCGAGAATATATAGCCCGCAAAAAGGCTAAAAAAACTGTTGATACCCTATTGTGGAATGAGGAACAGTATTTACGTATAGCACCTGCTGAACAAAATATGCCTCAAAGTTTACTGTTCGATGAACATGCCGAGGAACTATCTTCTCCTTCAATTTATTTGGGCCAGTTTCGAAATTTTAGAGAAGGCGTTAATGTAACACCATTCATGATGGGGTCGAGCGAGCTGCGAAGATCTGATCGGCGTGCAGTTACGCCACACCATTTGTTATATATGGCGATGAAAATCATGAGGATACGAGTTCGAGATTCTCTTATGGTGGCATTCAAGCACGTCGGTAAAGATACAAAAATCACTCGACAGCAAATTGAAGACGAACAGTACATTAACAACTGCATCGAAACCAATCTTGCTTCCCTACGATCGATTCCAAATTCAACTTGGTATTGGGCTGATCGCAAAAGAGATCTTTTCGCCATGATCATACAGTTTGGTAAACCTACTGTATTTTTGACTGTCAGTGCTAATGAAATTGGATGGAATGATTTACTGCAAACGTTATACAAATTTAAGCATAGCGGTGAAACTATTTCCAAAGAAGCAGCTGAACTGTTACATTACCTCGAAAAAACAACGCTTGTTAACGAAGATGCTGTTACCTGTGCTATACATTTCAATAAATTGGTCAACGTATTAATGAACATCTTGAAATCACAGAAATTCAGTCCATTTGGACGGTATTACGTTATTCATTATTTCAAACGTATCGAGTTCCAGCATCGTGGTAGTCCGCATGCCCATACACTATTGTGGTTGGAAAATGCTCCATGCGATCCACTTGATAAAGACAAATTGGATGCTATCACATTAATTGATCACTTGATTTCTGTTTCATCTCAGGAAGCTTCTGGTAATATTAAATTACAAACCCATAAACACACTTTTACATGCTATAAAAAAATATTCCTAACAAACCTCAGCAGTGCAGATTTGAGGCACCTTTTATGCCTTGCCCATCTACAACTATATTATCACCCATGCAAAAGGACGATTCTAATTTCCAAAATTATGCTCAGCGTTATAAAAATATTAGGGTTAATCTTGAAAACAATGATTACTCTGATATTGATTCTTTTTATAAAAATAACAATATTACCTCAGATGAAGATTATTACAATATACTTCGATCTGGAATCAAGAGGCCCAAAGTTTTCCTTAAACGTCAGCCATGTGAAAAATGGCATAATCCGTTCAATCCATTTGTATTTCATATTGTCAAATCAAATATGGATATCCAATTCATCACCGAAGAATATTCTTGTGCAAATTACGTTGCCGAATACGTGAACAAAACAAGTAGAGGTGTTAGTCAACTCCAACGTCAAATAATTCAAACTATGGACGAACATCCAGAGTTTGATATTGTCGAAATTACACGAAAAATAGGCGTAAATATGCTCAACAGTGTAGAGATGACCAGCCAAGAGGCTGCATGGTATCTCCTTCGAGAACCAATGTCAAAATGCTCTACTGTTGTAACAACTATTCCAACTGTGTGGCCTATTGATCGGCAAAGAATAAGAAAAACACAAAAAGATTTAGACGCGATGGAAATTGGAGAAGATTCCACTAACATCTGGAAAGAAAATTGGTTTGATAAATATGAAAAAAGGCATCCGGACCTGGAAAACGTTACACTCGCCCAATTTGTAGCTAATTATACTATTCGAGCTGACGGTACTTACATGGAGCGGAAAATACCACGCGTTATTCGATACCGAAATTATGATATGGGACAAGATCTTAATGATTACAAACGTGAAATGGTCACTTTGCATTATCAATTTCGAAATGAAGACGAACAAATCCTCATTGAAATGAAATTTATTGAAATATATAATAACAATGAGGATAACATTTGTCGTCATCGGACAGAATTTGAATCAAATTTAGATATTCAAAAAACTATTGAAATTTGTAGAAATTTATGCCGGGAAGATGATATCGACAATGAGACTGAAGTACAAGATATAGATAATGTATTGCATGACCATAATCCGTTTCAACAAATATATGACAATCCCAATGGCGATATGAATAGTGATCTTCGATTAGCTACATTAAACAAACTTGGTGTCATTGCAAAAAAAGAGACAATTTAATGACTAACGATGGGTTCTATGAACTGATGAGAATGGCAAACGACAAACAAAAAGAACTTTTAATGCACGTTATCTCCAATCTAATATCAGAGAATTACACTCCATTTCAAATATTTTTGACGGGTCCAGCTGGGTGCGGCAAAACTTTTGTTATCAAGCTTCTCAAGGAGATTTACAATCGGTTTACAAATAACGATGGGTATTGCAACGCGTACATTACATGTGCTTCGACAGGTAAGGCTGCTGTCGCCATAGACGGTACTACTGTGCATACAGCTTTGAAAATATCTATGTCAAGATTGGTTCCGTTGAGCACAGAAGTAGCGTATCAATACAAATCGTTATTTAAATATGTTAAAGTAATAATTATTGATGAAATAAGTATGATTAGTGCTGAATTACTTACACAAATTGATTCGCGTTTAAAACAGATTACGGGTAATTTTAATACAAATTTTGGCGGAATCGATGTTATTATGATTGGAGATTTACGTCAGTTGCCACCAGTTAGAGCTACTCCTATCTATAAACAACGAAAACAAAAAATTGTCGGACCTATTTTATGGCGTGAACTCCAGTTTTATGAATTAAATCAAGTGGTGAGACAAGCAAACCAACAGTTTTCTTCGATTTTAACTGAAATTGGAAATGGTGAACCACTTGAAGATCATGAATTGGCCTTATTAGAATCTAGATTTTGCACTATACAAGAGGCTGAAACCCGTTGTCCTCAAGGAATTCGTTTATTTCATACAAACGAGGCTGTCACTAGGTACAATAATCGCATTTTGAATACTGCGGAAGAAAAAATTATTTCTATTGCGAAAGACATTTATATTGGTTGTACGTCGGCAGAACAAACAGCTTTTGTGCGACAAAAATTACATAAAATGTCATTGATCGACACTGGAGGCTTACCATATGAAACTGTGTTTGTAATTAATGTATTCTATATGATCACAACAAACATCGACGTAACAGATGGTTTAGCGAATGGTGCTGTTGGAAGATTAGTTCACATCGAACGAAACGAAGAAGGAGAAGTGAGTATCGCGTGGCTTGATTTTCCAGACACACCAAAGGTTGGCGAAAAGATTAGAAGAAAAGTTGCTGGGCACATGGCTCCTAATCAAATTAGTAGAACGGCTGTACCGATAGGAAGAAGGTCATCCACTATTCCTCTCAATAATAATAGAACCGTAAATGCAAAACGTTCCCACTTACCTTTAGTTTGTGCTTGTGCAACTACAATTCACAAGTCACAAGGAAGTACATATCCGGAAATAGTTTATGAGTATAATAAATGTCACTTGCAGTCATTAGTATATGTTGCTTTATCACGAGTGACTAGTCTCAAAGGTTTATATATTACGACAAGTGACAATAACATGATTTTTTATCATGGTCGAACAGCATCTGCGGCTACAGTTAATTTACAAAATGAGTTTCGAAGGCTCGCACTTAATCGTTTGCAGACTATCAGCAATGATTTTCTACATTTTAGCAATAATAAAAAAGGATTATTAACATATACTTTCAATTGCCAAAGTCTTCGAGCTCACGCCTTTGATCTTACAGATACAGTAATACAAAATTCTAACGTTTTAATTTTAAATGAAACTTGCTTACATGATAACGAGTCTGTCAGTATTCCAAATTTCAATTGCATTATTAAATATAAACGACCGAATGTTCGAACTGGAGGAGTTGCTATATATCATAATGTCAATGACGCGACTAATATTCTTACTCCGTGCTTAGACATAACTGCAAAACAGTCTGATTTAGTAAGTTCAGCAATGACAGCAGTAGGTGAATTTTGTGTTGCTGAGTGTAAAATGGAAGACGAAAGAAAAATTGTTTTAATTGCGATTTACATTTCACAACATCAAAAATTAAATGATATTATTAATTTCTTACGCTGTTCGTTATTTTCATACAATACAGTAGGTGCAGCATATATTGGTAAAGATAAGTTACCAATGATTCTTAGTGGAAATTTTAATATCGATTTTTCATCAGAAAATTCTCGGGCAATTATCGATTTTCTTAAAGAATATTTAAATTTAACAATGTCCAACGATCCAACTGTTGCAACGACAAGATATGGCACTACAATTGATGCCGTATTCACAAAGAATTTAGAAAATGTGAAGTCAAAGGCATTCATATCTTACTTTACGTATCATAAACCAATTTTATCATTTATACCCGCCCAATCACCACCGAAGGAAGCAATGGAAATCGGACAAATTTCCAACGATTAAATTTTCTTATTTCTTTTATTACTTTACTGCAAGTAAGTTTTTTGAAATATAAACAAATGCTTAACACGTCTACATTTATCAATCAATCTTGATGAATTTTGGAACAGACACAGCCAGTGTTGTGCCCTAGGTAATTCTCACGTCATATTTCAAAATTGTTGCTCAGTTAATTGGTCATAATCATTTTTTTAAATATAAACAAATGCCCAACTCGTCTAAATTTTTAATCTATTTTACTGAATTTTGGAATGGACATAGCCGATGTTGTAGCCTAGGTAGGTCTCTTGTCGTATTTCAAAATTGTTGCTCAGTTAATTTGTCATAAACATTTAACTCATAACGACTCAAACATTTATACTCATAAACATTTATAGTTATAAACATTTAGCTCATAACGACTACATTTTTTAATCAATTTTTAATTAATTTTATAAATTTTGTAATTATCATTTGGTGGATTATTGCAGCCACACCTGTATGTTGTATAATATTTTGATATTGTTTCTTTTTTTGAAATATGAACAAATGCCCAACTCGTCTACATTTTTAATCTATTTTACTGAATTTTGGAATGGACATAGCCGGTATTGTACACTAGGTAGGTCTCACGTCGTTTTTCAAAATTATTGCTCAGTTAATTTGTCATAAACATTTAACTCATAACGACTCATAAACATTTATAGTCATAAACATTTAGCTCATAACGACAACATTTTTAATCAATTTTATGAATTTTGTAATTATCATTTGGTGTATTATTGCAGCCACACCTGTATGTTGTATAATTTGATATTGTTTTTTCTTTTGTACGCGATCTTTAAATATCACTAAATCAAAACATTTCATTTTGTGGCAAGTAAATTTGCAGAATTGAAATTTAAAGTAATTGACGGAAGAGCACCACCAAGAGTGGAGACTACAGTTGAATTTGATTTTACATTATAAATCTCAACGGGCTCTGACACCGAATAGGGTAAAAGCTCTTTTTCGATTCGGTGGATGATGATGCATGCCCGTTCTGAGTTGGTGGATTATTTTAATCAATTTTATGAATTTTGTAATTATCATTTGGTGGATTATTGCAGCCACAACCTGTATGTTTTGTAATATTTAGATATTGTTTCTTTTGTACGCGATCTTTAAATATCACTAAAGTGCTATTTATTGCAGTTATATATTATTTGTAAGTATTTCCTAACATTGATCTAATTATATATTATACAATAGTAATATAATAGTAATTAAAAAAAATGTTTTTACAGGTTTTAAGATGGTAAAGTCTATTGCGCAAAAATTTTACTTATCAAAAACCAATTTTATCGTTTGTACCTATAAACGATAGTCACCACCGAAGGAAGCAATGGAAATCGAAGAAATTCCAAACGAAAACGAATAAATTTTCATAATTCATAATTTTATAAAAGTTTTAATTTGAAAATAAATATTAATCTTACTTAACACATTGTATGCGGACAACGTCTCGACGACGTCTTTCACATACTATTACTAGAGCACGAAAGACGTTGTCGAGACGCGTTGTCCGCTTACGATGTGTTAATATGAAATAATTGTAAAAATTTAATTTATTTAAAACATTGATCATTTTCTACTTAAATTTTTATCCCGTGTATTTACCGCTTCTCTCCCTACTGCATTTCTTCATTTTGTTACTTGCTTTATCCTGAAGAATTTGTTCATCTACGAGTTTTAGGAATACGTTTGTCCGTGTACCTTTTTATTACTTTACTGAAAAGAAGTTTCACTTCTGGCATGTGTACATAAGTACACATACCCTTTTTTTTAATTCTATGATTTTTTAAATCAATGTATTTTTTTCCATACACGTACATTTCAAAATTTCGAAAGAATATTTATTTTGCTATAATACCATTACTTCTTTAAAAACTATTCTTATGATTACGTAATTTTTATTCCGATTATCGTTTTCATTCAACATATTGATCTATATTAGACTTTATCTATTTGATGTAATAATATATTACTATTATTTGTAATACTCCCTCGTTGCAATTGAAATGAGTGAATAAACCGAAAATAAAATAAAAAAATTCTTCTGGTTGATTAGTATGTTTAATATTAGTGCACGATTTAGATTTATTTTTTAATGTATATCATCAAGACAAAATAATCTTTTATGTTCTAAAATTTATAAAAAAAATTTTACTTGTAACCATCATCTAATTTTAAACTAATATAATGATAATAATAAACATTTTACATAATATTTTTTTACAATAATTTAATTTTCGTTTTAAAAGTAAACTAACGTTACTTCGTATCTCGATCACGATACACTTCGGAAAGAGCGATTTTAACTTTATTATTTGATATTATTTCGAATCTTGCTGTATTCATAAAATGTTCCTTAATGAATTATCAATGTTTAAAAATTCTAATTTTGTTTTAGTGTCATTAATTCTCTTTAATGATCTAATTAATAGTAGCACATGTAAAAAGTAATCAGCTATTTTTATATAAATGGTATTATTTATAATAATGTGTAAAATATAATTACTGCTAATTAAACGACGAAAAAGAAAATATATCTGTATGAAAAGAAACATTTTGTAAATTGAATTATAACAGGAACATTTTTAAAAGACAATCAGACCTTCATAGACATTTGATTTCAAATACATACAGCCATTGTTCAAAATCAAAAAAGTTTATTTTGCAAGTCAATTGAAGCAAAAACAATAAATAAAGTTATATATACAATTATATATACCTTTTATTTCTTCAACTAACAATATATATATATATATATATATATATATATATATATATATATATATATATGATTTTACTTGCTCTATAAATGCCATTCTTAAATAATACTAGCGTAATATTTAGTATCATTGCTTTGTAGAAATACAACTTTCCTTCTTGACGCTGACTTTATTTTTTTTTCTTTAAAAAAATAATGCACAAACACGTATATATATATATATATATATATATATAAGAGTATATAAATCGAATATATATATATATATATATATATATATATATATATATATATATATATATTTACGAGTGATCACTCTTCATGAATTGATTAAGCGTTTTACTAACGGTTGAAAGAACATCAAAGATGACAGCCACAATGGGAGACAGTCAACTTCCGTTTTTGAAGAAAATATTCGTGTTGTGGGAACTTCAATAAAAAATAATAACCGAATAATAGTGCAAATGATTGCTCAGACTCTAGGCATATCCATAGGATCATCACAAAGCATTCTGAAAGATAACCTAAATCTAATAAGCTCTCATCGCGATCGGTGGCGAAGTTATTGCGCAACGATCAGGTGGTATTACGCGCTAACTATTAGATTCTGATGTTTTTATAAACAGGGATTGTGACGGATGACGAAATTTGGATCTACCAGTTTAATCCAGGAAACAAGCAACAATCAAAACAATGGTTACCAAGGGGTTCAAGTTCTTCCATAAATGTTAAGCAAAAAGATCAGCTATGAAAATAATGGCTACCATTTTCAAGGATTCTGATGGAATTTTTCTCATAGATTTTTTGAAGACCAAAAAATAATAACTACAAGTTATTATTATACAGTTATAAAAAAACTGCACGCAGTTCTAAAAGAAAAAAAGGACCGGAAAAAATTATCAGTGCATCTTCTTTCACCATGATAACAAGCCAGCTCACTCTGGAAGTTCTACCAGGAAAGTATTGCGTGAATACCGATTAAAGATTTTACCGAACTCTCTATATAGTCCAAATTTATCCCATCAGATATTTTTTATTTATAAATTTAAAAAAAATATATTTAAAGCGTTTGGTAGCAATTGATAGATGAAGTGAAACGTTTTTTAATACATTGGTTAGAATCAAAGAGCACTGATTTCTATCGAAAGTGCTTAAAATAATGGCGACGCCATATGGAAAAATGTTTTAACATAGAACATATGTTGAAAAATAAAGCGCGAAATTCAATTTGTTGTGTTTAATTTATATTTTCCGGAAACTTTTTGAAAACCCCTCGTTTATACAATATATTGTATATATATATATATATATATATATATATATATATATATATATATATATATATATATATATTAAAATACAACTATTGAATGAATAAAGATGCTCAATCTCAGCTTCAGATATGCATTTTCGGCACTTTCGTAATTAACTATAATTTTCTTTTATTAAATTCAATACCCGTTTTTTGCACTATTTTTTAGGTGATTAGTCATTGAAAGTAGCACTATCTCAAAACTACATATACTTGTACTAGCATTACGTACTTGTTCAGAAAATTGGAATGAACTTTTCTATTGTATTTCTGAATTTTTGATATACAAATCAATCGTAATTATTATCGTACTGCGAGTCACTTGAACACTGCATTTCTTTATTACTCAATCAAGGAAAAAGTAAATTTTTATTTCTTAATATATATTTTTTCGTTTTGTGTACAATATTTCGATGATACATGTTAACTGAACGATAAAGTAAAACTAAAAACACATCCGAATAATCCAAATAGAATAATGAGAGTGCGATTTAATGTGTCTACAAAAATTATTTGTGAATTCAATCGTTTTTTACTATGCAATGAATTAATTAGTAACTTATAATTTTCATGTGCAAAAATGTTGTACATGAATTTAAGAAATTTATTTTTTTTGATAATTGCATTTGTTCTAGTTTTCTTGCTATTATATTTATTACTCTTAGTAATATTTTACTACAATGATCTTTATTTGACAAATAAGTAATTGCAGTTTTCACTAATAAATATCTTTAGGTGTCATAAAATATATTTAACCTTTTCTAAATACGAAATCGTTAAGAAATTTAGCAGGTAACAATTCAAGCTTGATTTATATAGAAATTTTGCGTGATTTTGTCAAAAATTGTTTATTTGGCATCAAATTGAAAATAGAAAATCAAAACAAGCATTATATGCTGTGTATGATAGTGATGTATTAAAGAAAGGTAATATCAGAATTGGTTTGCTAAATTTCGTTCTGGTGATTTTTCACTTAAAGATGAACATCGCTCTGGTCGCCTAGTTGAAGTTGATGACGACAAAATCAAAGTAATAATTGAAGCAAATCGTCATGTTACGACTCGGAAGATTGCAGATAAGCTAAACATTTCACATATTAGTGTTGAAAATCATTTGAAACAACGTGGTTACGTAAATAAGCTCGATGTTTAAGAATATTACACGTACTTAAACAAATTTATCTCATCGAGTGCATTAAAGTCTGCAATTTCTTCATGAATCATAACGAAAATCATCCATTTTAAAACAACTGATAACAGACGATGAAAAATGATTTCTGTATTTTTGTAAATTTCAAAACTAACCGAAGTCGTGAAAGTGATTGAAGGAAATACAATGAACTGTAGTTATGTGCGTAAATAATTTATTTACAAACAAAAGTCTCATACAAGAATATAATGAACACTGCTCTCTTCGCATTATTATAATAGCGACACATTATGACGCCATCGAAAATCGTACACTGAGTCCTCTACATCTGACTCACTCGGCGAATGTTTACCAACTATCTGGTCAACGTAATTGTATCAAGTGTTTGTAAAAATTTGTTTGCGCATTTGATTTCAGGTCTGACATGTTATTTTCTTCTTGTGAACATGATTTCATTTAACGTTCCTGGGTGTAATTAACCCCGATGCCAAATTTCAAAACACCCAAGTAACTTGTTCAATGTGGTATCAACCCCACCCCCTTTCTCTGGACGGAAATTGATAGTCGGCTCTGAAATGGTTTAACAGTCGCCTATGGTGACTTGTGGTTTCAAAACGCGGCTTTTTGAAAGTAAATCATTTGGAGATTTGTATCTCCGTTTGAATAAAATACAACAATCAAAAATGACAAGTATATTTTATTATAATTAACGTGATTGATACAGTGGTTTGTACAGAGAATTGATACAGGTGTTTGTGTTTTAATTCGGTGATGAAACTTGAGTCCCTCGTATTGTATACCAGCTTGAGATCAGTTACTGCCCGATGATACGGGTTAAATAACTGATTGAGTCCAGTGATGTACTGACTGCTGTTGAACGGTGAGACCAGCGTCTCGTCTTACGACGAGAGACAACTGACTGATGTTTCTCAAATTCAAATTCAAATGAGATTTATTATTCTAATATATACATTTACAATTGTTTGCAATAAATGGGATATACGTAGTGTGTGGTGTGTTATTTTGTGGAAAATATTATACCAGTGTGAGGTGCGTTCAGGTGTTTGTGTTTTGATGTGTTGATGTTTTTGGGGGTAAGTTTACGGGAAATTTTTCAAAAAACCCGCTTGGTTTGAAAAGTTTTTACTAAAGCTACCTTAAAACTAATTTAACTAAACTTAACTAATCGTTCGTTATAATATGTAGTGACTATAGTCACTAATAAGAGTATCACTAAGAGTTATTTGAGCACTGGTGGAAAGTTATCATCACCTTGAATTCTGATGCAGGTTCACTTTACTATGCACTTAACACAGATGAAAGTGGTGAGTTCTGACACTGAATCGCGTGCTGGATTGGAGGTCGGGTTGCTGAGCCCGGCGTGACCGAAGTAGTTGTTTTGATTTTGATTCTTGACGGCTGGTAGTAGGTAGTCATGTATTGGAACACAACTGCTTTATCCCTTTTGCTGAGAAGTTTAGGATGGGTGTGTGAGTCATGGATTTTTTGGTTAGGATATTGTTGGGCCTGAAGGATGAACCTCGTGGTAAGGCGTGTTATAAAGTCATCGATCATCTCAAAATCTGCTTAAGAATGAAGGATGGATATTGGAGTTTCCCTTGGACGGTGGAGAATAAGTCGAAGAACCGTACTCTAGAATATTTGAAGTTTTTTGGTCGTTGAAGGCGAGACAGTACACCAGACCTGCACACCATAAGTGAGAACAGAGCTGATGCATGCCTTGTAGACATGAATTTTGTTCTTTATCAGGAGTACCGAAATCAGTAGAGGTCAAAGTGCCATGAATGCCGCTTGAGCCTTACACAAGCGGTCGGCAATGGTTGGCCGAAAAGATAAATTCCTATCGAGTACCAGACCAAGATATGAGATTTACGAGTCGAGTTTAATATGAGTATTGTTGAATAGAACAGTCTGAACGTGGCGCGGCCTGCTTCTAGTAAAACTAGCTACGGCAGTTTTTGCATGATTTATTTTTATTCTATTCTCGGTATAATACCTATTGAGAATCGAAAGTCATTTAGTAAAACGTGGAGGGGAAGGAAAATTGTTCGTAAAAGAAGTGACGATGCAAGCATCGTCTGAATAAAGTGCAAGATCGACGCCTGGTTTGAGTTTTGGAAGATCGTATGTAAGTATGTTATACAGAACTGAACCAAGGACCGATCTCTGTGGAACACCAGCAGGAACGGTGAGAGTTTGAGACTTTGTCCCTTGGAAGACCACAAAGAAGTGCCGATCCGAGAGGTAACTCTGGATCAGCTTCGTTAGATAGAGTGGGGCGTTCGTGGCATGCAGTTTGTAAATCAGCGCGTCATGCCACACGGAATCGAAAGCTTTTTCGATATCGAGTGACGCGACAACAGAGGATCTACTGCGTGCGAGGTTGCATTTGATTATGTTTGTTAGTCTGTATAACTGATGAACAGTGGAATGTTTGGTTCTGAAATCAAACTGTTCGGTGGGAATTATGTCCGAACTATTAAAGTGGTCGACGAGACGCATTTGAACAACACGTTCGTAAACTTTGCTTAAAGTCGGAAGAAGACTGATAGGACAATAACTAGTAGGCCGAGTTAACGGCTTGCCGAGTTTGGGTAATGGAGTAACCGAACTAGTTCTCCATGCAATGGGAAAATAATTTAATCTTAGAGAACTGTTAGTTATGACACAAAGGGTTGCGACAGCTTTGCGCAGAAGATGTTTGAGATGTGTGTTACTGATACCATCCGGGCCAGGGGCGAAACGGTTCTTCAATCTTTTAATGATTTGGTGTATCTCGGCGGCAGAAATGACAGGTAAGTCCGTGTCCGTGGTAATGATTTTATGTCCTGCCCGAGAAAAGATACACCATCATAGTTATGAGGTTTCGGCAGGGTTTCGCCGATTTTATGTGATTTTAGAAACGTTTTAGCTATGAGATTGATTTTGTCTTGCTGATCAATTATTATACAATCATTGTCGTCAAGCAGTGCAGGTAGGTTACGCCTGCCGCGGGGGCAGAGCGAGCGAGCGAACTGCCAAATAGCGTTGTGATCATCCCAGACCACCCTCGTAAGTTTTTCGTTATAATTGTTAGCGCGGAATTCGCTGATTTGATCGCGAATAGTTCTGACTACTTTGTTTCTTTCAACACGGAAGAGAGGGTTTCCCGTTCTCTGCCAGCGTTTCCGGAAACAGTTTTTTAGCCTGATGGTATCGAATATGTTCTTTGGCAGATTTAATTTGTTTTCGAAAATTTTCCTGATAGGAATAGATTTCTTTGCAGCAGACTGAACTGCTAGAATGAAGTTATTGATTTCGTCTTCGACGGCTTTTGTGTAGTTTAGGTTTGCCGGGATATCGATCATTTCATCAATAGATGATTTGAACAATTTCCAGTCGGCGTTGGTGAAATTCGGTAGCGTAATGCTAGGTTTTGAAGTGGGTTTGAAGTTAATAAGTGTGATTTTTGGGCAGTGATCCGAATCAAGTGAGTCGATCACTTTTATTGAGGAATTTCTGATGTCAATATTGCGAGTAATCGGAATATCGAGCACAGATGGTTGAGTTCCGGCATCTGGATAGAATATAAATTCTTCCGGATGAAGGATTTCGTATTGAGGGTCTTCTAGAAGCTGAACGAGAAGACCACCGTTTTTGTTCTAAGTATTGCAGTGCCAACTCGGGTCTTTAGCGTTAAAATTACCAATAGTGATCGTCCGAAAATACCGTTTGGTGAGGTTTGAAATGGATTGAAATGTGCAAAAATAATTGTTGGGAATATAAGTTGAAGTGATCACCAAAGGATGATCACTCTAGATATTGATAGATACGTGTTCTATCGCATTATCCAGTTGAGGGAGAATGCTATGAGGGAGGTGAGTGTTGACTACGAGAGCAATACCACCTCCATGAGTTTTTCGATCGAGTCGATAGACAACATAGCCTGGTACTCTAAATTTTTTATGAGGTGGTATGAATTTTTTATGAGGTTTTGAGGAAGGTTTTGGTGATGGCTGCAATATCGATCCTGTGATTAACCACGACTTGATGCAGCTCATCACTTGTTTGGAATAGACCACCGCGGGAGTTATAATTTAGGATTCTCCGCTTACCTACCATCGAAATTACGGACAGACAATCCTATGAGCGGCGATGAGCCGCTCTTTAGGTGTGGTACAGCCGGAGAGAGCCTTCTTCAGCTGCCTGGCTTGCGTCAGGAAGCCGGGAAGGTTAATATCTCTGAAGATGTCCGTGATTTCCTGGAGCATACTCACAGGAGATTGGGCGCCGCTTGGCTGCTTCGAAGCGAGTGCTGGCGAAGCCGCTGGCGTGATGTTGATGTTCGGGCCAGGAATTGAGACCGGTCAGGCTGTAGGCGTCACAGCCTGAGATGGTTGTAGTGGCGGAAAGTTAGCCGTCGTTGTATTGAATATTGTTGGTTGCGGGTTAACCCAAGGGCTAACTGCAGGTGCTGGATTGAATTTTACCGGCTTCTTTTTTGATGCGGCGGTTTTTTTCAGATACTGTCAGATGTACTTGCATTTTCTGAAATTTGCGGTGTGTTCACCACCGCAATTTGTGTACTTCGGAAGGGTCGATCGATCAACCCTATTGCACAATTTTGTGTCATGATTGCCCGCACACTTCACGCAACGTGGGCTTGCCCCACAGTTGCGTGCTGCATGCCCGATCATCTGGCACCGATGACACTGTGTGAAACCGCTGGAGGTCACGTAGCGACGCCAGTAGACCTTGCAGAGTGATACATATCTGCAGCTATTGATTTTCTTCAATGTAGTCCGGTGAACAAAGTTAACTTTGTACAGAGCAAAGGTGGTGGAATTCAGCGCCGGGCTCTTCATAGTGAATACTTCGAGAACTTTGAAGTTCATCGAGGTAAGTTCGTCTATGATGTCTTGCTCTAGGTCAGGGGGAAGACCCCGAAGCATGAGCTCCAAGGGTTTCTCCTCCGGAAGGGTGAACGTATGAAACGGGATCTGGTTTTCACTCAAACCCCGCTTCAACGTGTTCGCCGTGTTCTGCCACATGTGTTTGCCGCGGGCGTAGTCGCCACAGGCGGCCGGTCGATTCTGCCCTCGATGCTATAGGCATGGCCGCCACAAACGGTTGTAGACAAACATTCCTTATTCTTAACTTTCCTACCCGGTTACTTAAAGGCATTACCATCGGTATTCCTAATTTATTAAGTAAAGAGTTGTCGTGAGTTTTCCTGATGTAGAGTTTCCAGGCCATTTTGTCCATAAAGTCTACAACCGTGTCAATGTCTGCTTCCTTATGCAGTTTTTCTATCTTATAACTGCGATCCTTGTTCAGTGCGATTCTTAGCATTTTGTTCTGTGTGCGCTGGAGTCTCTTTAGGTGCGTGTTGTACGTGTTTCTCCATACCGGGGCAGCGTACGTCAGTGTACATCTTATCACTGTCTTGTACACCAGCATCTTGTTCTCTATACTTAGACCACTTTTTCTAGCCATCAGGCTATAAATTTGTGACAGTGCGCCATTCGGTTTTCTTATTACATTCTCAATATGCTCCTTAAAAGCGAGCTTCTTATCAAGATGCACTTCCAGGTATTTAACTGATTTATGCCACTCTATCTCTTTATTGTTTAATGTCACTTTTCCAGTAAACATCTTATTGTTATTTGTAAATAGTATTGCTTCCGTCTTGTTGGCTTTCAGTTTCAATTTCCATTTTTCGAAGTGTCCTGCGAGCAGATGCAGGTGGGTCTGTAGTCTTTGCATAGTTGCAGCTAGGATTGTTCCATGCATGAGTATAGCTGTGTCATTCGCATACAAGGCTATCTCAACTATCTCTATAGTTGATAGTTTGTTTATATAATAGTTTAATATTACTGGGCCCACGATTAATCCCTGTGGTACCCCAGCACTTATTCGTTTCTTTTCGGAGATTCTTCCATTCATATCTACGTAAAAACTTCGTCTTCTAATATACCCGTCTATTATTCTCGACAGGTAATTGGGAATGTAATAGGCGGTTAACTTGTAAATAAGGCCATCATTCAATACCGTATCAAATTCTTTTGCTATATATAAAAGCACCATTCCCGTGTAGGACCTGTTGCCCTTTCTCTTTGTGGTGTATTCCACTATTATTATATAGATTTAAAATCTTTGGTGTAATAGTCCAAAAACTGTATATTTTTTAGAATGTTAGTTAATTTTGCTAGTATCAAAAAATTTCAATACATTCCTGATATTTTTTCAATGTGATAGTGCTAAAATTCTGTTATTTTGCTTATTTTTCCTATATTTTATCTCTAATCTGTCAAATTAATATGGTTCATTAAATTCTTCTGGAATTTATCTACAGAACCTTCATATATTATGAGAATATTCATTATTCTATTAATATTGCTTCCATACATACATACATATATATATATATATATATATATATATATATATATATATATATATATATATATATATATATATATATATATAAAAGAAACACAATTTTAGTTTAGAAATTGATTTTTTATTGAATTTATGATTTAAAACAAAGTTTAATATAAATACATACATATCGTAATTTAAATATTCAGTTTTGTATGAATTATTTTAATTGGCACGAATTTGAACTTTATTTATAAATGTAAGCATATAAACAAGTAGTGTGAAATAGAAGATGAGTATTTCAAAATAAAACAAAATAAGTTAGATGAAAAAAAAGATTAAAAAATGTTTTTATATAAATTCACTACTATTTTAATATTTAGATTTCGTAACTGCTTCAAAAATAATTTGAAAAAAATATGAGCTGTTAAATTAAAAGTGGAATAAATCCATTTATTGAAATATTTAAAGATTTGCATTAGAATTAAGTAAAACATATTGGCAAACGTTGATAAATTCGGGTTATGTTCTTAAAAATATAAACTTGTTAAATTTTATTATGTAATAATAATTAATAACATTGTTAAGGAAAATAACAGATTTTTTTAGCTACAAATGGACTTATACCACTTTAAATAATAACAAATTATTAGTAAACAAAAAAACGACTTTGAAATAATTTAGTTATATTACACAAACATTTTTTTGAAGCTTTTTGAAAATTTTTTTGAAAATTTTTTTGTAAAATTTATAAATATACAATAATTGTTTATTTTTAAATTTTTATATAACCAAAAATATTTCTAAAATCGATTTTTCGTTTACTTAATAATTTGTATTATAGAAAGTGGTATAAGTCCATTTGTAGCTAAAAAAATCGGTAATTTTCTTTAACTAAAAACATAACTCGAATTTATTAACATTTACCAATATTTTTTAGTTAATTCAAACGTAAACTTTAAATATCTCAATGTATGAATAAATGGACTTATTCGTTTCTAATATAACATTCTTGCGATAAAATTATACAGTAAATTTCTTTTAATTAAATCATGACAATATTGTACACCATTGACTGTGTTATTATAAATATAAAAAAGGACATCTATGTCTCACTAAAACTGTCATTAACTCATTTTTTTCCAAAAATTGACTTATTCCACTTTCTAATATAACGGCTCATATAATTGGTTTACAAATGTGCAGTGATGCGCAACTTGTGGGTCACGACCCCTCAAGGGGTCGCAAAGAAATTGTTGGGGGTCGTGAAAATTTTGAAAAATTCTCATGTTGAATAATAAATTTTTAATTGAAAGAACTAAAAAAAAAAAAATTTAAAAAATACATGAAAATTGCTCAACACATTATTGTGTGTCTGACCACTTTTGTGTTTAAACACTTCCTTCTTTATATTCCGATATTCCTATAAAATAAAAGGAACAACTTATTGATATTTCTTCAGATGAAACTTTACGAATTCAAATTAAATCATTTTATCAAAAATTTTGGCTCTCAATTGGCAATGAGTATTCGGAATTAAAGAAAAAGGCAATAAAAATATTAATACAGTTTGCATCAACTTATTTGTGTGAAACTGATTTTTCAAAATGTTGCAATAAAAACAAAATATCGGTTATGTTTAGATCCTGAAAAGAATTTACGGCTTTCCATCTCAAATATTAATCGAAAAATGAAACAAATTATGAATTCCATGGAAGCACAGTCATCACATTAATTTAATCAAAAAAATGTTTTTTAATGTATTATAATTTTTTTTTGTTAATATACAGTTTTTTCAAAAATCTTATATCAAATCGTATGTATTGAAATATACTATAAAGATATGAATTTGTATGTGGTAAAACGACTTTTATTATTACTATCCTTATATGGCTTATAATAGGATAATAACAACACATAATGAGTAGCGTAAAATTTCAGTCTGAGTATGGGGGTTGCAAGTCTAAAAAGGTTGCGTACCACTGCAAATGTGTATGCAATGCAAATGTAAAAATAAGTGTGTGTGTGTGTATTATTGGTATATATGTATGTGTGTATGTGTATATATGTACGAGTATGTGTATGTGTATATATGTATGTGTGCATGTGTAAAAAGCCATTCTCATGCACATACATACACACACAGAGACACATTTATATAACTTTATAACCTTATAATAATACAAATTCAAGTGTACATACAAAGAAATATTAAAAAATAAAAATTCGATAACTATGTAATAAAACTGAACTGCTTTGTTTAAATTAAAATGTTGAATATTTCTTTGATTCATCATTTATTTCTTACAATAACAAACACCAAAATATATTCATATGGTAACTCAAAATTAGAAATGACTAAAAGTACTGTTTACTTATATTCTTATTTATATAAAAAATAATTTAATGTTTTTAACACTTTATCTGCAAATATGAATATTTCATGTTTACAATTCTAGTTATTATAACTGCAAATCGTAATATATTACATATTTTCAATTTTGAGTTATCTACGGATTATAGATAATTCTATATTATCCTGATTTATAATTATCACAGCTATATAATGAAATTACTTAGAAATGCATTTTCATTGGCATAAGAGATGATCATAAAAGAAATCATATTAAAAAAATATTAGTATGAATGTATTTATCTAATATATTGCAATTTCTTTTAAAATAAAAATTCTGGATAATACTATTTTCATATTCAAAATTAATAGATACATTCTACAAATAACTGCTGAAAGTAAAAATATACATTTAATAAAATGTGATTTTAATACTATGAAATGTATTAACTTTATTGAATATATAACCTTCACTACGAAAAGTGTAAAAGCTACCAGCAGGTAAATGAATCATTGCAGTTAAAGTGTTAAAATGGTTACTTAAACTTAAATAGCACACAATAGTATTTTTGTACATTAATTAATGCTTGTTTTTGGCAAACTTTTGGTTAAATAATTTGTGACTTGCATTTTTTTTACAAAATTCATGCATTTTAGATTTTGATACATATATTATAATTAAAATTAAAAAAATAAATAAATTTAAAATAACAAACAAATATAAAATATAAACTTTAAAAACATATTAGTTTAAATTTAAATGAGTAAAATAACTTTGCTATTATGTAAATGGTAATAGACAGTATTTTTTAAAAATTATTTTGATGAATTGTTGGTAATTAACAATATGAACCAATATAGCAGATGGATAGACTTGTTGTGTTTGATCCAGGTAAACTAATTGGTCTCCAATACCACCAATTATAATGTACTGTAACAATGAAAATTGTATAAAAAATATTATCAAGTATAAATATTAATTTCAAATATGTAAGATATTTACTTGTATGTTTTGAGTCTAGTATTTTTTTGAAATAAATATAAATTAAAAACATGTTTAAAAAACAAATATTTAATAGTTAAGCATTATCAAATATATATATATGAAATTTTTTTTCAAATATATAAATATACACTACCGTTCAAAAGTTTGGAAGCATGTAAAAATTGTTGAATGAATAATAAAAGAAATGTGTATATATTGTTTTATTGGAATCATAGCATTTACTTATATCTAATTCAATAAAAAAATACAAAAACTACCTTATCTAAATTAAATTTTTGCCTCGTCATAATTGACCACCTTTATTTTTCATTAATTCCAAACAAATTTCATGCATTCTATTTATTAATTTCCTGAAATATTCTTCATCTATTTTTTCCCATTCTGTCTGAAGATATTTCCAGAGTTGTTGAGAGCTAGTTGGAACATGACTTTTAATTCTCCTGTCCAGTTCATCCCAGACCAGCTCTATTGGAGACAAATCAGGAGATTGAGATGGCTACTCCACGACTTCAATAACTTCTGCTGCTTTTTTTCGATTAATAAATTGTTTACACAAGTTAGAAGTGTGCTTAGGGTCATTATCTTGTTGAAAAACAAAATTATGCCCAATGATATTTAAGCCAGACAGAATAGCTGATTTTTGTAAAATTTTCAAATATCCTTCTTTATTTAATGTGCTTTCTATTTTTACTAATTTTCCTGATTTGTTGTTAACAAAACATCCTCAGACCATTATGTTTCCTTAACCGTGTTTAACAGTTGGCACAGTGCAAAGCCTCCGAAGCCCTTTCTTTCTTTGAATGACACACAAACACTCTTCTATTTGAACCAAAAATCTGAAACTTTGATTCATCTGTCCAAAGGACTCTACTCCACTGTTCAATCGTCCAGTCTTTATTTTTTAGTCCAATCAAGTCTATTTCATTTGTGTCTAGACATTTATATTGATTTTTTAGCTACGACACATGCTCCGAGGCCTGCTGACAGAATGCGCTTTTTAACAGTTGATGTAGAGACTGGCTTCTGGCGCGATTCATTTAGATTTGCGCCAGTTTGAGGTGCTGTTAAGCGTCGATTTCATTTTGATAATACCTTAATGTAATTATCTTCATGACTTGAAATTACTTTGGGTCTGCTAGATCTTTTTCTGTCCTGATTTTGCCCTGTTTCTCGATTTCAAGCAAGAGTGTAATGCACCCCTTTGCAAGATACATCAAGCTTTTTTGGAATTTGCCTTTCAGTGTAACCTTCTTTACGAAGACCACAAATAGCACTTTGCTGTTCGACACTGATTTGCTTTCGTTTAGTCATTTTCTGTGACTGAATATTATAATGACATTTCAACGGGTAATGTTCATAGACAGTGGGTGTAAAAAGTAGAACCTTCATCTGTAGATGCTTAAGTTCAACTGATAAGAGTGTAACAAATATAAATATGCAATAAAAGAAACCTATTTACAGCATTCTTTTTCTATTCTGAATACAACATGATTACCGAACACCAGCATAGTCATAAATCGCTAACACAAACGATTTTCAAGAAATGCTGTTAGAAAACAAAATATTACTTACTAATCCTCGTCCATTATTTAATCAATGTTTATTATATACCAGTTCTTTTTGAGATGTATTGAGATTTTTTTGTTTAGTGAAAAATATATTTGCTTCCAAACTTTTGAACGGTAATGTATGTATGTATGTATATATGTGTATATATATGTATGTGTGTGTGTGTGTATGTATATATATATATATATATATATATATATATATATATATATATATATACGAGGGTCATTTGGTAAGTATGATAAATTTATTTATTGTTTAATTTAATTAGTTAATTAATTTAATTTTTCAATTTAGTCTTTCTTACTTTTTTACCATACTTATCAAACGACCCACGTATATATACATATATATATATATATATATATGAAAAAAAAAATTATCAGGTAATCATTTACTGTAACAAAGCAGTTATGTAATATGGATGATAATATAGATTACAATAATGACTAGAAAAGAAATATTCTTTCATATACTACACCCTATGTTAGGATATCAATTAACAGTATAATTTATAATCACTAAGTCACTATTTAGATTTTATATTTTATATAAAATTTCATACAGTACATGAAACGTTTATATTTTTCTCATGTGTGTATTATTTATTTACAAACACTAACACTGCAAACATAAAAATTTTAAATTAAGTCCATATTAATCGGCTTATGATCTGTAAGATGTTCTAACATAAGAAATATATAGAATAAAACATTAAAACTTATAGTAACAATATATTATTTTTTTAATCACTTTAATACTTTTTAAAGTCTAATAAAATTAATAATATATTGTACTTGAGTGTAATAAATTTCAAAACAGTAGTCAGTACATAGAATATCACATTTTTGATATTCATATCATAAAAATTAGATCAATAATGAAAAAATTAACAAAGCTAATTATTACTGTTAAGATACATTCAAGAACATAAACATTATTGCAAACACTGATCATTTTTGTTTATATCAAGAATATAAATTAAAAGAATTTATTAAACACATACAAGGGTCGTTTGATAAGTATGGTAAAAAAGTAAGAAAAACTAAATTGAAAAATTTAATTTAATTTAATTAATTAATTAAATAAATAATTTACCATACTTATCAAACGACCCTCGTATATGTGCTCAGAGTTTATATAGATATTATTCTAATGAGCACTTATGTTTTTATAGTCTACGACAATAACATTTATTGAATGTATGTATATATATGCATTCATACAATTCAAAAAGTTAATAATTTGCTGTATTTATTAAACTTATACAAACATATTTTTTATTCTAAAATAAATAATATATATATATATATATATATATATATATATATATATATATATATTTATATGTATTTTAATTTTGAAATAAGTTAAACCTATCTAGAAAATAATAACAATAACTATAATGATAAATACTTAAAAAATTATGTGTGTATAATACATTATATTAAAAAATTTAATAAAAACTTACAAACATCTGATGTTTTCAAAGTAACAGAAACAGATCTACATGATCCATTGCATTCTTTTGAAGGTTTTAAAACAATAGTTCTCTCTCCACTTCCTTGAATGATGTACACATAACTGCATTCAGGATCAGGAAAACTATATGGATATGCTTCAACATCATCTATCAATATATATCTTTCTATACTAATTCCAGATCGTACTGGAATTATGTATGGTCTAGGGAAAATTTGTCTTATTAATCGAGCTGGAGTCATTCTGTTGAGCCGCCAAGAAATATGTGTTCCAGTATCCAAAACACTATCTAATCTAGTATCTAATACATCTGCAATCTTTTTATATTTTCTACTTGTGGAATGTACTCTTGAAGCGTCATTATCAAAAACATTTTTATTTAATTTGTAATGGTGTCGAAGAATCGATATATTTATCAATTTTTGATCAGTCTAAAAAAGTATACATTTTGTTTTAATATAAAAAAATACTTTTTTTAAGAAAATAAAATACTTCAATATAATATTTTAGAAAAAATATGCAAAAAAAATTTCTTTATTAGAAAAAATTATTAAATAACATTATATTAAACATTTATTCCATAATTTCAAATAACTCAGGTGATACTTTAATTTATTTCAAATACAAATAATGAATCTTATCAAACATTTCACACTTTTTCATTCTTTACTATTTTTTACATACCATATATTTATATGACATATTAATAAATTTATTTTAAAAATGTTTAAAAGATGAGTTTTTCATCAGAAAAGTTTTTTTTTGCATATCATACAATTTATATACATGAAAATTAAAGATTTTTGAAAAAATATAGTTACTAAAAAAATATTAAACTTGTATTTGTATTACTAAAAAAATATTAAACTTGTTTATTGTATTTTTACCTTCACTACAAAAGGTACACCAGATTGGTATAATGTGATATTTTGAAGTCCTGTTAAATTAATAACAGAATAAACATGTTCACAAGGCCAACACTCCATATCAGGAACTTGAAAAAATGGGTTTTGCACAAGGCAAGATTCATCATAAAGTTCTGGAAATTATTTTTTTATTACAATTATAATAATAATAATAACATATTTTAAATACCTGTGAGTGATGGAAATGCTGATATTACTGGTATAGCAATCAGTCTTAATATTTTCAAACTAGGATAAATTAATTCTTGTACATTACGAAGAACTAAACTTAATGTCGGTTGATGATGATTTAGAATAATATATACAATAATAAAAATCGTCAGCAATAAAGCAGTTATTTTGATAATTTTTTTAATAATAATTACAATATAATACTCTTTACTCACACAATAATTTATTTTCAATTCCTTTAAACAGTCTTTAAATATTTTATTTATTTCAGAGTCTGACAATTTTAGATCCCTACCTAATTGTCTGAGTTTTTCAACGTCTCGTGAATATTTGGCAAGAAGTTCCATTTTCGACATTTCAGTAATTGAAAACAATAAAAATTTAAAAAAATATATATATATTTACGTCTATAACAAAAATGACACTTGTAGAATAACTACCATATATATAACACTTCACAGCAGTCTATTCAAAATGTATTCTCTTGGCTAAAAACATTCGAAATGTTTTTATGATAGTGTGTATATACGTACCCTCTCATGAATAGGCTAGTTACACTAATATTAATTAGCCTGTTCACACTAGTCACATGCATACAGTATTCACGGCCCATTATCGCTCGTCTAACATCCCTTGCGGTCAAAATCCCCCGCTTAAAAAAAATTAGTTTCTGGAAAGAGGGTGTGAGACAAGCGGAAATACGCCGTGAATACTGTATCATACATACTAGTGTGAACTAGCCTTCGTCACAGCAACAGCCTATTTTTATCCATTTTTTTATAATTCTAAATTCTCAATCAATAATTTCTATTGTTTATCGATGATTTTCTCTTCTTACTGTAAAATGACTGCTCATTTCGATTTTAACTTGTTACTTTTCTATAACGTTCACATATGTGTATACATATACACTAGCAAGAAAATGTCTTTATACATCATATTTATCATAGATTTATTTGCAATAAATTACGAAAATATAATTAATTTATCCAATTTTATGAATTATTTAATTACTATACAATGTGATGATTATATCATTAGCAGCATGATGAATTTTGAAGCGAAAATTTTAATGTAATAACAGAAAAAAACAGCTATGACCTTAATAATCAGCAAGAAAAAGTATGCGAACAGCTGCGTTTATCGTTTAATTATCTTTAGAATTTTTAATTACAGCATTATAATTAGCTAGCATTTATTGAAAATGCAATGCAAATTGTTATTCTTAACTTTAGTTTTTGCTAAATAGGTGATACAAGTGAACATAATTACAAATAATCATGGAAAATAAACTTTTAAAAAATGTATAACTTTAAAAAAAAGAAAATAAGTATATCAGAATGAAAAATAATTGTAAAATTATGGGAAGAATGAAATAACTACCGAAATATTGAAACAATTTTAGGAAGACAGCATTCATCAATCTAAAGAGTGATATTTTTTTAAAAAACAACCGGTATTATAAAATCAAATCCCCGTTGTGGCCGCTCTTCAAAGTTATCTGAAAAGAACAAATGTTTAACACAAATGAATTTTTATCTCCAACACCACAATGGTTATAAAGTGTTTAATAATCACTTATTGTTCACTTATTATCTATAAATATGTCGGCTGATACGCATTTCGATGGCGATGCCATCATCGTCAAAGCCCTTCTGTTAAAATCTGAAAAAATGTTATATTATAAATACAATTAAGACTAATCCACGATCATCCACTTCTATAATTGCTGAAAGTGTCCACGTACAATTTGATAAAAAAAATTGTAATGATACGATAAGGAAATTCTTAAGAAAGGCTGGGTACCGTAGTCGGTCACAAGAAAAAAGCCATTCATTTCAAGAGTGAACAGAATCAAGGGCATTATTTTTACAAATGAGCACGTAAATAACTCGGTGGACTTTTGGAAAAATATAGTATTCTCCAATGAGAGTAAATTTTGTATATTTGGCATAAAAGGACGAAAACTCATTTGATGAAAGCCTAATACAGCCTTAGATAAGAAAAATCTGTTTCCCATCGTGAAATTTGGTGGTGGTGGAGTGTAAGTATGGGGGCGTATGCCAAGTAACGACATTGGCAATTTCGAATTTATAGAGTCAACAATGAATAAGTTCGACTATCTCAATATTTTAAAGTGAAATTTGAAAGAAAGTGTGAAAAAAATAGGATTAGGCAGTAGTTTTTATTTCTAACAGAACAATGATCCCAAACATACAGCTAAAATGTTCAAGCTTTGGATAGTTTATAATGTTCCAAAATAGTTGCATACGCCCCCACAATCTCCTTACTCAAATTCCATAGAACATCTATGGGAATTACTTGAGCACAAAATTTCTCATCACAATCTAACATCGAAAGAAATGTTGAAGACTACCATCATCGAAGAATGGACCAAAATTAGTTTTGAAGAAATTTAACGATTAGTGCCATCTATGAAAAAAAATTGAAGAAGTTTTAAATCGGAAAGGTTACCCAACATCATACTAAAGATGAAATTTGAAGTCTTTTTTAGTTTTTAATTAGGTGTGCGCAGACTTTTTCTACGTATTTTTTTTAATTTCGTTTCTTTGTTGTTTTTCTTTATTTTATTAATATTTAAAAAGTGTTTTTCAAAATGTAATAAATTTTCAAATGTAATAAAAATAACCTTCATAAAGAAATTAAGCAAAAAAAAATAAAGAAAATTGTTATTATATTAAAATATATGTGGAAAATTATTGGAAACATAACTCTGTATGAGTTTCACTTTGACTCACTGTATATTAATTTTGCGATTATATTATTTATACATACACACACACAAACATATATATATATATATATATATATATATATATATATATATATATATATATATATATATATATGGCTGGAGAGTGTGGATTAGTGGTGTGTTTTGAATTTATCTTCAATAAAATGACTCGTCATTGGAAGCTAAAAACTCATCCAGTGTCTTTTTAACTTCAACTTTATTAACTTTTTTCCATTTAAAAAAATTGTGGAGACAAAAGTAAATAGTAGCTGGAAGGTACTATATTTGAGAATATACCGATGACTAGAATCTCCAAATCGAATTCATCTACTTTTTTCTGTGTTGCTAAAGAAATATGTGACCTTGCATTATCATGTTATAAGAAAACATATTTCTTATTAAGAAGAGACGTATTTTTAAGTATATTGTACAAATTATTTAATTGTTGACAATATTTTTCAAAATTAATCATTTCTTTTGGATTTAGAAGTTAATAATAAATTATATATTATTCATCTCCAGTTACGAAGTGATCCAAATATGGTTCATTTTTACTGGGTGAAAGTAGAGATGAACAAACATTTACACGATTCTGCCTGTTCTCAGCAGTCAATTGATATGATATCCCCGTCTTGCATGTTTGTACATGAATCCAAGCTGTCAGACGTTATCTGAAACTGTTCGTTACTCCATATCGAGTTTTTCTGCTATCTATGATGTGAATAAAAATGGGTATTCTTTTAAATGTTGCAAAGATAATTATCATCTATCACAGAAGGTCTTCTAGAGCGTGGGTTTTCTTTAAAATTAAAGTCTCCATCCTTAAATTTTTTGAATCATTTTCTGCATGTCTTTTTATATACTGCGTACGCTTCGAAAACTTTAAAAAAAAATCTATACTTTTACAGCATTCTTTTTTTGTCGATATTTATTAAGTAACAGTGCCTTAAATGAATCTCATCAACAGCCATCTTTTCTTCACTATTCCTTGGTAAATACTGATGATAAAACTTTTGTTTTAGTGTATGTGAAGGATACCAATGATCAAATAAAACGATAAAAATAACAGTAAAAAATACAGTGACTTATAGTCAAAGTGTGAGCCACCAAGAAAAATTAATGGTTTTCATCAGAACCTTTCTCTAACGATGATGGTGTCGCCATCGAAATGCATCAGCCGACATATTTATAAACAATAAGTGATTATTGAACACTTTATAACTATTGCGGTGTTGGGGTTAAAATTCATTTGTGTTAAAATACATTTTCAATATATTTATTAATATTTACTAAACAATTTAATTTTTTCTTCGTTACTAATGACCTTTTCCCAGCGTGATGGTAATTTTTGAATTCCATTTCTGTAGAATGACTCATCTTTGAAACTTAAGATGACATTATCGGACAAAACTTTCCGGTAGACCTAATACAAGAGATTTCATAACATAATATATAGATTTTATTACATAATGTTCTGACGATGATGGCATTGTCATTGAAACGCATATTTGTCATTATTATTATAAACAGCAAAATTAATAATAAGTGATTGTTAAAGACTATAATATTTTGTGGTGTTGAGGGTGATAATTCATTTGTGATTCAAAGATTGTAATAAGTTCAAAAACATAAGTTATATATAATAAAAATAATAGGCTTTGAAATAGGAATATATAATGCATTAAAAGAAGTGAAGACAATCGGTGAATAATAAAAATTATTATTGGAATAGAAAAAATATAAGATGAAGAAAAAGGTAAATAAACAGTTGGTATATGGATATTAAATGTTTTATTATAGAAAAAGGAAGTAATAGATTTTTGAACTACAAAAATTTAGAAAATATTTTTATCTAACAGTCCATTAACAAAAGTTCAAAATAATAAAATAAAAAGAACATTAGGAATAAATTTTCGTTTGAGAACCTCTATTAATAATTTATTAGAAAAATATCCGAGTAACAAAAATATACTAAATTCTATTAAAATGAGAACACTATATGCAAGAACAATGTGTTAAAAAAACACAGATACAGAAATCACTTACTCTTATTCAGTGAATTTGGTTAATACAACTATATTTAGTAAATTTATATTTTTAGTAATCACCTGATATCGATGTTTGAAATATTTATGTACACACGAGGATTTTGTACTTTTTATT
>CP092088.1:9790006-9892506 GCA_029203775.1 Neoneuromus ignobilis
CTATGTTAAACAATTTTACATACTTTTTCAAATTTAGTATTGTATATTTTTTTTATCAGATAAAAATTACATTAAATGAAATAAACTTAAACATTTTTTAATTAATAATATTTTTTTCATACAGTATTGAATCAACAATAATATTAATAAGAAATTTGTAATAATGTATTATATTTATCAGTATATAATTGTATTTGTTTAAAGAAAGTATAGTATTCCTTAATATAATATTTGTTATGCATTCTGTGATTTGTACTATTCATATTAAAAAAAAAATAATGTACGATTTCAAACATTAAATACTTTTTTAATTTATAAATAATTTCATTAAAGTATGTTAATTTTTTCTTATCGTAAAACTATTATTTGGTTTGAGTTGAAAATAAAAATTTACTCGTAGCATTCATATTGTATTAAATTGAAAATATTATTTTACTAATTCATAAGCTGTGTTAATTTTGTTAAAATATACCTTATAAACAGCAAAAACGACTTTAACTTGATTAAACATACAAAATTGTGAAGTATTGGTAAAAGTAGTTACATATTCAAAAAAATTTTACTTTTTTTTACTAAACAATTACTCAATTTACCTTAAAATTTATTTTTTTAAATTTACAAATGGACAAAGTATTGCCATTTTGAATTTTACAAAATAACTTTGATATGTGTGTTTATGCAGATGTGCACAATAAGTCAATTTTTCAAAATGATTGTATTTTTAATATTGTCTTGCATAGTTATGCTTTTACAAAATAACATAATTATTAAAGAAGCAAGTTATTTTGTTTTATTCAAAGAAACAAAATTTATTTTCGAAATCTTCAAATTGCACTTCTTTATATTGAAAAATGTCTGATAAGAAGCAACATACTGGCATTCTTGTCAAGTTTATATATATATATATATACCGACTGGGTAGCACAGTGGTTTACATCACCGCGTGTCATTCGAGAGATTGCGTTCGATTCCCAGTCGGAGAGTCCCTCACTTTCGAAGGTTGAGCATGAAGGCCGACAACATCATCTTGTAAAAAAATAACTGTCGGGAAATTAAGACAGTAAACGCTGAATAAAAAATCTTCACCGATCCGCCTGGTCAGCGTGGTAAATATGACCAAATACCAGTGAATGATAGCATTCATTGAGGCTTTCGTCCAGTAGTGGATTGATATGGCCTTAATGATGTGATGACACGGAAGATATAGATACATGAGTTTCTTTGATAGAATGAAACATATAATCTTACTTCTTGAGATGAGTATTTTATGTAATTTTTTTTGAACATTTATTTTGTCAACAATAGCATTCTGTACATATCTGCAGTGTGCATAGTTTAATGACTAAAACTAACTATTCTAAATTTTTTTATTTATATAACTTGAAAGTTTATTTAAAGATTGGTACTAAATTTTATTGATTATAACATTCTTTTGTAAAAAAAATTTGTAAAAAGTTGCATTAATCCTTCTACTGAACATATAGACATTACATGTTTTTCTTTGATATCAAATTCTTCTTCGTAAGGGTGTTTTGACTGAAAATGATTTCCAACTTTGATCCCATTTTTTAGGTAGTCTTCTAGGTTGTCTCTTAATTATTGGCTTCTGATTCTTTACTGTCTGGAATTTTTTTATCTTTTTTTTTACATAAGCTCCATTCTTTATGTCTTCGTTTAATAAACTTGACTATATTTTGTATGTTGCACTGTATTTCTTTATTATAATGTAGTATTCTGTATTTTTTCATTAGATATTTAATTTTGTAATCTATCGCCTATTATGGATTTAAATGTTATTTTCGTCGTGCGTATTGTGTATAAGCTGTTTCATCTTACTTAATTCTATTTTAGTTTCTATTACATAAGTAATGATAGGTTTAACGGAATTTTTGTATATTTTAACTTTATTCTCTATGCTTATATATTTTTTTTTCATAATATTATTGCTCCTTTGATTGTTTTTGTACTTCTTTGTTAAGATTTCTTTCATTGGATATTTATATTCCCAACTACAGTTAACGATATTCAGTTGTATACGGACTATTTTTTTAATTGTATTGTTGAATTGAAACAGGAAAATATATTTTAATTTTAATTTTTCCCTAACTAAATTTATTACCGTGATAATTAGTACAATTTTCAAAAAATGAACAAAAACTAAGTTGCCATTAGGGCATAACAAATAAATATTTTTTTAAAAAATGCATAGAATGAAAGAACATTCAGTTGTATACAGAAAGATAATGATGTAAAAAATATCACTTTTAATATTTGGTTCGATTGCTCTTCTTTTTAATAACAACCAATAAACGATTGGGTATAGATTCCACTAATTTATTTGTGATTTTTGTTGGAATTTTATACCATTCTTCTTTTATTAATTGTAAATGTTTTTTGGTCTTTACAGCGTGAGATCGTATTTTTTTCAAGGTGCTCCCACAGATATCCGATCGGGTTCAGGTCTGGGCTTTAAGGTGGCGTTTCCATAATCTTAGGACAATTATATAGTAACCACGTTTGAACACAAAGAGTGGTTTATGTTTTGGGTCATTGTCTTGATAAAAATGGAATGTGTTTTCAACCCCCAATTTTTGTGCTGATTCCTTCAAATTTCTCTTCAGGATATTTAAATATATTTTCTTATTCATAATGCCTTCTATAATTTCTAAATTACCAACACCTTTATGACCTATGACACCCCAAACCATAACACTATTATCTCTGTGCTTTACCGTAGAAAATAAGTTTCATATTGTAAGCTTCATTTCGTTTTCTCCAAACTTTTTCTTGTCTTCTATCACTTTGGAACAAAGTAAACCTACTTTCATCTATAAAAATTAATTTTTCCAAAAATCTACACATTTATTCCCATATTTTAATGCAAATGTCGGCCTTTTTATTCTGTTCACATTACTTACTAATATTTTTCTTCTTGCTATATGCGAAAAATAACCTTTTTTCCTTAAAATTCTCCATACTGTGACTGGATTTACAGTTGTATCATTAAATTCAAATAGCATTTTAGTGAGTTCAACTGGAGTTAGATTCGGATTTTTCTTGATTTGCCGCATAATGAATTTGATATCTGATGTGATTTTCCTTGGTCCTTTTGTACTTGGTAAATTATTTATTCTGCCTTCTTATAGTATCGTTCATAGATTTTTTGAAGTGTAGATTTACAATACCACTGATTTCACTTAAAGATTTACCCTTTTCTCGATGGAAAATAACTAACGATCATAATATTTGCAATTATTTACCAAAGAAAACATATCGTATACAACTGAATGTCATTAACTGTATGTAAATTTCATAACTGAATTAAAAACACTACCTTCTATTTGTCATTTATAATTTAGAGGGTCTTTGGATATAGTTATACATTTTATTTTCATTTTTAAGATTTTTATATTCCATTCTTTAGCACTTACAGTAAATTGGTGAAGTATACTTTGGAGATTATCTTCATTGTTAGCTATTAAAATGGTGATGTTGGAGTAATAAATTATATTGTATTTACTTGTCTTATTTTATATTTTTATTTTATCTTGACTGTATTAATGATTTCATCCATAATTAAATTAAGTAGTAATAGACTGAGTCTCCTTGTTTTATTAGTTTAGTTACTGGAATTGCTTTTGTATAGTCATCTACTTTTATTTTTGTTAATGCAATGGCATATGTTTCTGGTTAAGAGTATAAGTATCGCTGATATTTTTTTTCTTTCCATGATGGATATTATATCATTTAGTTTTATTTAGTCAAATTCTTTGCATAGATTTGCAAAATAGACAATCACTGGTTTAGTATACTGTATTGCTTTTTACATATTTGAAGCAATATTAAAATTGTATCGATTGTTAGCCTATTTGCCCTCAATCCAAACTGTTCTTTATTTAATGATGATGTATATACTATCTTAAATAATAATATCTTTGTAAATAGTTTTAGAATAGAACTCAACAAAGTAATTTATAATTTTCAAATAAACTTTATATATATATATATATATATATATATTCATATTCTCTATAATTTTTAAATAAACTTTTGTTTTCTTTTTTAAACAAAGGTATTGTAATACGTGTTTTAAAATCTGTTGGTATTATTTATGTATGAAAAATGTTCTGGGTAAACAAATGTAATTCGCTTATAAGCATATTGCCACCATATTTAATTTCTTTATTATTTCATCTATACCTGCTATTTTTCAATTCTTGAAAGATATTGTTGACTTTTCTAATTTATCTCGTGTTACAATTTTTTTTCTTATAAATATTTCGCAGTTGTTTGTTAGTGTTGATACTAAGTTGAAAAGTTTGCGGAAATATTCTGTTCATTGATTCTTAGCAATGTAGTTTTCCGAAATAATTCCATTATTTCAACTTTTCAATTTCTAATTACTTTCTATACTTTTGCTTGTGCTCCTCTCAAGTTATGTTCTATATTCTTGTTGAAGATTTTCCAGAATTCTTACTTTATCTGCCTTATATTATTTTTGTTTCATATTCGTTTGTATTTTTCTCAATCATTCTTTTGACTTGTTATATAAAATAGATAAACTTTCTTTTTTTCTTCGTTGAGTAATTTAATTTTTTGTATGAACTAAAGTGGGCTAGGGTTTTTCTCATTTGTAATATTTTTTTCTATAGTTTTGTCTTTTATTATTTTTGAATTTATTTTAGTTTTTTTGTACTGTCATCTGTTGTTCTTTTATTATTTTGTATAATAATATTTAGTCTAGTTTTATATAAAATTAGAGTACTATCATTTCTTAAGCTTTCTAAATTTATTTTTTCTTTGGTTCGATTTTCTCATTTATTAAATTGTGTTTTCTAATGTTCATCCGCAAAGGATTAGTTTGTGATCTTCTTTATTCACTGAGTTCATTGTTATAACGACTACTATTTATTTTAGATTGATAGATGTTTATTATCTAATTCAATATAAATGGATGCCCTCTTCCATTATGTTAAATATATTTATATTTTATGCTATGATTAATGAATGTGCTATTAATTGTTAGGGAGTTTTGTAAAAATTGATTGACAAGTTTCCATTAATTTTATATGTTTCTTCATTGATTTTTTATTTTATTCATTGTATAACCTTTAGACCTTTACGAGCATTTTAGTTTCAGTTAACAAAATATTTTTTTCTGGTGTTGTAAGATCTAATTGTTCCTAAGTATATTGTAATTTTTTTTTCTTTGTGTGAATGGTTTGTTAATATTTGGAGTGTATATATATATTATATATATATATATATATATATATATATATATATATATATATATACGAGGTCAGACAATTAAGTAATGCGACAAAATTCAAAAATCGAGTATATTTAAAAATTAAGGTATATCGCTGCGATCCTCTTCAAAGTAGTCCCCTCCCGCATCTATACACTTATTCCAGCGAGTTTTCCAGTTTTCGTAACAATTCTGGAACACTTCTTGTGGGACCTCTCCGAGTACCCTCGTCACAGATTCTTCGATATCTTCAGCGGAGTCAAAATGTCGATCTTTGACGAATTTTTTCATATGGGGGAATAGGAAAAAGTCGCAGGGTGACATGTCCGGTGAATAGGGCGGTTGTGGTAACGTTGCGATGCCTTTAGACGCCAAAAACTGAGAGACACTGAACGCACTGTGACAGGGAGCATTGTCGTGATGCAGAACCCAAGTCTTCGCGATCTCTGGACGCACTCTGAGCACCCTTTTTCGTAATTTTTCGAGCACATTGCGGTAGAATACTTGATTTACGGTTTGTCCAGGTGGTACGAACTCTTTGTGAACCACCCCTTTGCTGTCGAAGAAGCAAATCAACATGGTTTTCACTTTGGACTTGCTCATTCTCGCCTTCTTTGGCCTTGGTGCTCCAGGGGACAGCCACTGTTGGCTTTGTCGTTTAGTTTCGGGGTCATATTGAAAGAACCAACTTTCATCATCAGTAATAACTCGATCGAGAAGAGTAGGATCACTAATAATAATAATTTCTCTGTTCCATTTTCGTGACATGCACTACTCGCGCGTTGTTACAAAACACTAAACAGCTGGCGAAGAAATGATCGTACGAGGGTGGTCAAGGTCTCAATCGAGAGAGTAGGGATCTGCTATTACGGTGGCGGAGTTACAGGTTCGCAGTGTTACCACAGGCCGAGAAAAAAATCGGTTGCATTACTTAATTGTCTGACCTCGTATATATATATATATATATACATATATATATATATATATATATATATATATATATATATATATATATATATATATATATATATGTTGAACGCATGCAGTTGTCTTATTTAATTTTATAATAATTTTTATTATTTTTTTCATTTATTGAGTACGTCCTCAATTTACTGCTTGCACTTTTTGTTAATCAGGATTCTAACTCCTTTTGTTCTTTTATTCTTACTTTTCTCATTGTATGCTAATACGTAATTTCCATAGCTCCTAATGTCACTTTTTTTTTGTTTCATTTTTTTAATTGCATACATGTCAATTTTATTTTCAATTCTTTTATCATTCATTGTTTTAATCTATCATTTTTTCGTTTTCTTGAATGCCACGAATATATGTTCCATGTTGCTAATCTTGGTTCTTTATTATAAATTTTAACGTAAAATTATTGCAATTTCGTAAGATTCTTTAAAATGATTGTCTTGATAGTACGTTTTTTTACAAAGAATTTAATTCTGACGAATTTGCAGTTATATATATATATATATATATATATATATATATATATATATATATGTTCTTGTTTATAGAAAGAAATAGACATATTCACGATTTTACGACGAAACACTGTGAAAGTTATTATTTTTTTTATAGATCATCGGACGATGCACGTTAAAATTCACTCATTTTCAATATTTCTCAGTCGTGGTGGATAAAATCGACTATTTCATCATAAAATTAATAACATTTCTCAAAATTATCAAATTATTGAAATTCAGTATTTTCGATAAATATTATCGGTCAGTCAATGCTAAAATTCACTAATTTTTAAACACTAAAATTCAATAATTTTTGACATTTCTCCAACATATTCAATAGAACTGACTATAATAATTTAAAATTATTAATATTTTTTATAATTTTTTCGAATAGTCTCGATTAAATAGTTTTTATTATGAATTTAAGTAAAACATTATCGCAATTTCGTAAAATTCTCTAAAGACAATGCCTTTAAGGCACGTTTCTTTACACTAGATTTACGGGCATCGACTGTATACCTATTTTTCTTACTGAAATCCGTCATTTTGACTGGTAAATTATTTTTTTAATACATTTTTTTATCTTAAATCAATAGATTTTTATTAATAGTTTTCTTTAGTATATTTTTTATAAATAAACTCCATTTTAAATGTACATTTTCCGCATACATACTTGTTACACTTAATACAAATATTAGACCTATTTTTCTTACATAACTCGGTTTGGCAAGATTTTCGTACATTAAGATTTTCTATATCTGATAATGAATTGGAACTCGTATTTTGTTCGTTACGATGGTCACTACTTAGTTCTTCAGCCAGTTGAAAAATAAAATTCTTTCTGGATATGTTTACTCCAGTGGTCTTTTTGTACAATATCCAGGCATTGATGGATGCCAAATCTAAAATGTTATAAAACTCTTGAAGGGGCCATTTACGGGACCTTGCTTTTACGCTATATTTTCTAGCAATTTGGTCTACAACATCACTCTTGATTTTGTTGTCAATAGTTATGTTTCGTCCACAGCCTAAATATGGTTCATTAAGCTTGAGCACGACAAATTCGCTCAAACGTATGTTTGATGGTCGTATTTCGTCTTTCCCTAAATATGGGAAGCCATTTATGAGATAATTGCTTGCAACGTTCGATGCCAATCAAAACTTTATGCTAAATTTATCGGGTTTATTTGGCATGTACTGTATAAATCGCCATCTAGCTTTGGTTGGGAACAATTGTTCATCGATTGTAATGTTCGCGGCAAGCTTATAGCAAGCCTGACTATTTTGTATAAATCTTCCCCATATTACAAAAATCAAAGAAAATTTATCCGTGTTCATATATACCTCTGATTTCGTTAATTTTGTTTGTCCATAATAGGCCATACTTTTTTGTCCCTGGCTAAATAGGGAGAACATAAATGTAAAAAAAAATTTTTTTATGGATAGATTTTCAAACTATCTTAAAAAAATCAGTAAATAAATTTCAACTGAATTTCGGAATAGCACTTCTTTTTCTTCAAAATACACTGTTGAAATAATCACTCGCTTTGCTCTAATTGTATTATAAATAAAAAGTTCAGTCTCACTAAATTTTCAAATATCACAACTTTTATCTGCAAAATGCACAATTGAAATGATCATTCGTGATAAGGTTTACTCTAACTGTAAACAACTATTGAACAATGGTTCAAATCACTTTGTTTACGTACTCACTGCTATAAACAGTCGTTATTTGTTTCATTTTTGTTTTTCCTTATTCATTCAGACGGCCGATCTCCTTGGGGCGGGCCTGTATATATATATATATATATATATATATATATATATATATATATATATATATATAGGGTCATTCAAATTCATTGCATAGATCTGTGTTTTATTAAAAAGAAACAAAAAAAAACTACATAAGTTTCCCTATACACCACCTTATACTCGTATACATGTTTCTTTTTAATAAAACACTAATCTAAGAGTCACATTTGAATGACCCTATATATAATACATCTATTATATATATATATATATATATATATATATATATATATATATATATATATAATTTTTGTTGATGAAAAATCATGTCAGATTTTTACCATAGTTGACGCTAATCTATTTTTTTATAGTAGAAGCGTCATTTGCATTCATATAATTGTTAGCATATAATTGTTATGTCGTTTGACAGCTGACATTTTTTCTTTCATTCAGATTAAAAAAATGAGCGATTTGGTTGAGTTTTATAAATTTTAAAATAAGTTGAAGGTGGAAGATCAAACTGTGCGTTTTCAACATATTTTACTATTTAATTTCCGTAAAGGGAATTAACAACTTATCACGGCAAGCTTGTGATAAGTAGCGTAAAGTTTACGGTGATCATGACTTACAAGAACGTCAGTGCCAACGATGGTTTGCAAAATTCCGTGCTGGTGATTTTGATGTTAACGACGTTCCTCGCTCAGGGAGGACAATCGAGATTGATGACGACAAATAAAGACACTGATCGGGCCAAACCTGAGTTACACGGCACATGAAATTGCAGAAACATTAAATATTCATCGTTCCAGCCTTCACGACTAATTGGTGAAGCTGGGATACATAAGCAAGCTCGACATTTGGGTTCCCCATGAACTCAAAAAAATTCATTTGACTGCGCGTATAAGTATCTGCGATATGCTCATTAAATGTGAAGAAAGTGATCCGTTTTTGAAGCGCATAATTGGTGACGCAAAATGGATCGTATACAACAATGTAGAATGCAAACGGTCTTGGTCCAGGCCCAATTAGTCAGCTCAAACAACATCGAAAACAGGTATTTATCAAAGGAAGATCATGCTTTCAGGTTAATGGGGTTATAAGGGTGTCGTGTATATCGAGCTCTTACCAACGAATAAAACAATCAATTCTGATATATACTGTCGCCAATTAGATAAGTTGAACGAATCCGTCATCAAGAAGCGCCTAGAACTCGTTAATTGTAAATGAGTTATGTTCCAAAATGAACACGCGAGACCATAAACAAGTTTGGTCACCCATCAAAAACTATTAGAGCTTGAATGAGATATGTAGCCGCACCCAGCGTACTTACTCGACCTCGCGCCGTCAGACTTCCACATGTTTTGGTCTTTGCAAAACTCCTTATGTGGTAAATCGTTCAATTCCGACGTGGCTATAAAACAGCACCTTGTTCAGTTTGTCGCTGATAAAGACAGATCTTTCTACGTACGTGGAATTATATGGAGCTCACCAAAAGATGGCAAAAGGTAATCGAAAAAAATTGCAAATACATTATTGATTAAATGTCGTACTTCATATAGGGTCATCCAAATGTGACACCTAGATTTGTGTTTTATTAAAAAAAAAAAATGGTGTGTGTACTTATGTACGCACGCCAGAAGTGAAACTTCTTTACCGTAAAGTAATAAAAAGGTAAATGTTCAAACGCATGCCTAAAACTCGTAAATATAAAATTTCGTCAAAATAAAGCAGGTGACAAAATGGAGAAATGTAGTAGGAAGAGAAGTGGAAAATACACGGGATGAAAATCTAAGTAGAAAATGATCAATTTTTTAAATAAATTACATTTTTTGCATTATGTCATATTAAGTAAGATTAATATTTATTTTCAAATTAAAACTTTTATAAAATTATGAATTATGAAATTTTATTCGTTTTCGTTTGGAATCTAACAGTGAAATTATTCAAATAGTAAATACAGCGTGCTGCCTATTGTTTGCAATTATAATTATATGTTAACACGATGCGCATGCGTGATGGACCTCACTACCACTCTACCTTATGCTCTATGTATACTAGAGCTATTTCTTTATTTCTCCCCATTTTTTTCTGTTGAATTTCGTGGCTGTGCGTACGTAAATTCCGTCGCATGTAAAAATTTAACCCCAACACCGCTAAAGAAGTTTCGCTTCAAAAAATATACACATGTTTCTCTATACACCACCCTATACACATGTTTCTTTTTAATAAAACACAAAAATAGGCGTGACATTTGGATGATCCTATATAAATATATGACATTTGAAAAACATAGTCAAAATGCGTCATGACTTTTTCGACCACCAATTATATATATATATATATATATATATATATATATATATATATATATATATATATATATATATTGGGTTGTTCGGAAAGTTTCCGCCGATTTTCGATAAATTGCGCTGATCACTGTAGGGACGCTGAATTGCTTTTATCAACCTTTGATATTGTATATTTTCTGAAAGGTGGTACTTTCGCCAATATTTGTACCTATTCATTATTAACATTGGTTTAACCATATTTGTTTGGTGTCAGTGTAAACATGGAGAACGAAAAAGTGTATTTTCGTCATTTAATGCTTTTTTACTACCGCAAAGGCGAGAATGCTGTTTAAGCCGCGAAAAAGATATGTGCTGTTTACTGAGACATGCTGTAAGTGAACGAACAGTGCGCGAATGGTTTGTGAAATTCAGACGGGGTGAATTTAACGTTGAAGACCGGCAACGCTCCGGTAGGCCATCCGCGGTTGATGACGACCAAATCAAGGCGCTGATCACAAATAATCAACTTATTACCACTCGTGGAATAATAGAGAGACTCGAAGTGTCGAATTCGATCATTTATGAGGATTTGATGTGGCTTGAATTCGTTAGTCGCCTTGATGTTTGAGTACCCAACGAATTAACCGAAAGAAATTTAATGGACCATATTTTCACGTGTGATTTATTGCTTAAACGCAGCGAAAACAATCCATTTTTGAAACGGATGATAACGGGCGATAATAAATGGATCGTATGCAATAATGTTGAGCGAAAACGGTCATGGAGTCATTCAGTTGAGCAGACATCAACCACTCCAAAGGCCAATATCCATTCTCATAAAGTTATGCTCTGTTTCTGGTGGGATTGGAAGGAAAATTGTCTATTACGAGCTGCTGCCGCATAACCAAACAACTAATTCGATTAAATATTGTAGCCAGCTGAACAATTTAAAGTAAACCATTGACCAGAAGCGCCCAGAATTGGCCAATCGTAAAGGGGTGGTCTTTCACTATGATAACGCTAAACCGCATGTATCTATGAGAGTGGGATAAGGAAACTTCCCAAAAGATGGCAAACCGTTATCAAACAAAATGGTGCATATATTATTTAATAAACTTAATTATTAGTACAAAATTTTTGTTCTTCAATTTACCCCAAAAATCGGCGGCAACTTTCCGAACAACCCAATATGTAAATATATATATATATATATATATATATATATATATATATATATATATATATACACGAGAGTCGAATGGTAGTAAATTTATTTATTGTTTAATTTAATTAATGAAATTAAATTTTTCAATTTAGTTTTTCTTACTTTTTTATACTTATCAAACTTATCATATATATATATATATATATATATATATATATATATATAATATATATAATATATATATATATATATATATGTGTGTGTGTGTGTGTGTGTGTGTGTGTGTGTGTGTGTATGTATACAAAAGCAAACTTGGTATATTTGTATTTCTTTTTGTTTGTATATAATCACTTTTCTGTCTCATAATGATTTGAAATTTATTATTAAACATATACAAATATAACGTATTCAAATGTGAGGTTAGGAAGTAATTTATCAATGAAATACAGTTTTTTTTAAAAAAATCATGTTTCTTAGTATCAATGTAAAGTAGAAACATGGGAATTATGAATGAAATACGATGTCAGCCAAATGGCTTCCTCTACCACATCGACAGATGTCCACTTTTTTGTCGAAATTTTGAAGCACGCTTTGCAATAAATAAGGTTGTATTTCAGCTATAGCTACACGAATTTCATCATTTAGTTCTTGAGTCTTTACTGGTTTGTTTATATAAACCTTACCTTTCAAATAACCTCATAAGAAGAAGTCTAACGGTGTTAAATCACAAGATCTAAGCGATCAATTAACATCATCATTACGAGAAATTGAATATCCATTAATTTTGATTGTGAGTAAATTGATTGCCGCACAAGTTGTATGGCCTTTGACACTATCCTGTTGAAACTACATGTCACTGATATCAATATCTTCAAGTTCCGGCCACAAGAAAATTTGTTATCATGTTTTGGTAACGCACCGAATTAACCGTTATGTTACTACCCGGGTACACATGTACCCATTTTCGACTTTGCATTGAAGCCAATAAATTTCTATGGGAAGGATCGTTTTACCCAGTAAGATCCCATTATTTGGGAAATTTTGAAAAGATTTAGATGTTTATCATTTTTTTTATTAAAAAAATATTAATTCAAATGACATTTAACTGATGTACCCCTTTAATTACTACCCGGGTACACGTGTACCCTTAGGTATTTTGTGAAAGGCAGGAATAAATTAAATAAATAAAAAAAAGTAAATACTACGTTTTAATTATAGGATTTTATTGTATCTTCAAAAAAAATAATAAGCCGAAAAATGTCATTTTTCGGAAGGTGATGGACAATTTTTACAAACTGAATACGTCGAAGAATGTTCATCACAAATAGGTTTCTGGCATTGTACACATGATTTGCGAGTCTTTCTTCTTCGTTTAGGCGGTGCTGCATGACAAATGCAGCAAGAACCAACGACGATTTTATGACCACGTATATCACGTTGAGCTGGAGTAGTAGTAGATATAGAAGCAATCGACGTAGAAGTAGATGTAGTTTATATGCAATAGATTGATTTCATTAGCATGCTCTCGATCGCTAATTTTGTAGATATGTTTCTTGTAATTTGTACATTGAGGGAACGGTCTTGAATGATTGGAAGACAAAGCTCTTCTCCTAATTGTTTCAAAAATACTCAGCGCTGATTTATCTTTTTCTTGAGCATACAGTTATTTTCGAAATAAATAATATATGCTGCAAGAGCTGCAATATCAACGATATTGAAGAACAATGCAAGTGGCCAACTGTTTGTACGCCTTCTCACATTATACCGTCCTACTAATTTGTCCATAATGTCTATACCAGATTTTGTTTTGTTATAAAAATGAATTATGTCTGGTTTATTTTTGGGTCTAGTCATTGTGTCGTCATGATGCATCGATGACAAAACTATGACGGTTTTATTTATTTTTTTGGCACATATTGATATTGTCACGTTGTCGTTATAGCCAAATAAAAAAAATATTCTTCGAGATTTTGTCTTTGTCATTTCTGCAGGAATATATTTTTTATTACATTTCAATGTCCCAACGACTGTAAACTTCCATGATAATAAATGTCGGGCTAACGGGAGAGTTGTAAAAAAAATATCCACGGTAATATTTCGGCCTGATCCTTTGAACGGACCCACCAACTCTTTTACAACTCGCTATCCTAAATTTTTTTCTCTACCCGATACTGATTGTCCAATATAAATTTGACCAGTGAGAGGATAGAAGTTTTCTGCATCACAAATCCACCATATTTATATAATAGACGCCGCCAGATATACGAATTTAGGGCCGTAATAATGGCATTTTGTAATGGGGTACACGTGTACCCGGGCAGTAATCAATGTGAAAAATTTCTTGTAGTAACATAACGGTTAACTGTAACATGAACACCTTTCTCATTTTCAAAGAAAAGTGGACCAATGATGCCTCCAGCCCATAAACTACATAGTGACACTTGTGAATGACTTTTTGAGGATTTAATTGCTGTTCAACAGTGGCTTTTAGATTTTCATTCCCTCAAATGCGACAATTTTGTTTGTTTACATAACCATTTAATTGAAAATGTGATTCATCACTGAATATAATTTTGTTAAAAAATTCAGCATTTTCTGCTTTTTTTCTTGGTACCAATTAACAAACATGACGTGAAATTTTCCTTCACTAAAATTTTCCAAGTTTTTAATAAACAAAATGTTAAATAACGACAGTTCAATATTTGACATTTCATTGAATAATATCCAACTTACTTCCTAAATTCAAATTTGGATACCTTTTACTTAGGGTAAATTGATTTAATCATAGAACTGAGTTTCAAAATGTGACGAGTGTGGTATAATATCCATTTCTAGATCATATGAATGATGTTTTTGGAATTGTTTTGTTTTGGCGAGGTAATGGTAGTGGGGTGTGTATAGCGTTTATTTAATGTAAGGAAGTTTGTAAGTGTCAACAATTTATGGTTAAAATTGTTTACATGAATGTTTTGAAAAATAAGTTTAAAATAAATTTCATCACACACACATACATGTATGTATACAGCTTTTGATAAAATTAAAAATTGGCAGTTATATATTAATATTTTTATTATTTTATAATAATATTTTACAATTTTTTTATAAAATTATTCAAATTATATTGTTATTTATAAGAAGGAATACAATTTGTATAATAACCTAAAATATAATATTTAATTAATTATATGTTAGGTATGAATATTGATATCTTTAAAAATTATTTTAACTTTTTATTAATTTTACATTGTACAATTAAAAATTAATCTAGCATTGAAAATGATAGGATATAATAAATAATAATTTAAATATAGATGAATATTTGTCTACTCAACACATGTCTTAGTTAGGAGAAAATGAATGACTTAATTCAATTGAAATGTTAGAAAGTGTCCGTTTTTTAAAATATTGAACAAGTATTACAATTAACCATATAAAAGAATTAATGATATTAAGTCCACATATGGCATTGAAAAATACCTTTATTTGATATTTGTAAAATATCACATTTATGGTAAAAAAATATATAATTATAAAAAATCCTGTTATTGTTTCTATAGTACCCTGAACTTTAGAGAAATTCTGAATTCCTAGTTCATTACGAATGACAGTTATTTCTACAAATGACACTGCACCAAAACTGAATCCAAAAACAATGCTGTTAACAGACAATGATGTAACTTGAAAGTCTTCTTCAGGTGTATTTATGATTTCTAAAAATAAAATATTTATATTATGAGTCTTATAATAAAGTAATCATTTGCATGATAATTTCAATCGGATAATCTGTATTTAAAAAAACTTAAAAAAGTAAATCAGAATACTTTTTGTATCATTTTTGTAAATGTTGTCAAGTTCATTAATAATTTCAGACTATTACTATTCATTTTCTTACTGCAGATAATTCACTTTAACAAAAATTAATTGTTCACCACAGCATAAAATATTTTACAAAGAAGTTTACAACCACCCATTGTTTATTTATCTACGTACATTTTGATAGTAATGACTTCATTATCAAAATGTTGAAATACTAAATCTTAGAAGATTTAAAATAGAGATTACCTAAAATTTTAAAATGTAATGCTCTGACAATAATAAAGTAACCTTTCACATAAATGAACAATTTACTCCAACACCATATGATATTGAAAAAGTGTTCAATAATAATTCATTGTTCACTTTCTTTAATTATAAGTTGATGTGCATTTCAATGGCAATATCATCATCATCAGAACGCTGTTATAAAATTTTACATTTTATAACCCAGTGCTCTGAGTGATAGATCATTTGTGTAAAGTTAAATTCGCTTAAATTCCGAAACAAATATTGAAATGATTAATCAAGTATTCATTATTGAATAAATTATGCAATAAGTGATAACTGAACATTTAAAGATATTAAATAAATATATTCACTGAATTATAATTTAAGAAAGTAATAAGTCAATATGATAAATTGTTTATATATGTTATATACATGTTATAACATTTTTTATACATGTGAAACATTTATCAAACGACCTCGTATATATATATATATTATATATATATATATATATATATATATATATATATATACATATATATATATACATACATACATACATACATATATATCCACATTTTTACTGATTAATTATTCATACCTTAAACATTTAATATTCATTTATTTCTTATAAAAATATATTGAAAGTAATAGAACTGCTAAATTTTTGTGTAGATATACAGTCATGATTGTATATATATATATAGTATATATATATATATATATATATATATATATATATATATATATATATATATATATATATATATATTAAAAATTATCCATTTGGAGAAAATAAAAATAAATTATTAAAAATTCTTATATCTTTGAATAAAATTATAAATAAAATTTTCTCAAGTGTGAGCATTATTGCAGAATGTTTTGTTTGTTTTTAATGAAAAAAATGTATTTTGAATAACAATTATTTATTTTTTATAAATTATTTATTTTTGATATACATAAATGTATATAAAAAATATATATAATAAAACAAACTATTAAACAATAATATTTAGGTTATGATTAGTTCTGTTGTATGTTCGTATATATATATATATATATATATATATATATATATATATATATATATATATATATATATATATATATATATATATATATATATATATATATATATATATATATATATATATATATATATATATATATATATATATATATATATATATTTATATTTGAAAAATTAATGTAGTTATTAATACACTTCTTGTAAGTTATATGACTGATTTAATAACAGATGGGATCCAGCTTTTGTATCTTTTAATGACAAGGTGTCCCTCTTGAATGTTAAAAAAATCACAATGGGTTTATTTTTATAGATAAATCACTTTAATGCAAATGAAACTCAATTTACCATCAATGATTTTATATGTTCAATAATTACTTATTGTACATTTTATTTGTAAATGCAAATGTTAATGTTATGCCATCATTTTGAAAGCACAATATTATAAATATATTATATCTTAGGGAATAAAGTAAACATTAATTATTATTAGACACTTGCATAAAATTTTCACTTGGTGTATGACTCTTTTCCATAAAAAAATCTATGTATGTAATAGAAATGTTTTTGAATATATAAATACGATAATTTACAAAGCTAAATATACATTTATATTTTATTTTCAATATATCGCCTAAAGCAAATCTAGTGTTTAATAGAAGTATAAAAGTTGATTTTTGTTATGACGTTAATTGTAATTATTTAAAAAATGTATCAAATAAAAACTTTTTATACAAATGATTATGTTAAAATTAAATGTTTTATAAATGTCAGACTTTGCAATTTATTATTATTTTAAATAAATTATTACTTAAATAAAACTTACTATAAAAAACATATGTTAAAAAAAGCAATCCAATTACTGAAATGTATTTAAATAAACTTTTAGGTATGTTTACAATCACTGGTGTTAGAATTAAGACACTTATCCATGATAAAGAAGCTATAGATGTGTAAAATGATGAAGAATTTTGTTTCATATCATAATGTTTAAGTGTTTTTATATATATTGGCATTAAAGTTGTGAATGTAAATAAATTTAATACAGTACATATTTTTAGTAATAATGTAGGATAAAATTCTATTATAGATATCGATCTCATAAATGGAAGTCCAAGTATATATTTTATATTGCCAATTTGACGTGCACAATATATCTGCAATGAAAATATTTTATAAGGTGCACAACATAAATGACATCTATTATTTGATTTTTGTTGTTTTAAACTTATGTTATGGTCAGTACTATCCCATTCTGTCACAGAATGTTGAAGTTGTGATTTATTGATATTAATTTTTGCATAAATATCACTATTTTCATTAATTTGTATTGCATGTTCAGTAATATTACTGGTTTCAGGTTGTTTTTCATTGACAATGCTATTATTAATATAGTTATTTAATTGATCATGATTTATCATTTGTTCTAATTGATTACTGATCATACTCAATCGATGTAAATTAATTCTATAACTTTCATTAATATTATCTTCTGAATCGTCAGTAATAGAATATGAAGAGATACTTTCTGTTTCTTCAGGAATTTCTGGTAAAATTTCTACGCCAAAAAAATTTGTATTTTTAATAATAGATTCCTTTGTAACGTTTTCATACTCCACAGATCCTGAAGATGAATTTGATGATGAATCTGATTTTTCTTCAGAGGTTTCATAATTCGAGTCAAAATCTTTTGTTGAATCCGATGGATTTTTCCAGTTTCTAAATGAATTTGTAATTACTAAATTATTTGAAGAAAGATCATTATTTGATGCATTAGGTGTTTCTAATGTATTAATTGATTTTGTACTTTCACCTTTCAGTAATTTATCAGGCCTAAAAATGTAATTATAATTAATAGCATACATACATACATTAAAACATGCATATATATATATATATATATATATATATATATATATATATATATATATATATATATATATATATATATATATATATATATATATATAAAAGAGAGAGAGGGTCATACAAATGTTATGTCTAGATTTGTGTTTTATTAAAAAAAACTATACACATGTTTCCCTATATACCACTCTATACACACATTTCTTTTTAATAAAACACATCTGGGCGTCACATTCGGATAAACATATATATATATATATATATATATCTATATATATATATATATATCTATATATATATATATAATAGTTGGGTATATAGATATAGATAGGTAAATGATGTGATTGAAAATATATATATATATATTGTGATTTGAAAATATATTACACATTTTAAATTAGAATATAAATTTGAAAAGAATTAGTATATATTTCATTTAATTCTGAAACTCTTAGGTCACTTATTTAGATTTATTTTGTATTATAATTGATTTTGACTAATTAAAATTTTCTAAGCCTTTCTCAAAGAAAGGCTTTGACAATGATGGCATCGCCATCGAAATGCATCAGCCGATATAATTATATAATTATAAATTATATAATTATAAAAAACAAGTGAACAATAAGTGATTATTGAACACTTTAAATTATTGTGGTGTAGGGGTGAAAATTCATTTGTGTAATAATGATGGTATTAATAGATTCATTTAAAAATAATGGGATATTATTTGATAGATTTTCGTTTATTATATTGGCGGACATAAATAATTGCTGATATATACAAATCATATATATTTAAAGTCATACAATTGTGACGGTTAGATTTGATTTATTGAAAAGAAACAAAAGAAACAATACATTTGTTTCCCTATACACATATTTATTTTTAATAAAACACAAATCTAGGGATGACATTTGGATGACTATAAGTGTATATACATTTTAATGGGACACCCTGTATATATATATAATATATATATATGTATATGCATATGTAAAGGATCATCGAAATGTGATGCCTAGATTTGTATTTTATTTAAAAGAAACATGTGTAAAGGGAAACATGTGTATACTCGTAGTTTCTTTTCTTCCTTTTTAATAAAACACAAATCTAGGGGTCGCATTTGGATGATCTTATTATATATATTTTAAATATAATATGAACTTAAAATAATTTATAGTAAATATATTTAAAAGTATATATGAACTGGTTTTTTTGAAAGTGGTATAAGTCCACTTTTTAAAAAAAACTAAGTTAACGGTAATTTTGATGAGCTATAGACACCTTCTCTTTATAGTTACAATCACAATTTCAATAGAGTTCTATTTTGATATAAAATAAACAAAAACAGTTTTGCTGTACAATGCTATCGCACAAATATTTCTTTTGAAAGTGGAATAAGTCCAGAAAAGGCCAGAGAAAGGCTTTGACAATGATGGCATCGCCATCGAAATGCATCAGCCGATATAATTATGTAATTATAAATTATATAATTATAAAAAACAAGTGAACAATAAGTGATTATTGAACACTTAAAAACATTGTGGTGTAGGGGTGAAAATTCATTTGTGTAAAGTGAATCAGCCACAGTTCCAAAACAACTAAGGAATAAGTCCATTCCTATGATATTATCATAGCATACAGTGACATTTGTACCGGACAAAATCGCAATATTAAGCTCGCACTGATGTGGTTAAGGATTGTTCAATCAAACGATAATAACATAAATGTTATTGACCACAAATTTTTACTGTCGGGTCATTCATTTCTTCCAAACGACAGAGATTTTGCAGTTGTGGAAACAGCATTAAAGAAAAAGGATCAATTATACACTGCCCAAGACTATTATGATGCAATAAAGGCTTGCCGAAAAAAAAACAGCTTCATTTTGTATGAAATGAAAAGAGAAGACTTTGTCTCAACCAAATCTCTAGAAGAGGCAATATCAAACAGAAAAAAAAATACGGACGGAGAAATTGTAAACTGGCTTAAAATATGTTGGATGAGGTTCAAAAGGAATGAACCTCACAAAATGTTTTATAAAATTAGTATGGAAGAAAATGCTCCATTTAAAACAATTTTTTTATTTGGAAAAAAGGGAAGACCAAAAAACCTCAGAAAAATTCATATGTTACCGCTTTATAAAACTTCAAGGAGCATAACAAGAGAGAAATATAACGATATGATAAGTTTATTACCTTATATACCACCTATTCACCATAAATATTTCAATATGCTAAGTGTAAAAGAAAACTAAGTTTAAAATATCTTTTTTTTATTTAAAGATCTTAACGAAGTAATTTTCATTTTTATATTTTTAATATAACTGAAATAAACTCTAAAAAACTTAGTTATTCGTGTATTTAAATGTCTTCATTTTAACTATTACTTTTTTACATAAAAATCCATTTCAGTAAAGCTTATGTCTATAAAAATATGGACTTAAATTTGCTCTTGTTTTTACTTCTTGTAATATGTTATTTTTGAAAGTGGTATAAGTCCATGTGGAGCTAAAAAATCGTTTATTTTGTAAAATAATGTTAGTAATTATTATTTCATAATAAAATTTAAAAGGTGTATAGTGTAAAAAACATCACTCGATTTGATTAAAGTTGGCCAATATTTTTAAATTAACTCAAATGCAAACCCTTAAATATCTCAATATATGAAAAAATGGACTTATACCACTTTCAAAAAAACCAGTTCATATTATATAAATTAATAAGAAATTGTCAATTAATGTATTTAAAATGTTTTACAATACAGATTGTTTTATATTAAATAATATTATTGATGCATTTTTTTGTTCGTAATAAGAGATTTAAAAAATATTAAAGTGATTGAAACGGTATTAAACAATGGAATTTTTATTTCAATTTATTTTTTAGCTTAGTAAATATTAATTTATAATAAAATTAATAAAAAAATATAAATATCACCTTTGATAGTTTGAATATCTTGAAGTAACCACTGGAGGTCCGTATAAATATGAATTTTTCAATAACATTGTAGCTGGAATGATGTTTAAAATAATAGCACCATATAATAATAATACATCATTTTGATTGTATTTAGTGTATTTGTATATTAATATATCAATTACTTTAGGTAATATTAAATGTCCAATAGCAATACTGAACTGTATTAATATGTGAATTGATATTTGATGGTACTGATATTTGTCAGAAAGAAAAGCTTCTATACGGCTGATTAATAAGCTAGTACTTAAACCTATAAGTAATAAAAAGAGTAAATTAATAATATATATATATATATATATATATATATATATATATTCTTTTATTTATTATTATTATATTTGACTAAACTATGCAGTTGCTGCGCTATTTAATTGCACTCGCTCTCATTTTAAATATTTTTTCCAATATTTTTTCTTAATATTGGATATTTAGTTTAAGTTTTTTGTAATTAGTATTATCGTTTACTGATATTTTGCCAAATTTTTGCTTTCTCCGTATTTGTTTCTATATTTTCTTGGTTTTGTATTATTTCTCTATTCGTTTTATTTATATTTTCATTAATATAAATATATATATCGTACAAGATATATCTAGTTTTTTTAGTATTACATATATAGTAAATGTATGCAAGTGTAATTTTAATATATTTCTATTTTTTTATATGCACTATTCTTTTCGGTATTGATTTTTATCTTTAATTAATTTATTTTTTTAATCAATAAGTAAATATCATCTCTGTTTTAGAATGTTTATCTTTTTGTTGTTTTAGTCCCATATCGATATCTTTATTTTTTGTTTAGTAATTTAGAAAGTTAATTTTTTATTTTTATCTGAATTGTTGTTTAGTTTCTTGTTCTTTGTTTTTAGAATTTCTTTCAGTACTTTTATTTTTTTACAGATTTGTGCATATAATTCTAAATTTCTATCTATTGTTTTTTTGTTATTTACATTTTTAATTTATAATTCGGTATTTTCAATTGTACTTCGATTACTCTTTTTCAATTTTAAACAGAATTGAGACATTCATTAAGTTGACCAGGTGGATTTTTCATTCAGGGTTCACACGTTCAAGTAGATTGTCTTTACCTTTGTCAAAGAGCCTTTTCTACCTTATTTCTTCGATTGGGGATCGAGTTCATTCTACTCCATGACAGACGATATACAAGATTAACACAACACTATTCACGTAATGCCCATTTATATTTACGTTCACTTATACACACGTAGGTATGCATGCACACACATATATGTATATATTATACACCCGTCCCTCAATTTACGCGGGACTTTTTTACGCGGCAAATTATATCTCTATTTACGCAGGACTTTTTTACGCGGTATTGATTTACGTAGCACTTTTTATACGCGGTGAGATAGATTTCATTTTATATAATTTATTATATTCATTTTGGAATTTATTATATATCAGAGTGACGCAAATTCTTACTTGAACGTATAAAAGCACGATATAAATATATAAAAGGTTGATTGTTTTGAATTACAGTAGCGATAGTGACACCGAATAAAATTTATCTACTTTTGTTTTCTAAAACGTCATTATTTTTTTGTTAAGCTATGTAAAATAAATATGTGTTTCTACAACTTTACTAGCTTTTATTTCCAATATTTTTTCTATTGTACTGACAGACTCAATTTACGCGATTTTCATTCGTGTAAAACAAATTCACGTGGAACCGATACTCCGCGTAAATTGAGGGCCGGGTATATATATATATATATATATATATATATATATATATATATATATATATATATATATATATATATATATATATACCTTCAGTCCAGACACTAACGGAACTTTCTCATTTAAACTGAGCGCGCTTGTGGAATATCGTAATTTTTTAAGTTGGTACATCTGTCAATGATATTTGTGTCAAATTTCATGACACTACGTTCATTAGTAAATAATTTATAGTTGTTTTTGTTAGATGGTGATTTTTGCTCACGGCGATTTTTACGATGTAAAATTCAGTTGATCAAAGAATTTGCGTTAAATTTTGTGTTGCGAACCAAATAAATTTCATGTAAACGTTGAAAATGTTAAGAAAGGCATATCCTGAAAATTGTCTATCGTGGACAAGAGTTTTTGAGTGGCATAAGGCGTTTAAAGATAGCCATCGGTGATGAACCACGATCTGAACACTCACCAACATTAACTGACTACGAAGACTTCACCCAAGTCAAAGCATTGGTGTTCAAAAATCGTTGTATGTCCGTCAGAGAGTTAACAGCTGAGGTGTGAATCTCAAAAACACAATGCCATGTCATTTTGGCTGAAATGTTGGCCATGAAACGCGTTGCTTCTCGTGTGGTGTCTAGAACATTGAATTTTTTCGTGAGTTTTTGGCCAAAACCTTAATAAATATCATTACGCAAGCTCCGTATTCGCCTGATAGCTCCGTGCTACTTTTTCCTATTCCCAAAACGCAAGTTGCCGCTCAGAAGGCATCGTTTTGAATCGATTAAAACTATAAAAGAAAATTCGCTGGATGAACTGAAGACTATACTGAAAAGCGCGTTCACGGAGGCATTCGAGGACTAGAAGAAGCGTTGGAACACGTGTATGTATGTCTTCTATTTTGAGAGTTTCCGGACTAAATGTATATATATATATATATATATATATATATATATATATATATATATATATATATATACGCGAGACCATAAACCATAAGTTTGAACACCCGTCAAAAACTATTGGAGGTTGGATGGGATACCCAGCCTACTTGTCCGATTTTCGGCCGTCAGACTTCCACATGTTTCGGTCTTTGCAAAACTCCTTGCGTGATAAATCGTTCAATTCCGATGAGGTTATAAAACATCATCTTGTCCAGTTTTTCGCTGATAAAGACTGGTGTTTCTACGAACGTGGAATTATGAATTTTACCAAAAGATGGCAAAAGATCATTGAACAAAATGGCGAATACATTAATAATTAAACTTTTTACTTTATATAAATAAATGACATTTGAAAAACACAGTCAAAATACGTCATGACTTTTGTGACAACTTAAAATATACATAATATGTATACGTAAATTAGGATTTTTGTAAATCAAGTGTTTATCTTCGTTGATATTTATTATATTAATAATTCTATAAGCCATAAAAATGATGACAACGATTATACGAATCGTTAACACAAAGATTTAATTTTAATATTTTTTTAAAAGGATAATGTTTTTATCATACATGAATAAAGTCTCTCTAGGAATTTTTATTAATTACATTTTTATAAATTTATAATATAGTTAATTGCTCATGCGGTTCATATAATTGTTGTAATATGTTTTTTTGATATGTATTATTCATATTTTCAATTTACATTTTTCAAAATATTAGTTTTATTGTGCTTGTTCTAATTTTTACTCGTATTTTAAGATATAAGTTAACAGACTTTTATTGATGCAAATGAATGCCATTTTAAATATAGAAATAAAATAGTTCGATTTAGTATAATAAAGATAGTTTTTTAATGTTAATATCAATATACTTAAAATGAATAAAAGAGTAGTATAATAAGAAATAGATCGAAAAAATGATAATAAAATATAGAAATAAAGTTATGTTTCCAAATAATTATTAACTTCAATACATTTTTAACAATTTATAGTTATATGCCTTAGAAATTTAATGAATGTTATGTAACTTTTTTGTATTGTAACAATGTTATATTTATTAGTTATTTCAGGTTTGCGAAATAATATACTAATATAACGGAACGAATAGTATTTGCTGTTTAAATGAGATTTTTTATCTTCGTTTTTAATTATACAAGTTAGTTCGTCAGTATGTCAAAAACTGTCCTTTTAAATTAAATTCGAGTTGGAGTAATTCTTAACCAAATACTGATAGTAACGGTGTGTATATTCAATAAGAAATTATATATTACCAATTTAGTCATCTTGAGTTTTTTATATGAAACGGTTTAAACTTCATTTTGTTGTAATAACTATATATTATGGTGATTTATATGCGTTTTAAATGAATCGAACTACTTTTATTAATGGTGTATTATTATTATGTAATTAAAATAGAGTTATAAATTTAAATGTTATCCTGTACTCTGATATTACAGATTGAGTAATTAATATTATTGAAATAATATTATTTTACGCGTATTTCACAATACATCAAAATATACAAAACAATATTAAAGTATTTATACTTAAATATATGTAGCATTTTATTAGGCTATATATGAACATTGTTGTGATAATATATATGAATATAATATAAAAAAATGTTGAATAATATATTTACCATTAATTATTCCAAATGTTAATATTTGACCCAAAGTGTTCAAGTAGCCACTGACACAAATACAAAATGGTACGAGAAATGCACAGAACATGTTTAATTTTAAATGTCTACTTCCATTTTCTATCCAGTTTTCCGTAAATTCACGACACCATGGCCCTAGAGAAATAACAAGTATACGTTTAAGTTTTAATAAATATTTTACTATTTTTTAAATAATTTACTATACATTTTTAATTGTAAATTGTTTTGTAATATTTTCTAAAGTTTTAAATTGTTTTGTAATATTTATTACATAATATGGACTATTAATTAAATGATGTATGAATTGGTTTTATATTTTAAAGCATATTGGTTTTATATTAAATAATATAATTTTATCTAAAATGTACTTATTTTTCACACCTTCTTTATAAATGTTTATTTTTTAAAATATTTATATTTATTTACTATAAATTATGTGATTTTATATAAATAAATATGGTTAACAAAATATTTTTAAACGGAAAATTAACTACTATAAAGTCAACTTTATGATTGATATGAGTTATTTTTTATTATTATTACCAGTGATATTCGTAACTATATTATAGAAATACTATCTATTTATTTTTAAAAGTTATGTGTATATTATTTATTGCTTCTTTTTCAATTAACTTAAAAAACAGAATATAATGCAATAAAATAAACATTTCGATTTGTAGTAAAATACAGAACTATTAAAAGCAACTGAAATGCGGATATGGAGAAAATGACGACAATCAGCTAGACAAAGAAAATGTTCAAGATATTCTGCACACAGTACCTGAAAAATTAAAATTATCTAATATGGAAAGAAAAAAAAATTAATTGTATATAATCTGAAAAATTATATATTTGTAATTATTTTTGTTTTCGATAAAGAACAAAAATTATGATTTTTTTTAAAAAAATATGATTTTTAATTTTCAGAGGTTATGAAATAATGGAGACAGTACAGGTATGTATGTATAGATTTATATGTGTACTCGTATATCTGTGTTTCATCATCATGTAAGTTTAAACCAACCCATTGCTAAGTGTACATTTCATTGAATATTAATATTCATTGGTATTTGGTTATATTACGCTCGCCAAGGAAGACGGGTTGATGAGATTTTTTTAGTTTACTTCGGGTACAAATTTTTGCAATGATTAATATATATATATATATATATATATATATATATATATATATATATATGTTTGTGTTATAATTGTATTTTTAATTACTCAGTTTAAGATTTTATACATAAAAACGAGTCTAATTAATAAAATAAGCTATGAAAAATTTACAAAAAAAGGTACAATGTATATTTCAAACAAATTAATTATTTCAGAACGTTTCATATATATGCATAATATATTAGGTTGATGCATAAATTCGTCCCACTTTTTATACAAAAATTGAACAAAAATTTTATTTACTAAAAATTACATTTAATCAAAATAGTAAATTTCGTTTTGTTGGATGACCCTTCTTCATCTCTCTGGTAGCTGCATAATCCCGCACTCATAGAAGTTCTGAGGTTTCTGGCTCTAGAACTGATCCAGGTGACTTTTCAAGTCTTCCAAGAAACAACAGTTTTTACCACTTAAGCAGTTTTGAAGCGGTCTAAATAAATGATAGTCGAAGGGCGCAAGGTCGGGAGAGTATGGTGGATGGACCAAAACATCCCAGTCAAGTTGCAAAAGTTTGTATCGGGGGACCAAAGACACGTGTGGTCTAGCATTGTTTTGATTGAACGCAATACCTTTTCTGTTGGCTGATTTAAGCCAATTTTGGTCAATTTCTCGCCTTAATTCACTTAGTTGTGAACAGTATTTCTTAAAATTAATGGTCTGGTTTTCAGGTAACAGCTCATAATAAATGGTTCCCTTCCAGTTCCACCAAATGCATAGCATAATCTTTTTCGAATTTAAACTGGCTTTGGTGTTGGTTGAAGGGCATTTTCGCACTTAGACCATGATCTCTTACGCTTAATGTTATTATACACAATCCATTTTTCATCACCTGTAACCATACGCTTTAAAAATGTATCGATTTCGTTGCGCTTCAATAGATAATTGCAAGCAGAAATTCGAAATTTTTCAAATTTTTCTCCATTTACTCGTGCAATATTCATACATTGGCTTTTTTAATCATTCCAAGTTGACGTAATCGCTTTGACACTGTTGACTGGTTGATTCCAAGAATTTCTCTGATCTTTCGAGTTGTTATATGCAGATCACTTTCAATTATTGCCAATATTTCTTCGCCATCAGCCTTAGCCGGTCGTCCAGAAGGTGGTGCATTTCTAAGATTAAAATTGTTTTCAAAAAACTTTCTCAACTACTTATGGCACGTGTAATCATCAACGTCATCCTTACCGTACATAGCACATATCTTTTTTTGCCTCTGCAAAGCATTCTTGCCTTTCCGGAAATAAAAAAGCATAATATGTCGAAAATGCTCCTTATTTTCTGCCATTTTTAATTCTTAAAAAATGTAAAAACACAACCAAATAACACCAATTTTTCCCAAGTATTTGCTGAAATTTCTTCTTTCAAACATCAAAACTTTATACGTGTAAAGTTAATAATACTTCGATTTTACGATATAACTCCATCTAACGCCAAAAACGGGACGGACTAATGCATCAACCCAATAAATATTAACAAATTAAATACTTTACGCGATAAAATAATTAAATAAATATTCATTTTATTGAAGTGAAACTTCTTTAGCGACTTTGGGGTAAAATTTTTATCTGTAGCGGAAACCATATATATAGCGATCTATGTTATGGATTTCTAAATGCATCATATTCTCAGCGCGTTTTTTGAAAATTTTCCCGTGGTCTCACCATACGAGGGTTGTTTGATAAGTCCGTGTAAAAATAAAAACTGCTTCATTTTTTTGAATAAATCGTTTTTATTTTTCAACATAGTCTCCTTTTAGGCTTATACACTTCATCCAACGCTGCTCTAGTTTGTTGATCCCTTCCGAATAATAGGATTTGTCCAATTCTGTAAAATAGTCATTCGTTCCTGCAATCACATCCTCGTTCGAATAAAATCTTTTTCCCGCGAGCCATTTCTTCATATTAGGGAACAAATAATAGTCCGATGGAGCCAAGTCTGGAGAATAGGGGGGATGTGAAACGATTTGGAACCCTATTTCCATTAGTTTTGCGGCCACAACTGCTGAGGTGTGAGCTGGTGCGTTGTCGTGATGAAAGAGGACTTTTTTGTGGGCTAATCGGGGACGTTTTTCTTGCAACTCGGTTTTCAAACGATCCAATAACAATGAATAATATGCACCTGTAATGGTTTTACCCTTTTCCAAATAGTCGATAAAGATTATTCCTTGCGAATCCCAAAAGACAGTCGCCATAACCTTCCCGGCCGAAGGAATTGTTTTCGCCTTTTTCGGAGCAGATTCCCCCTCGATAACCCATTGTTTAGACTGCTCTTTGGTCTCAGGAGTGTAGTGATGTATCCATGTTTCATCTACAGTGATGAAACGACTCTTAAAGTCCTGCGGATTTCGCTGAAACAGCTGCAAACCATTCTTGCAACACTTCACACGACCTCGTTTTTGGTCGATCGTGAGCAATCGCGGCACCCACCTGGCGGATAGCTTTTTCATGTCCAAATGTTGGTGCAAAATATTATGTACCCGTTCACACGAGATGCCTACAGCACTAGTAATCTCACGCACTTTCACTCTTCTATCATCCATCACCATATCATGGATTTTATCAATGATTTCTGGAGTGGTGACCTCAACAGGGCGTCTAGAACGTTCAGCGTCTCTTGTGCTCATATGGCCACTCCGAAAATTTTGAAACCACTTATAAACCGCACTAATCGAAGGTGCAGAGTCACCATAATGTTTATCAAGCTTCTGTTTAGTCTCCTGAGGCGTTTTACCTTTAATTAAGTAGTGTTTAATCAACACGCGAAATTCTTTTTCGTCCATTATTTGACAATCACTCGATTTCCTTGATTCCAACGATTGTCAAACACAAAGGAATAGACCGATATGACTGAAACTTGATGTGTGTTCTTCCAAGAGGTGCTACTAATTAAAAATAACCTCGATATGCACCAGTGGTGCTATCTTTCGGAATTTACACGGACTTATTAAACGACTCGTATGTATACGGAGAGGTATAGTATTAGTATACATACTCAACACGTATGCGCGTCGGTTTAATATGACTAAGCAGCAGTACGTCATATTTGTCAATTTGTTATATTTGTCGCTGTTAGTAATTTTAAATAAGAGTGTTATTCAGTGTAATAACATTGATGTTTTTGGTAAGTATATTAATTTATATAATCTCCTATTACAATATAAAGTTAAACAAGACTACATTACATCAACGTGAAATTGAGGTTATGTGCATGTATACCAATATATATATAGTATTTTATAACAAGTATATACATTTAATCTATTTATCAAATAAGAGAAATACTATTAAAAACACGTGGTATTTAAAAATTATCGAAACCTATACAATTTTGAGGTTATCTGTTGTTTTATTTGTAACAATTTCTCACAATAATTTTATTTATAATTATGATCAAATTATTCTACATTTTGATCAAAAAATGTTACATTAAAATTATTATGAATTCTTTGTTCTCAGGTATCATTTTGAAGATTTATTGAATTTTACGTGATGTTATAATAATTATAAAATTATCAATTATCAATAAATAATATCTAAATAGATGCTATTTATTGCAGTTATATATTATTTGTGAGTATTTCCTTTAATCGTTTTATTTTTAAAACATTGATCTTATTGTATATTATATATTATACAATTGTAATATAATAGTAATTAAAAAAAATGTTTTTTACAGGCTTTAAGATGGTAAAGTCTATTGCGCAAAAATTTTACTTATCAAAAACTAATTGTATCGTTTATACCTACTCAGTCACCACCGGAGGAAGCAATGGAAATCGAAAAAATTTCAAACGAAAACGAATAAATTTTCATAATTCATAGTTTTATAAAAGTTTTAATTTGAAAATAAATATTAATCTTACTTAACACATTGTATGCGGGCAACGTCTCGACGACGTCTTTCGCATATTATTACTAGAGTACGAAGACGTCGCCGAGACGCGTTGTCCGCATACGATGTGTTAATATGAAATAATTGTAAATATTTAATTTATTTAAAACATTGATCATTTTCTACTTAAATTTTTATCTCATGTATTTACCGCTTCTCTCTCTACTATATTTTTTCATTTTGTTACTTGCTTTATCTTGATGAATTTGTTCATTTACGAGTTTTAGACATATGCTTCTCCTTGTACCTTTTTATTACTTTACTGAAAAGAAGTTTCACTTCTGGCATGTGTATATAAGTACACATACCCTTTTTTTATAATTAAAAGTATAATGAATTATCTAATACTAATTATTAAATAATAGATATATAATTCATTTACATATGTTCACTAATATACTTATTTATTGTTGATGTCTTAATCTAAATGTTGTATATAAGTTAAAGTTAATACATACTTACTGAAAATATAAAAACTTGCAAGAAACAATGTTGGCATCCACAGTAACATATCAGGTAGAAAATTATTCTTTTGTAAATATGCAATATAAATTCCCTGCGTGGCAACAGTGGGACTTATGAGTATCTGTAAGATATAAACAATACAATATTATGTTAACTAAAGAATATTAATATAGTGTAAATAATATGTGCTTATATAATTTTCTTTTCAGTATCTCTATCTTTCTCTTAAAAAACACACAAACAGATATATATATATATATATATATATATATATATATATATATATATACTCGTGAATACGGCGGCCCAAATGAGACTAAAGGATATTAAAGAATAATAAATGTATGTCTAAACTCTTAAGTCTCATTTGATCCACCTGTATGTACGAGGTGTGATCAAAAAGTAAGGTGAATTTTGAAATTTAGCGGGCTACATCCGTTCGATCTTCGATTTTTTTATTTAGTTATGTTGGTACACTCGTCTCGAATATATGTTCCAAATTTCAGCTATGTAGCATGTTTAGTTTGTTGGTGAGAAGCATAAAAGTTAGAAGTGTTTTGCAGGCTCCACGATTTTCCGCTGTCGAAAATCATGGATCAAAGAGTTTGCATTAAATTTTGTGTGAAAAATGGAATCAAGTGCTCCAAAACACTTGAAATGTTGAAAGTGGCATACGATGAGTCTACTTTAAGCCAAGAAAATGTTTACAAGTGGTATAAACTCTTCCAAGAAGGCCGAGAAGACACCAACGACGAACCTCGTTCTGGACGCCCCAGCACGTCAACAACTGATGAGAACGTTGAAGAAGTGAAGAAAATAGTGTTGGGGAATCGTCGAATTACCATTAGAGAAATTGCTGATGATATTGGCATCTCGTTTGGTTTGTGCCAATCAATTTTAACGGGTGTTTTAGACATGAGACGTGTGTCAGCGAAGTTTGTTCCGAAATTGCTCAATTTCGACCAAAAGAACCGTCGCATGAGCATCGCCCAAGAGCTATTGAATGATGTCAACGACGACCCAGATTTACTCGACAGGGTCATAACAGGTGACTAAACATGGGTATACGGTAATGACGTCGAAACTAAGACTCAATCGTCCCAGTGGAGACATTCCGGATCACCAAGACCAAAAAAAGCACGCCAAGTTCGATCAAATGTGAAGGTTTTGCTTACAGTTTTCTTTGATTGCAGGGGCGTGGTGCATCATGAGTTCTTGCCACAGGGTAGAACAGTAAATAAGGAATATTACCTGCAAGTTATGCGCAATTTGCGCGAAGAAATCCGCCAGAAACGTCCGAATTTGTGGAAGAACAAAAATTGGCTTTTGCACCATGATAACGCCCCTGCTCACACATCGTTGCTTGTGCGCGAATTTTTGGCTAAAACCAACACACTAATGATGCCGCAGGCACCGTATTCCCCAGACCTGGCCCCCTGTGACTTTTTCTTGTTCCCGAAACTGAAGAGGCCCATGAAAGGACGGCGTTTTGCAACGATTGAGGAAATAAAGACGGCATCGAAAGAGGAGCTGAACAAGATCACAAAAAATGATTTTTTGAAATGCTTTGATGATTGGAAAAAGCGTTGGCACAAGTGAATTATATCCGAGGGGGATTACTTTGAAGGGGACAAAATAAAAATTGATGAATAAATAAATATTCTTTGAAAAAAATAAAAAATCACCTTATTTTTTGATCACCTCGTATGTAAGTATATATATATATATATATATATATATATATTATATATATATATATATATATATATATATATATATATATATATATATATATATGTATATATATAGTTCTGTCGCAAAATTAATGTCATTAATGCGATGTTATTCCGAACATGAACGATTTCTTTCAAAAATTAACGATTGCAATGGCGAATTTCATTTCCGAACTTTTCCATGAATTAGCGAAGTACAAAATTATATATATATAATATTAGAGGGGGGTGGGGCGGAACCGTCATGTCGGATTTTTACAATAGTCTTTTTGCAATAGTCTATGTTGCTAGTCTATGTTGCTAGTCTATTTTCTTATAGTAGGAAGTGTCATTCTCATTCATATAATTGATATGTAGTTAGACATTCAGATAAAACATTTGAACAATTTGGTTGAGTTTTATAGATTTTTTAACAAATTGAAGATGGAAGATCGAGCTGTGCATTTTCGCCATTTTTTACTGTTTTTTTTTCCGTAAAAGAAAAAATGCACGGCAAGATTGTGATAAGTTGCGTAAAGTTTATGGTGATCATGCCCTACAAGACGTATAACGTTGGTGCCAACGATGGTTCGCGAAATTCCATACTGGTGACTTTGATGTTAACGACCTCCCTCGCTCAGGAAGGATAATCGAGGTTGGTGACGACAAAATAAAGGCATTGATAGAGTCAAACCCGCGTCACATGACAAGTGAGATTGCAGAAACATTAAATATTCATCATTCCAGCGTTCACGACCATTTCAAGAATCTGGGATACATAAACAAACACGATATTTGAGTTCGTCATGAACTCAAAGAATTTTGTTTGACTGTGTATATAAATATCTGCGATATGCTCATTAAACGTGAAAAATCGGATCCATTTTTGAAGTGTAAGATAACTGGCTATGGCGTATGATAATGGATCATATTCAACAACGTGAAACGAGAACGATCTTGGTCCAGGTCCAATGAGTTAATTTAAACAACATCGAAAGCAGATATTCATCAAAGCAAAATCAAGCTCTCAGTTTAGTGAAATTATAAAAGTGTCATGTATTTAGAATTCTTACTAACGAATTAAACAATCAGTTCTGATGTGTACTGTCGCCAATTAAACAAGTTGAACTAATCCATCATCTAGAATCGCCCAGAACTCGTTATTCGTATAGGAGTTGTGTTCCAATATGGCAATACAAGACCACACTCAAGTTTGAATACCTGTCAAAAGTTATTGTAGCTTGTATGGGATGTATCGCTGCGCCCAGCGTATTCACCCTACCTTGCACCGTCAGACTTCCACATGTTTCGGTCTTAGCAAAACTCCTTGTGTGATAAATCGTTCAATTTCGATGAAGCTATAAAACAGTACCTTGTCCAGTTTTTTGCTGATAAAGATAGGTCTTTCTACGAAAGTGGAATTATAAATTTTATCGAAAAATGGTAAAAGGTCATTGATTAAAACGACGAATATCTTATTGATTAAACTTTGTCCTCTGCATAAATATATATATATATATATATATATATATATATATATATATATATATATATATATACGAGGGTCGTTTGATAAGCATGGTAAAAAAATGAAAAACTAAATTGAAAAATTTAATTTAATTAATGAATTAATTAAATTAAACAATAAATAAATTTACCATACTTACGAGTATCAAACAACCTTCGTATATATACTTATATATATATATATATATATATATATATATATATATATATATACACAGACAACCCTTCGATAACATGGTACATAGGTTTTTAGAAAATGCCGTGTTGTGCGAAACCGTGTTATATAAAACTAAAAAGTGAGGTTACGTTTCGAAAATTTATGAAAAACAAGTAATTTTTTCTATTCCGTATAAGCAACTTCATTTTTATTAAAAATATTAAAATACATACAAAAAGTAAAGAAATAAACAATATGTATTTTAATTTAATATAACCTTAATTTAATAATTTTGTTCATCATCACTGCTCAGTACAATCAAAATAGAATGTTTTTTTGGTTTAACGATATCATCTTCACTTTCTGAACCTATTTCTTCAGTTAGATTTTTTCTCCTTCTGGCCTCTTTAAAAAATTACAATTTTGGTTTGTTTGTTGCTTCTTACAAGGTCGTTATAGATTTCATGGCATGGAGATAAGTAATTTTGCAATTCCCTTTTGAATTTTTGGCTTTTTTCATCAGAAGGTTTTGCATTCAAGAAAAATGATTCTAAATTTTTGGCTAAGCTTAGGCCTACCTGTAAATTTTTAGTGTTAAACTATTAACTTTACAATCTTTATCAGTGTTATTGTCCTCAGAATCAATTTCATTTACAACTTCGAATGTTATTTCCATCAAATCCCCTTTGCCAACTTATTTTTCCATTAATAAATCTTGAACCTCTTCAATAGCCATTTATTTTACAATTTTCTAATATATTTTATATAATAAAAATCGTGTTATCTAGAGTAGTAGAAGGGTTTCCATAATTTTCTTAACGTGTTAGAGCGAAATCGTGTTGTATGTTGCCGTGTTATGCGAGGGTGTCCGCAATTTATCTTATCGTGTTAGAGTGAAACCGTGTTGTAGGAGGGTTAGATCGCCAAAGATAGTGTTGAAATTGCGAGCGGCATGTGCCGCACTATTATCCAATTTAAACTTGTACAAAAAAATAATCCTTAATTCTTTGGTCGACATCATTATAGAAATTTTTCACAGAAATTACAGTTATCCAAAATTTTTTAAAAAATATTAGTAAGTTACTGAAACTGTATGAACTTTAAATGAGCACAAAAAACTTTTAACTTTTAAACATATAACTAATCACTTGAATAATCAACTTGTGACTAATGAGAAATCCGACATTTCATATTATATGACCTAATATGTTCACTTTTGCACAGAAGTGCATATACATATATATATATATATATATTATATATATATATATATATATATATCATATATATATATATTTTATATAATATATATATATATATATATATATATATATATAAGTTACTTTTTCGAACTGTACAAAATGAGTTAATATAGTTTTAATCTACAATATAATCTCCATCATTATTGACAATCTTCACCCATCTCTCTGACAAACTTCTTATTCCCTTTTTGTAAAATGAGAGTGATTTTGAAATAAAATATTTCTTGAGTGTAGTTTTGATAACTGTGGAAGTAGGATTTTTTTCTACGAAGAAAATATACTGATAACTAATCACTTGAACAATCAACTTGTGATTTGATTAATCAGTCTTGGCCGTTTTCGAATCAAAGTCATGTGCAGTCTATTAAGATGAGCACAATAATATTCAGCACTTAGGTTTTATTAGGATTCAGAACCTCATAGTAAATAATTCCTGTAAAATCACACCGTACTGACAGTAACACTTTTTTAGTGTGAAGACCTGGTTTTGAAGTGGGAAAAGGTGGTTGTCTTGGTTTTAACCATTGTTCTTTTTTATGTGGATTGCGGTATAGAATCCACTTTTCATCTCCATTAGCAATTTGTTGAAGAAAAGGATCTCTGTCTAAACTGGAAAAAAGTGCACTGCAGATGGTGGTTACACGTTGAATTTTATTTTCAACTGAAAGTTGATGTGGCACCCACATTCCTTCTCTTTACATTTTGTTTAGTTGTTTTAAACACCGTTGTATTGTGGACCATGAAGTTTTAAGTTTTGTGACCAATTCCTGGATGGTTTGTTTGGGATCAGCTTCTATTTCAGCCAACGACAGATCCTTATCAAACTCAACAGAGGTCTTCAGATTTTATATCGTCAAAAAGATTGAAATCACTATTCTTAAATTTTTTAGACCAACAACGCTGACATGTTCTGGTATCCATATGTATTAAATAACAAGCAATTTATTGATACAATTCAATGAAGTCGTTAAATTAAAAAAAATATTTAATTGAAAATTAATATATATTTATTAAATTTATTCATTATACGAGTATAATATTCAATATATTTATTTTCAATTAAATATATTTTTTTTAATTTAACGACTTCATTGAATTATATCAATAAATTGCTATGTATACCATGACTTATGTGCGGCAGTGTATGTATATATATATATATATATATATATATATATATATATATATATATATATATATAGCCATAATAAAATTGAATATTTTAGACACATATTTACTTTGCTATAATTATTTATTTTTTACAACATTCAGTCTCATTTAGGCCATCCCATATATATATTATAGATTGTTTTAATGATATTTTGAGCGTAAGTGCTGCATCACGGATGATAACATGATTCAAAAAAAGAAATATTGTTCAACTGGTTTATGCATAATTTATACTATTGTACTTCATTATTATGTGTGAGCAGCAGTATCTAAAATTATATCGATATACGTAAATCGTAAAAAAATATCATATAAAAATAATAAAAGGAACATTAAAATATAAAGGATCATTATCAGATAATCGAAACTAAGAGATAATGATTGTTATTTGTATCTAAAAATCATAAAACTACTGCAAAACATTTTTTGAAATATTCAATATACACATTAAATCATGTTTATATAAAAACAATTCTACAAGTACTCTATAAATGTAATAATATACAAAGTGTTTTGTGTATATTAATTTACGAAGTACCCATTTATGTGCACATAATTAACGAAATACGCATAGTTTGCTATTGTTTCTAGGTGATAGTTTTATTTGAATTGTGAGTAATTGATACAAATTATTTGTATCAATCTCTTGCAATATATGATAAAACATTTTTTTGTTATTTAATATGTATATTGTGTTAAATTACGAATTCACTGAATTAAGAAAAAAAAACTTATCAATACATACCAATAGAACAACAGATGCACATAGTACTCTGAAATGGTCGCCGAATGTATATTTTCTTATCCGTGTCTCTTTTAAAGAAATATCCATGTTGTAGGTAGTATTTAGAATCACATGTTCAGTAATAGGTTGATATAAATACGATAAAAATGAGTATAATTAAACATATTCTAAAAGAATCTACCGCGCTAAAATATTATTTTTATTTTGTTAAAATGTAAAAAACGTATGTATACGTTAAATAATAAAATTAATTTGTTCGATCCTCAAAAAAATATATTGTGGAATGCAACAGATAAGATTTGGAATATACACAGGTGTGTAATAAGTAATATTTAATTTTAACTTTGAACCATAACTTCCATAAATCAATTGGAAATGTGATAAATCAATTTTAAAATTGCATTATATTTTAATTTCATATACACTGACGAGCATAAGTCATGGCAAACATAAGTAACATAAGCAATTTATTGACATAATTCAATGGTCATTAAATTAAAAAAATATTTAATTGAAAATAAATTTAATGACTATTATATAATAAATAAATTTAATGAATATTATATTTATTTTCAATTAAATATTTTTTTAAAAATTTAACGACTTTATTAAATTATATCAATAAATAGCTTATGTTACCCATGTGTGCCATGACTTATTTGAGTCAGTGTATATGTTTCACACAAATATATTATCACCTGCAACATCACAAGATATTATAAAGTGTTCAATGATCACTTATTGTTCATTTTATGGTATATAACAACAATAGGCTAATTTTCATTTCGATGGCGATGCCATTTCGTCAGAGCATTGTGTTATACAAGGATTTTGTAATATACACAACATAAGTTTATAATATACACATTATAACATAGTAAACAAGTGATTATTAAATATTTTTTGATACTTTGTGGTGTTTGGAGTGATAATTTATTTGTGTAAAAGTGAATTTACCACAGTATCAAAACAAATAATTCATATACATACATGTATTAAATCATATATGCATAAAGTTTCAATGTACCAGACATAACTCAGTATATTAGTATAATTTATGTTTTATATAATTATATTTAATCAATTATAGTTTACGAGATTGTAATATCAGTTATTTCGTAAATATAAAATTAATATAGATTTTTAACTTTTTTATTTAAAATGTAAAAATCAAAAAACATATCAATTTAAATATGCGAAAAGTCGATTTAATTTTTCTGTAATTATTAAGTAAGTTTTGAATTTTTTCAATGAAAATTTCAGTTATAGATATATAATTTTCTTTTTTTTATAGTTAGATATATTTTTACAAAAATCATTTGTGAATGTGTCGATTGTTATGATACGAATATAATATGATATATATATATATATATATATATATATATATATATATATATATATATATATATAGTGAAGGCAATTTACCTAAGAAAGTAAACTTTGAATAAAAAATCCTCACAAGTTTAGTTTGTACAGCGAGTATGATCAAATATCAGTGAATGGTAATATTCATCGAGGCTTCCACCCATTAGTGGACTGATGTAAGTAAATAATGATCAGGATGATGATTATGATGATGATGGTGTACAGTGAGTCAATAAAGAACTCGGACATATTCTTTCAGCAGAGAATAAATAATGCTAAACTGAATTTTAAAAAGGCAAAGTTACAATTCAAGAAATTTATATTAATCCTTTATGAAAAACAATAATGTAGAAAACAAAATTATTTTTTTAGTAATATTTTAATACAGAAAGTAAGTTAAGATTAAAATTGTGATCAAAAAAGAACTTGGACAGTTGGTAAAACTATCATTTTTTCTAGATTTAAGAAGGGAAATTCCCGTCTTTTGTTTATTTGTTTTATTCGCTGTCAAATTTGAACAGTAGACTTTTGCAGTAGCTGAAAAATTTCATAATAATAGGTGAAAATAGAAAGACAACGTGGACAAACTTCTTTAGAAGTTAGAGAAATGATTACAAAATATCATAATAAGGAAAAATTGCCGTTATATTGAAAAAATGTAAATAGGTCTCAATCGTCAGTTAATTATATTATTAAACGTTTTAAAGTGATAAAATCCGTAATAAATCAAGGAAAATCCGGTAGATCTAAGGTATTTACCAAGTCAAACGAGTAGTGGATCATACACTAAATTAAGAAAAACACAAAGTTGAATGATCTAAAGTTAACAAACGAAGTCTTACAACATCTTAATAAAAATGTGCAACCTGAAACAATTAGGTTGGTCTTGCGAAGAGACAGTTTTCATGGAAGAGTGCCTTGTTGAAAGTTGTTTGGGAGCAAGGTGAACAGACGAAAAAGGTTAGAATTCACCAAAATTTATAAATATAAATATTTTTCATTTTAGAATAACGTTTTATTTTCTGACGAAAGCAAATTTAATATATTCCGATCAGAAGGCCAGTATCACGTCCGACGAAAACCTAACACAGAGTTACAGGAGAAAGACTTACGTGCCACTATGGAGCACGGAGGTGGGTCGGTTATGGTTTGGGGTTGTATGTCTACTGCTGGTCCGGGAAATCTTTGTATAATTGACAAAAATATAGATCATAAACAGTATATTAACATTTTAAAAGAAAATATGATTTATAGTGCCGAAAAATTTGGAATAAGACAAAATTTCCATTTCTATCATTGATAACGATCCCAAACACAAAGCTTACAATTTGCATTTGTGGTTAAAATTAACCACAAAAACCACTGTGGACACTTACAAATTTAACTGTTTACATGTAATAGAAATACCATCACAGTAGCCAGACATTAATGTAATTGAACATCTATTGGCTCATTTGGAAAACCAATTAAAAGATAACAGGTTACAAACAACAAATACTTAGAATTGATTTTAAAGGATGAATGGACCAAAATCGATCCTGCCATAGGCAAAAATTGGTAGCATCGATGCCTAGAAGATTAAAAACAATTAAAACCAACAAAGGATACCAACAAAATATTGAATAGTATAAAATAATGAAATACATATCATTAAATTTTGATTGTCGAGTTCTTTTTTGAACACTATCATATTTTTTTTTACTTTCCACGTTGTAATAATATTATAATAATTTTTATTTTTATAAATGTTGTTATTTTAATATTAATAATAAATATAGATAATATATAGATTTAATAAAATTTATTTTTTTCTAATAAAAGGTTTTAGAGTATTATTTAATCTTTGCTAAAAGAATAAGTTAGTAAGTGTCCGAGTTCTTTATTGACTCACTGTATATATGTTTATAAAAAAGAAACGAATATTATATATTGAAACGATTGAGTTTTTTTTCAATGATAAGATACCTTTAACAGCAGAAATATTCCACTAATCAGTATATAGGAAGAGATATGATTTATTTGTGAAAGTTCATAGAGATTTGTATATTTTTTTATAATTATATAATTTGATAAACAAGTAGTATTTAACAAAAAAAAAATGATAAAGTGCACATGGTGCTATAAAAAAATAAAATAATAATATGGACATTTACATAGATGAAAGTATAAAATTAATCAAACATTGTAAATTAAATAAGTAAGTGTAATATGATGATATTTTTGTTGAAAAGAAATAAACAGTAAAATACAAAAATAAGACAACAAACTTTTCATACGACTACCCATAAATTAGTAATAAAAATACTAAAATATTTGAATTTCATACTTTGATCATTATTAATTTATTAATCATAAGAGAATTAATTTAACTTATGTTTTATTTGTTAATAGGTATTACAGAATTTGTTACAAAATATTAGATAATTCTTATTTAGAGGTGTTGGTCAAGATGCGTTTGCAGTAAGTAACTACCACAGAAAAATGTTCATAAATGTATTTGAATAAAAGATAAGTTTAACGGTGCGTAGTAAGGAAATGTTATTAGAATATATAGAAATTAATATTCTCATTTTAAAAACAGTTCAGAAAGCAAACTTTGGTGTATTTTAAATTAGTCAAAAATTAACATAATAAATATATTTCGCATACATTTATTTATTAAATGTGCTTTTAGCTATTTCTCAACATAATCTTTCTCAAAATTGAGTCTTTTGTAATAAAAGTGTTTAGTTTTTATATATTTTATCTTTGAATAAGACTAAGGTTTTGAATAAATTCTGTATCCATTTCATCACATTAATAATAAATACTTTTGCAAGTGATTTTTTTAAAATTTAAATAAAAAAATCTAAATCGATAGATGTGCATATTCAAAAATACAAGTATTTTTTATAGCTGTTAAAAAATTATTTAAATTATTTTATCAATTTATGTACAATATTTGTCTACGTTCCATGATCGAGTTTTAAATTGTTGTTTGGTTTGACATGTCTAACAGAGTAGGAACAGAGCGTATTGTAAGAAATGAATTCAAGTAACTAAACATTTGATTAAAAAATACACGTTTGACATTTTTATTGTTATTATTTGTTATATAGAGATTTTTTTACAATAAATAATACATTAAAAATGTATTTTTAATTAGTAAAAAATGCTTTTATTTGAAGATAAATCCAAGTGAATTTAAACATTGTGGACAATAATGAGTCTTTTATATATAAAGATAATAATTTTACTTATTGAAATATATTATTGATTATTCATTAAGTCTCTCTCTCTCTCAAACACACACACACACACACACACACACATATATATATATATATATATATATATATATATATATATATATATATATATACACAGGAATACCTCGCATAGTACGGCTTCGATTGGTACGATTTCACTACAGTATGGTTTGAAATTTCAAAAAAAATAATTATACGTATGCGCACATTATACGCATCGCATGCGCAATTCTAGTTTTGTGGTATTTTTTCTTTTTCTATTAGTTTTCGATTCGTAACACTAGAGTAAAGTCGATTTTTGATAATTAAATTTTAATTGAAAATAAATTTCAAATGTATTTAAAAGGAATGTATAAACCCCTGATTTTGTTTTTTTGATACATACAAACATTTGACTATATTACCCTCGTTTTATTTACTGAAAAATAGGAAAAAAAATTGTTTGGAACCAATTAACGTTTTTTGTATTTAGTTAATGTTTCGATTAGTCCGGTTTCAAATAGTCCGGCAAATCAGTGGAACCGATTAGCGGCACTATGCGAGGTTCCCTCTCTCTCTCTCTATATATATATATATATATATATATATATATATATATATATATATATATATATATATATATATACTTATATATATATACATATATTTGGTTGGTCAGGAAGTTCTATTGTATTTCTTATCTGGTGTATGGTAATGATAATTTTTAGAAATTTCCATTAACTGCATGTAATTAATGTATTTATTCAATTAAAAGAGAGAGCAATTACGTATAAAGGGGCTATACAGTGAGTACGAAAAAAAAACTGAATCAAATACGTCGCCATCATTTTCTCTAAATCCCAATATTCTATCAAAATTTGTTATTTTCTATTCAAGTTCTAAAACATCGTCATTTCGCAGTCCAACAAATTAAAATACGATGGTTTGATACTCCGTTGCATACTCACCTTCTCGATGACAGTAATAAATAGACTGACTGAGAAAAAGCTAAAACCACCTTCTCTGTATTAATATTTATCTTAGTCTATAACATCTCATTAAATATCATAAATAAAAGATTGAAAAATGAGAATCTACATATATGTATATAAATATATAATACACCTGGATCTGTTTTTATGCGGTAGATAGGTTCCGCAGAAAATCGCATTAAAAAAAAATCGCACAAAAGAAGACTTCACTTACATTGAAAAATTAAGAATACGTTCCGTAATTTCAAAAACCGCATAAAACCAAAGCAATGAAGTGAAATTACTCTAAAATTCGCATAAAAAATCAGGAAATAAAGAAAACGATTTGGCATTAAATAAATTATTTTTTTTTGTTGCTTCCGATGTCATATTTACCCACTCCTTTTGAAATAAGTATTTAAGTTGTTCCTTAGAGGTAATATGGTGCTGTCGAATTTTTCTCTTTAATAAATCCCAAAAATGATGTATGGGCTTTAGATCGGACGAGTGTGGTGGTGTTTTCAGTTCATGGGGAGTATTATAGAGAACCCAAAGCTTCACCATATGAGTAGTATGCTTTGAGTTGTTATGTTGGAAGTAATATTCATTATTCAAACACAATTTTCTAGCATTTTCTTCTAAATTTTGCTTTAAAATATTCAAATATTGGAACTTAATCATGGTTTCGTCGATAAAAACTACGTTTTCAACTCCAGAAGCGGCCATGTAACCCCACATTATGACACCACCACCACCACCACCACGTTTGACAGTTTTGTGTATATGGTTCTCTTGGAGTTCTGTATTTTAAATACAGAATTTACTTTCATCAGAAAATAAAACTTTTCTCCAAAACTTCTCATTAGACTTATTTTTATAATCATTTGTAAACTGAAACCTTTTGGTTTTGTTCATTTTACTTATAGCTGATTTTTTTCTGCAGACGGGGGCGTTGTAACCAGCTTTTTTAAAGAATTCTTCGTACTGTACAAGGATGTAGTTTAATTCCAATATATTTTTCTAACTGTGTTGCGACACAGGACGAGCTTGTTTTAGGCTCTTTCTTAATAATATTAATACGTTGTTCACGTACTGTGGATCACGTAAGTTTGGATGGCCGATCAGTTATTTGGCAACTTTCTAAATTTCCTTTATCATTAAAGCGTTTTATCATATCACGGACAGTAGTATGACTCTTGGATATTATTTTCGAAATTTCCTCATATGATTTATTATTTTTAGTTTAAATTTATAATTATTTTTCTCTCGGATATAAAAGATTCTTTTTGTTTACGTCTCATTTTTGAAATATCTTCGTAAAACTTATTAAGTGATGAAAACTGTCAATGTAAACTGAATGGAGAATCTCCGGAAAATATAAATATTTGGTTATACTGCAGTTCTGCCACATTTATTTAACAAAAACTTTGATATTGTATGCTAGTATCAATAAGTGCGAACACTTTTGTTTAGCAAAAATGTAATCTGCTGTTTTTATTTTAACAATTTCTACTATATAATAGAATTAATTTTTTTTTTGTATTTTTTTCTAATAAATATTATATTTATTATTAATTAAATATATTTTTCTTAATTTAACGACTTTATTGAATTATATCAATAAATTACTTGTTACCCATATGGCGAATACTTATGCAAGTATATGTAATTAGTTATGATTTAATAAATATTGCTATATGCGAATATACTGGTATATTGTCATATTACTATAATTATAAATACCTAAGTGTAATAAGCAGATGTTTGTTTGATTTCTTCAATGAGTTTTATTTTTTATTCAAAATGTTAAGACAATAAAAGAAATTAAAGAAAAGAAAACAAAACTAAAATGAATAAATTTAGTTTTCTTGGGAAACAGATGTACATCTAGCTTATAATATTATCTGTTTATTAGCTTTTGAACATAATGGAGATTATTTTTTACCATTACTGAATACTGATAAATTTATTTTTCAGTTTTGACAATTTGTTATATATATTATTTTTTCTACTGTATTTTTTATTTCGATTTTTTCCTTTTGACAACTAGTTATTTTCAGCGTTATATGCACATATGTTAAAACTAACAGTAGCTAACTATGAAGCAATTGTATTTTTTTACTAATATTTACATCACTTAAATTATCGGAAACATTTCACTTTCGGTAATATAATTAAATATATAATTAACATTATAATTAATTGTGATATTAATTAGGCCTACTTTATACATTCAAATATATTAAAATAATTTATTTTAGTGTGATATGCAATGTGAATCGTATGTATGTATACAGTAAGACATTTTTCAGAAAATTATTTCTGTGTGCTTGTAGCTCACATTGTGAGTTACAAAACGCTATTTGGCAGTTTAACTTAAAAATTAAATAATTAATATTTTATTGTATTGAAACAATAAATTGAAAATACATAAAATAAAAACGTAATTAAATTTTAATTTATATGAAAAATTTATCAAAGGGAATAAAAAGTTTAAAATTAAAAAGGAGTCATTAAAATAATTATGCAGTTCTTTACGATTAAAATCTAAAATTTCTATAAAAATGAAAATAATAATGTTATACAATATTAGAGTCTGTATTAATGTAATCTGTTACTTTAAAAATACGATATTTTATATTAATCTCATGTAAAAGCAAGTATACATAATACTAGAAGCAGTCTATTTTGTAAAAAAGTTATTGTAATTTTAAAAATCCAGGAAAAAATTTATGCGTTGAATTTTTTTTAAATTATTTCAAGGGAGTATGTTCAGTAATAAATAAAATTAACACAATTGACTAATTCTCGATTAATTACTAGTAAAAAATATTTCATTAAGGATAAATTCAATTGGATTTTTTTAAATTTATGATGTAACATAATTGAATCATTTTATTAGCAATGTGTACAAAATGATTTTTTTAAAATATCAACATTATGTTAATACATTATATAACCATGATTTGAAAAATATTTGAAACCGTAATAGAGATACAGAACTAGTTATTATATATTTGCTCTCTAAGTATATATTTTAGTATTGATTTTGTAGATAAGTTTTCTTTAAAAATATATTATGAAATTTATATTTTTAATTTTTGTTATTTAATAAATAATTTTATTTTATTAAATAACCAACTTTATTAAATAACTATTATATAATAACCTTCCTCAACCATATAATGTTTAAATTTTATAATTCTATTATTCCAAAATTTCAATTATAGGCTAAGAACAAATCATTAGATGATAATTAAAAATCAAATTTTTATGTAATTATTTCATGTTATCGTATTTAAATATGTAATATATATGACTATAGGTGTTAATATGAAATAAATACTTATTCAGTTCGGTATAATACATGTTTTTATTTTATTAAATACTAGTGTTTAAAATATTAGAAACAAAGAATGTTAAAATACATTTTTTTAGGGAATATATATTTTTAACTCGAAGTATTGAAAATGTGTTTATTTTGGTACGATCCTGGTGTGTTAATTGATAGTGTAGTCTATAAGATTAAATACGTTCATATCTTATCTATGTTTTATTTTGACTCACTTTGTTAAACTGATAAGGTTTTGTATGCTTATATGTACACAATTTTCTTGCCATTGCATATCTAAACATAAAATAAACTTGCTGTTTTATATCGAGTGATTAGTAAATAAAAATTAATATTTATTTCCAAGGAAACGTGATAGATTATTATTTTTTTTATAAATATACATCAATGATTGTAATGTATACGCTGTTATTGTAGACAAATATTAATAAAAAGAAATTATAATTTCTTAGATTTTTTACGCGATGGCAATTAAATAACCATAAATATACATAATTTTTAGAAAATTTTTTTAAAAATTTATAAATGAACAATAATTGTTTATTTATAAATTTTTATATAACTAAAAATATTTCAAAGTCGATTTTTCGTTTAACTGAAACTAAAACCTCTATCTCAATGTATACATGGATTTATTCTGCTAAAAAAAAACAAATTATTTAATTTGTTATTAAAGAAAGTGGTATAAGTCCATTTGTAGCTAAAAAAATCGGTTATTTTCCTTAACAATTTTAATAATTATTTTTACATAATAAAATTTAACAAGTTTATAGTTTTAAAAACATAACCCGAATTTATTAACGTTTGCCAATATTTTTTAATTCATTCAAACGCAAACCTTTAAATATCTCAATATAAGAATAAATAGACTTATACCACTTTCTATGTACAGACTCATATGAAATTTACTTATAAAAGTTTTATTTTATATACACTGAGGTGCAAAAGTATTTGCCATATATGTAACATAAGCAATTTATTGATATAATTCAATAAAGTTGTTAAATTAAAAAAAATATTTAATTGTTAAAAAAATAATATTCATTAGAAAAAAATACAAAAAACAATAATTAATTCTATTATATAGTAGAAATTGTTAAAATAAAAACAGTAGGTTACATTTTTGCGAAGCAAAAGTATTTACCACTTTCAATATTATACAGAAGAAATATCAACATTTTTTTAAAAAAAAGAGTTTAATATCTCGTTTGTTTCCCTTTTCTTTTTACTACTTCATTTTAAGGATTTGGTATCGAATAAATTAATTTTTTTGTTGATTCCGATGTTATATTTGCCCACTTCTTTTGAAGTAAGGATTTAAGTTGTTTCTTGGAGGTAATATGGTGCTGTCGAATTTTTCTCTCTAATAAATCCCAAAAAAAATCTATGGGATTTAGATTGGGAAATTTTAGTGGTGTTTTTAGTGTATGGGAAATATTGTAGAGAACCCAAAACTTTACTATATAAACAGTATGCTTTGGGTTGTTATCAAGTTGGAAGTAATATTCATTATTCAAACACAATTTTCCAGCATTTTCTTTTAAATTTTGTTTGAAAATATTTAAATGTTGGAACTTATTAGTGGTTTCGTCGATAAAAACTAGGTTTCCAACTTCAAAAGCGGCCATAATACCACCACCACTATGCTTAACAATTTTGTGTATATGATTCTTTTGCAGTTCTGTATTTTTCTTTCTCCATACCAAAATTTGGGCGTCAAAATAATAAATGCAGAATTGAATTTCAACCTTGGTCTAAAACTCATCATTACATTTATTTTTATAATCATTTGCAAATTGACACCTTTTGGTTTGGTTCACTTTACTTATAGCTGATATTTTTCTGCAGATGTGGGCGTTGTAACCAGCCTTTTAAAGAATTGTCCGTACTGTAAAGGATGTAGTTTTTTTCCAATATATTTTTCTAACTCGTTCTGTGCTGCGACACAGGACGAGCTTGTTTTAGGCTCTTTCTTAATAAAATTAATTATATTACATTGTTCACGTACTGTAAGTTTGGATGGCCGACCAGTTCTTTGGCAATTTACTAAACTTCCTGTATCAGTAAAACGTCTTATTATATTACGAACAGTAGTACGACTCTTAGACACTATTTCTGAAATCTTCTTATATATTTTATTTTTTTGGTGTAAATTTATAATTATTTCACTCTCAGATATACAAGATTATTTTTGTTTGCGTCTTATTTTTGAAATATCTTCGTAAAACTCACTAAATGATAAAAACTGTCAACGTAAACTGGATGGGGAATTCTCGGAAAATATAAATATTTGGTTATACTGCAGAGCTGCCACATTTATTTAACAAAAACTTAAATATTGTATACCATTATCAATAAGTGCTGAATATTTTTGCTCAGCCTAAATGTAACCTACTTTCTTTATTTTAGCAATTTCTACTATGTAATAGAATTAATTACTGTTTTTTGTATTTTTTTCTGATGAATATTATATTTCATATCAATTAAATATTTTTTTCTATTTAATGACTTTATTGAATCATATCAATAAATTTCTTATGTTACACACATATGGCAAATACTTTTACACAATAGTGTACATATAAAAAATAGTTATAAAAATTATGAGATATATTATTAATCCAAAAGAAAAATGAAAATTCCAAATTGTATTCAAACTATTTTACTTCAAAACTATTTTTTATGTGGAATTTGTATTTATATTTGTTTTCTTTTTATTTAATTGATTATTACTTATTTACAATAATTTTGTGCTTTTTTTTCTAAATTAATTTTGAAGATATTTCCAATTTAATTTTTTCGAATCATTAAAGTTTATTATTAATATTAATAAATTATAAAAATTATATCAGTTAATATAAATTTTAAAAAAGTAGGAAATGTTTGTTTTTCATAAATTTAAATTTAATTTTGTAGAAAACGTAATTATTTACAAAAGTAATGTAAATGTAATTATAAATCTAATTATTTACATATACGAGGGTTGTTTGATAAGTATGGTAAAAAAGTAAGAAAAACTAAATAAAAAAATAATTAAATTAATTGAATAATTAATTAAATTAAACAATAAATAAATTAAACAACAAATAAATTTACCACACTTATTAAACGACCCTCGTACATACATATGTATATGATTATAATATATTTATTATATATTTGATATTAATAATTTTAGATATACTTTGTTTCATGTATTGAATCGTTAATTGTATATTTAATCAAATTCACACCACCAAAGGGGGGATCAATTTTAATAGTAAGTAAGAAATATATTAAAAACAAGTTAATAATTTATTATGATACGTAGTATGTATTTTTAATAATATGTAACAATTTTAAGTTCTTTCTATCGTTTTTTAATTAAAAAAATGCCTTGATAAAGTTTATGATGCCATTACGTTCCTTTACTTATGAATGGTTAATTGTGTCTTTATATTAGTTATACTTGAAATGATTTACATGTATGAAAAATGATACGACGTACATATATTTTTATATTTTGCGACAACGTATAATGAACATTGGTGACGTAATTAATCAATAGTTCTAACGTTTAAGATAATCAGATTATTTAATGATTTGTACAGTTCTGTATTTTTGTTATTGCTTCTTTTTGAATAAAATCTAGTCATAGAAATTTTCATTTTCATAACTCTATTCATTGTACATTACTTCTCTTATATATTTATATTTTATTTTTAGGTTTTAATGATTTTTCTCCCCCCTCACCATTTATATATAGTGTCATCCAAATGTGACTCCTAGATTTGTGTTTTATTAAAATAAAAACGTCTCATATGTATATTAAAATAAAAAGAAACATATGTATAGCTTAGTATATAGAGAAATATGTTTATAGTTTTTTTTTTAATAAAACACAAATCTAGGCGTCGTATTTGGATGACCTTATATACACTAGACAGAAAAAGTCTGCTTACACATCAATACAGATATATTTCTCAATAAAATAAACTTATTAATTTAAATCTGGAAACAAACATATTTTTTATTAATTCTATAAACTACTAATTTTTTGTACATGGCAATTTAAAACATTTTAAATTTATAAAAAAAAAGTAAACTAGAAAAAACACAAAAATTTCATAAAATTCAGTAGAAAAGTATGCGTACAATAAATGAAAATTGAAAAATAATATAAAGTAAAATAATTTTTTCAATAACTGGTTGAAGAGTCTCTTTTTTTAAGAACTTCCTATAATCTTTTTAGCATAGAATGTAGCAATTTTATGGTTTCTTTAGCCATAATTTTATTCCGCTCTTCTTCTATAATTTTCTTCAACATTTCCTTTGAAGTTATGTCATGTTGGCGAATTTACGTCACATATAAATCCCACATATGCTCTATCCAACGTTTCTTAACTGTCGATCCGTCAAAAATTTTTGCCGGTCCGCAGAGAAATAACAGTATTTTTAGTTTATAAATATTGCTTTTTTATATATTTTATGTAAATAAGCTTACTACGTTCTTTATTTTCACTTATATATATTTATGAAACTTATTTAAGAAAATTAAAAATTTAATTGAAATTAAATTTTAACAGAAATGTGACTTATTACTATTTTGTACCAAACGCTTTAAATTATAAACCCGTTTACTTTTTTTATTATAAAGATGGATATTTATTCATTTCAAATTGTTCTTGTACAGTGTAGAAGTTTATTTGTTATTATATGATTTATTTTGTGAAATGTTACTCCGCTACGTCATTTGGTGGTCCGCGAATGAAAAAGATTTGGAACGCTGCTCTATAGAGTTTAGGTCTGCGAAAAATTACTAGCCAAGGAAACAACTCTAGTAATAACTACAAACAGAAAGAAAATTATCAAAACTAAAAAAAAAGATAACATGAATCGTTTCTCTATACAACTGTATAAGTCGGATAATATCACCCTAACTATTTACAAAAGCAAACCTGTCAAAAATGTATTGCTTTTGAGTTCAAAACATAAATTTGTAAAGATTGACAACACTAATAAATATATACCGGAAACTGTATCATATTATAACACAAGTAAGTTTGGAGTGGATATTGTTAACCAGATGGCCCGCAAATATAGCGTAAAAGCAGGATCTTGGAGATGGCCCCTACAAGTTTTTTATAATATTTTAGATTTAGCAGCAATCAACTCATGGATACTATACAAGGACACTATAGACACAAATATAACTAGAAAGCAATTTTTTTTTGAATTGGCAGATGAACAGCAAGTGAATACAAGAATGGAAAATTTTCTACACAGGAACTGGAATGTAGTAGGTCAATAGACTATACTTAATAAAATTTAAAAAAAAAATCTAATACACCCAAATCTTGTCTAGTTGGATTATGCAACAAAAATTAAACGAATTTTACTTGTTTTGAATGTAAAAAGTATGTTTGTGATAAGTGTACATTCCAAATGAAATTTATTTGGAAGAAGTTTGACCCGTAGGCGGATTATACAGAAAATTGTTTTAACATTAAATAACTTAATTTAAAAATCCATTTTTATATATTTTCTAATTACAAATAAATAATTTCATACATCAAATGCAATTTTTTCATTTCTACTTTTTAATCCAAAAAAACCTACATGTAAAACAAATTTTTCAAATATCCGTCAAATTGACGGGTGTGGTAGAATTAGGTGTATAACCAACGCTGGCAATTTTAGTGTTAAGCAACGATATAGTGTTCATTTTTTTTAATTTTTATAAACACAACTAATAAAAAAATATTCGAAAAATGCATTTTATATTTCACAATTGGACTACATTGAAAAAGAAAAATGGGTATTATAGCGGTTGAAGTACAGTATAAAAATAAAATTTTGTTGTTATTTTCTCAAATTTATATTGTAAATTAATAGAATTAAAAAATATTAATAAATAGCTATATTAATAAATTATAACATTTTTCATAAAAATATTGTTGTTTAAAAAATATAACTTATTTAAATGTGGCGTTTGACACTATATTAAATTTCATTTAATATAAAATCGTAGAATTGAAATAAAAAACAAATCGTCATTTTTATTTTATATGAAATGCAATAAAATCGTTTATATTGAAATCGTTTTGGTACGTATGCGTTTCATAATCGAATTGTTTATCATAAAAAATACATTTACCGATTTTTAACTACTTCTCGGATTTTTAATTTTTTTATACCCCGTTTAATAAAAATGACGCTATTTAAAGTAATTTCGGTTTTATAATGTAGATCATATTGCTATAATAAAGATATGATTTGTCTTGCGTAATCATGACTACGATTCTCATTACTAATAATAAATTAGTTTCAAAATATTATTGCAAGTATTTTTTATTTACATGTTACAACAGTAAAGTTATTTTTATTTATTTAATAACATAAGGTATATGTAAGCACATATGCACATATTAAATATATGTTGCGTTTTAAAATTGTTACGTCATCACACTCATATGTTGTTTTTTATATGAGATATTTAAATATATCAAATGTTTGTTATTCAGTTTTTTGTAAAGTTAAATGCAACAATAATTCCATTATTATATTTTTTAAATATACCTAGGTCTCTTTTTGTGCGGATTTTTTTTAATGCGATTTTGAAATTATGCGATTTATATTTCTTCTTAGTGTCTTTTTATGCCGATTTTTTTAATAATTCCTTTAAGCGGTTATTAATTTCAACGAAAAGCTCTTCAGTTTTATGAACTAGAGAAGTAATCAGAGCCATTTACTTCTACTTCTCAAACTGATGAAGAATTTTCGGATAGCAAAGGATGGTAAACCGGGTTTTTAAAAAAGAATGCACTGCATAACGTGAAGATTACGGGCGCGGTTGAATCGGCAGATGAAGAAGCTGCCAAAAATTTTCCACAAAAGTTAGCCAATATTATTGAAGATGGTGGAAATTGTTCACACCAAGTATTTAATGTTAATGAAACAGGACTGTTTTGGAAAAATGCCAAGTCGAACTTATATCGCAAAGTCTGAAAAAAAGCCAGTGGGCTTAAAGCAAGTAAAGATCGAATTACATTGTTACTTTGTAGTAATGCATAGGAAGATCGGATGCTGAAATCTCTAATTGTAAATCTATCTCTAAGACCAAGCGCTCTAAAAGGTAAAGATAAAAAATAACTGCAGGTACATTGAATGGATAATACAAATGCTTGGGAGACAACTGCTATATTTGATGACTGATTTAATAATTGTTTTATTACCAGAAGTGGAAACGTATATGAAGCAAAAAAGTCTCGATTTGAAAATTTTATTACTTGTTGACAACGCATCAGGTCATCCACATTTAGAACATACAAATGTAAAGGTAATGTTTTTTTTTCTTCCAATACAACAAGCATTATTCAGCCATTAGATCAAGCGAATTGCAACTTTCAAACAATATTACGTTAAACGCACTTTTCAATTTATATTGGATAAACTAGAAAATGAGTCAATAACAGTAACTGACACTTGAAAAAAATTTCTATCTTTAACTGTATAAATCATGTTGCATTTGCTATTACTCAAATAAAACAACACACTTTAAATGCCTGTTGGAAAAAGGCTTGGCCTACATGTCTTAAAAACAGTGCAGTTATTCAAACATCGGCATTATCAGATAAAATCATTACTTTGACACATGATATTGGTGGAGAAGGTTTTGATTCCTTTAGCCAGAATGATATCGCGAATTGCTTGAGGATAATGTCTTAAGTGACAATGATATATTGCAATAAGTTTAGATACCGTAGAAGATTTAGAAAAAGATAATGAAACAGAAGTAGAACTTGTTGCCTTCATTGCAAAAATGATTCGAGAAAGTATTCAACTTTGTAATTAATTGGAAAATCATTTTCTTGTTAATGACACGAATTCTGAACTATCTTTTAAATTCCAACGAGAACTAAATATTTGTATGTCTGAATATCGCAAGGTTCATAAACAATTAATGAAATCATCGCCTCAAAGTTTAATCACCGATTATATATATTGTCGCCAGAAAATCATTAACAAAGAACGAGACAGAAGTTGGCGCTAATTCTGTTGTTTGTGTTTTCTCTAGTGGCGAATCTGATTTCACACCAGTTCACAAACGAACCCACATATTTTCAAATAGCGATGATAATTAAAATATATATGAAATAACGTAAAATAAATTACATATACGTATGTACATATTGCTTTGAATAAAATTAAATAGTTAATAAAGAAATAAAGTACAAATGCTTTGTTTTGTATCAATGTTTTTTTGATATTTCAATTATTTAGGCATTCTTTATTTCTTGATTTTTTTATGCAAATTTTAGAGTAATTTTACTTTGTTGCTTTAGTTTTATGCGGTTTTTGAAAATTACGGAACGTATCCCTAATTTTTCAATATAAGTTAAATCTTTCTATGTGCGATTTTTTTAATGCGGTTTTCTGCGGAACGTATCTACTGCATAAAAAGAGACCCAGGTGTATGTGTTGTTATTATTCGTTTACAAAATTGTTCATATGACATTAAGTTTATTTGATCGAAATTTATAAAATAAATTTTACCGTTTTATACATTTATTTCATTGTAATTGATTATTTTATGAATATATTTATTGATATTTATTTTGGTTAAAATTGTTAAAGTATATATATATATATATATATATATATATATATATATATATATATATATATATATATATATATATATATATATACATATATATATACACTCGCTTGAAAAAGTCTAAGTACACCTTATTAGTTGTTTTGGAACTGTGGCTGATTCACTTTACACAAATGAATTTTTACCCCAACACCACAATAATTTAAAGTGTTCAATAATCACTTATTGTTCACTTGTTTTTTATAATTATATAATTTATAATTATATCGGCTGATGCATTTCTCTGAGAAAGGCTCTGACGATGATGGAATCGCCATCGAAATGCATCAGCCGATATAATTATAAATTATATAATTATAAAAAACAAGTGAACAATAAGTGATTATTGAACACTTTAAATTATTGTGGTGTTGGGGTAAAAAATCATTTGTGCTAAGTACACCTATCAATAATGATATATTTTACAATAAAACAAACTCATTAATGTAAATTTGAAGACAAACATATTTTTTATCAATTCTATAAACTACTAGTTATTTATATATGACAAATCAAAACATTTTAAATTTATAACAAATAAACTAAAAAGTAAATAACACAAGAGTTCATACAAATTGAGCAGAAAATGTCTCCGTACACATTTTATTAAATACTAAATCATCTTTTTTTTGCAATATTTGCACTTATTGTTGTTTTAAAATTATCACAGTTTTATTTCTTAGTTCGTATGTTACAATTGAATCGCTAAAATATTATTTTTAGTAACTAATAGTAAAGATTTTTGCAAAAAATAAATAAGATGGATTTCAAAAGAAGGAAATTTCTTTTAGTGAATGTAAAATTATTTTAAAGTAAGGAAAAGAAGAAAAAAGTTTTCGTGAAATAGGAAAGGATGTTGGAAGACAACATTCTTTAACTCAAAGGGTAGTAATCAATTTTAAATCCACATTTGAAACCTCTTTCTGGCCAGCCGTCGAAGTTAACATTTAGATAAAGTCGTAAGATTGTGGCTTCAGTGAAAGAAAATCCCCGAATAACTGCACCCTAAATTGTAAAAGATATTAAAGTACTATTTTTAAAAAAAAATTGTGCTGATATTATGCGAAAAATAATAAAAAAGGGTGGGTATCATGAACGTGTTGCGCGTAAGAAATCATTTATTTCACGTGTCAATAGATAAAAATTGATTGCATATGCAAATGAGCACATTAATAAACTAATACAGTTTTGGGAAAACATAATTTTCTCAGCCGAAAGCAAATATTCCATTTTTGGAATAAAAGTACTCAAAATTGTATGTACATCATTGATTAAAAAAAATCCTGTTCCTGTTGTGAAACTCGGCGGTGGTAGAGTAATGGTATAGGGGTGTATAACAAGTAAGGGCGTGGGACAAATGGAGTTTTTAGAATCCACGATGGATAAATATGCTTACTTAAATATTTTAAAACGAAATATAAAGCAAAGTGCTGAAAAATAAAGTCTAGGTCCCGATTATAATTTTTTGTATGACAATGATTCGAAGCACACGGCAGAAGTTGTTAAACTATAGATATTATATAATGTTCCAAAACTGTTGCATGCACCTCTCCAATCTCTAGACCTAAATCCTATAGAACATATGTGACATTTTCTCGAACGTAAATTCGCCAACATGGCATAATTATAAAGGAAATGTTGAAGAAAGTTATAGAAAAAGAGTGGAATAAGATTAGTGCTAAAGAAACCACAAAAAGTGGACCATTCCATGCAAAAACGATTATAAGAGGTTCTTAAAAAAGAGGCTATCCAACCAGTTACTAATTTACTTGAAAAGTTTATTTTACTTTATATTATTTTCGATTTTCATTTTCTGTACGTAAACATTTTCTGCTCAATTTGTATGAATTTTTGTGTTTTTTATTTTTTAGTTTATTTGTTATAAATTTAAACTGTTTTGAATTGTCGTATATAAATAACTAGTAGTTTATAGAATTAAAAAAAAATATATTTGTTTTCAAATTTACATTAATAAGTTTGTTTTATTGAGAAATATATCCATATTGATAAGTGTACTAATACTTTTTCGAGCGAATGTTTAACAGTTAAATTAAAATAAAAATTATTTAATTGATAATAAATATAATATTCATAAAAAAATACAAAAAACAGTAATTATTTCTATTATATAGTAGAAATTGCTGAAATAAAGACAGTAGGTTACATTTAGACTGAGCAAAAATTTTCGGCACTTATTATAATGGCATACAATATCTAAGTTTTTGTTAAATAAATGTAGCAGCACTTGCAGTATAACCAAATATTTATATTTTCCGAGGATTCCACATTCAGTTTATGTTGACAGTTTTCATCATTTAGTGAATTTTATGAAGATATTTCAAAAATAATACGCAAACAAAAATAATCTTGTATATCTGAGAGTGAAATAATTATAAATTTACACCAAAAAAATAAATTACATACGGAGATTTTTCGGAAATAGTGTCTAAGAGTCGTACTACTGTCCGTGATATAATAAAACGCTTTAAGCATACAGTAAGCTTAGAAAATTACCAAAGAACTGATGGGCCATCCAAACTTACAGTACATGAACAATGTAATATAATTATTATTAAGAAAGAGCCTAAAACAAGCTCGTTCTGTGTCGCAGCACAGTTAGAAAAATATATTGGAAAAAACTACATCCTTGTACAATACGGAGAATTCTTAAAAAGGCTGTTACGACTGCATCTGCAAAAAAAATCAGCTATAAGTAAAGTGAATCAAACTAAAAGGTTTCAATTTGTAAATAATATGAAATATAAATCAATGTGAAATATATATTTGTAAACAATTATCGTCTGTTTGAGTAAATTGATTTACAATTATATAAATAATAAATTATATACAAATTGAAATGCAAATGAATTAATAATTAGATATACACTAATTATATGAAAATAAATGTAAAACTATTCATCACTGTATCATTTATTACAAACTCTATACATTTTATTTAAATAACATTGTGTAAATTTAAGTAATGAAAATGTTATGACTCAGTAATGTGTGAATATTGTTGATAGGATGAAATAAATTATTCAAAGAGATAAATATTTATTATTTACTATTCTTAGATAAGATGTTTGTTGAGAAATGAGACTATATTTCATTTACATAAGCAAATATTACTATATGATTTGCCGTTTTTTGGAAGTGAATATGTGCATCTAGTAAAATAGCTATGCACCTTATTATGGTATGAAATTATTTATAAAAATAAATACTAGTTTTCAGTCAGTTTTATCTGTTTGTACGTTAGCGAAAAACAATTAATTAATGTGCATTTCATGAGAATTAAACGTAATTATTATTTGTTATATATATATATATATACGTTTATAGATCTGTACAATTTTTTTATATTATTTAATTAATATATATTATTTAATTTCTATTTTTATATAATTATTATAAATGAAGATTAAAAAATAGTGAAATATTAAAACAAGTGAAGTGAAATTGTGTTTTAAATGAACAGAGGTGCATAGTGAGGTAAAAATATATCCAGAAATGTTTGTTGTAAAACGATCATTAGGTATTGTTTTTGCAATGGTAAATATTTTTATTTATTCTATCTTTTTTATTTTTTTATTTTATTGATAATGTGTTTTCATTTTAATAAAAAATATCAAGTCACGATAAATAATGTAGAAAATAAAAAATGAAATTATATACAAAAACAACTACATTTGATATATTAGTTTTTCTTCTAAAGATGCCATGTATTATTTAATGATTAAACGATAAAAAATAATTGATCACTTGTACAGATGTTAAAAATTATTTCCAACTTAATGAAAAACTAATTTGTACTCGAATTTAAGAAAGTATTTATAATTTTATTATCAACTTTTCTATAAAAAAATGTACATGAAACCTTGTACAATTTAAGAAAATAAAAAAGTCAATGTAATTTTTGCAAGTTAAGACTAGTATTTATAGGTAGGATAAATGAGAAATCTACAGTAGGTTATGTATTCACCTATCTGTCCAAAATTATGATGCTTCAATAAAATTATAAAAAATACTGGATCTAAATTATCAATTTCATATTTAGAGAAAGTTGGAATGTTTATTAAAAGATTGAAGAAAATTGTATTTGATAAAGGAATGATATTGTTAATTAGTGTTATCATAATTAGTGTTAACTTTTCTAAAAAAAATTAAAATAAATAATTTTTTTTCAAATTTAATGTGTTTTATTTTCAATACAAAACCAATAACAAAAACAAAATAAAAAAAACCAATAATTCATTTTTTCTATAAAATAATACATTTTTAACAGTACAAATATTAACATATATTTTTAAAAAAATTATTAAATAAATATATATTTTTTAACATTCAATATATAGTTGGACCACTTCTATTTTTAATGACTTCTTTTAATCTTTTGGTCATAGAATGAACGAATTTTTTTGTTATTTTGGTCTTGTTATTTAGCACTCTCTTTCAAATTTTGTTGTAAAATGTTCAAATACTCCAAGATATTCATTGTTGTTTTAATGTAAGTCATATTTACCAGCCCAAAAGCCGAAAAACAAGTCACCTCCATGCTTCAGCGTACAAACTAAAATTTTTGTTTTCATATTCTGAATTTTTTTTCGATACACTTTAATCCTTTTATCGTTACCAAAAACATTAAATTTACACTCATCATTAAAAATTATGTTCTCCTAGAATTTTTAATCTTTATTAATATATTGTTTAGTGAATTCAATATGCTTTTTACGATTAATTTTATTTATTTGAAGTTTTTCCTAGGTACTCTACTATAGTATCCTTCAGTATTCAATATTCTATATAAGAGGGTCATTTGATAAGTACGGTAAAAAAGTAAGAAAAACTAAATTAAAAAAATTAATTAATTAATTAAATTTAACAATAAACGAATTTACTATACTTATCAAACGGCCCTCGTATAGTGGTTCGATGACACTTTTTGTTATATTCTGTTGATACGTCTGCGGCAATTCAGGCTGAAGAAATTTTAGCATTTTCCTTCACCTTTCTTACGTCTTTGTTTTTCTGTAAATATTTTTGGCCTTTAAGATCGTAATTTTGAAGCGATAGTACTAGTTCTATTGTAATTTTTATTATTTTTCGAACTGTAGATTTTTTCTCTACATATTTTTGCTATTTCACCCAAACTATTTCATTGTTGTCTTAAATCTTCTGTTTTGAAATAATTAATTCTAATTATTTCAAAACACTCTTTGTATTGCAAAATAAAAAAAATCTTGTAAGATACACGCATTTACAACTTTCCTCAAAAATGTGTAAAAACGAACTAAAATAAAACTGTATGTAGACTGTTGCACACGCGACATAATATTAATGGAGGATTTCATAATTTTTCTGAACAACAAACAAAAAAAAAATAAAGAGGAACAATATTGTCATAGTAAAAGAATTTATCAGCAAAAAAAATTAATGATGATAATACTCTAGCGGAGAAAAGAATAGTAATTTTGTAAAAAATATTCCCTGTATGTTCACTTTTACACATTAGTGTATATATATATATATATATATATATATATATATATATATATATATATATATATATATACATACACTACCAAGAGAAAGTCTGCGCACACCTATTCTATCTTTATTAATATCGCCTATAACATAGAAACACTATTGTTGATAACAAAATATCTATTTTTTATTTTTTCTACAAAGTCTTAAAAATTAAACAACATCAACAAAACACTTTTTAAATATCAATAAAGTAAAGAAAAACAACAAAACAAACGAAATTTTAAAAAATTATGCAGACTTTCTCTTGGTAGTGTATGTATATGTATGCATATATTAATATAAAATAAACTCTTTTTTTTCAGTCCATTGTAGTCCAATTCTTATTATCTTCGGGCCACTGAAGTCGTTTTTCAAACATTTTTTGCGAGTAGTGGATTTTTTGTGTGTTTTCTAGCCGATAATTGAGCTTCCTGAAGTCTTTTTCTAATAGTTTGTATATTTATTTCCGATCCACCTCCAGCCACAAACTCTCTTCTTATATCCGCTGCAGTTTTGAAACGATTTCTTGAAGACAAGTTTGAATAGGGTTACAGTCTTGACGGACCATTGTTTTCCTTTTTAATCTGTATCCATTTTTTCGTTTAATAGAGTGTTTTGCATTTTTTTAAAAAAATTTCAGCTACGAACGATTTGCGGAATTTGAATTTATTAGCTATTTTACGAAAACTTCAATTATTTTCGATAAAGCCAAAATATTATTTTTTTCTTTGGTCAGTTTTTTCATATTTGCCATTTTTACACTCTTTATACTATTTAATTTCACTTATAATGCTTTTTTTTACCAACGACTTGTGTTTTAGAATGAAAGGAAAAGTGTCATTTTTTATTCTTGCATAAAAAAATGTAAATAACAGGGAATTCTCCATTTTATTGGTTGAAACTACTTGAAAAAATAGTCTTGCTAGAGTGTTCGGATTTCAATGGCCACTACTGTATATCTATCTATCTACCTATCTATTTAGCGATCTATATCTATATCTATCTATTTATATACAATATATACAATATATACAATATATATATATATATATATATATATATATATATATATATATATATATATATGCTTATAATTTAATGATTGGGGATTTTAATCGTTATAAGTTAAATAACTATTTATTTATTGTTTCAAATTGTTAATTTTATTTTAAAATAAAAAATTATGTTAAGGGTTTTGTTAACCATTTTATTTCAACGTATAATCGTTTTGTTTCATTTTATATATTTATTTTACAGATTTCCATCTGTATCTGTTTGGATTTCAGAAATTTACAAAATTGCAATGGGAAAGGATTTATTTGTACCAATTCAACGCACTTCCTTGTCTGTGTTGATATTGGCAATGGAACAACATTAGCATTCGGTGACGTGCAATTGTGTCACAATGATCTAATTTGTATAAATAGCAATAAATACGAATGTCAAGAGAAAAAAATTCACACGAATTTAGTTACTGCTCCTGAAAAATACATTAATGTTTCTGAAATCATGGAAGTTGACAATTTTAGTATGTCCATTACTGAAAATATAGATCAACTTAAAAAAAGTAATAATGATATATCACATAAGTCTACTCAAGTTCCATTAATTTTTCAATCAACTACATATGAAAACAATCACAATTTATCACGTGAACAATATTCGGAAAAAAGTAGTAAATTCAGCAGTACTACAGAGCATGCAGTTGATACTACATTGGAAAGTATTTTATTTGATATACCGTTTCTAAACACAATTAACAATAAAACTGAATCTATTATCACAAGTCACTCTATTGATGAAACTGATAAGAAAGAGATTTTTTCCGAAGAAGACATACAATCAGGACAATTGAATGAATTGTTTTCTAAAAAAATAGTTAATGTTTTATCTAATAACACTAAATATGATATTAAACTCAACGATACATTTAATTCATCAAATTTGGATAATTTACATTTGCATAATAATGTTTCAAAAGATTTCACTTCATCTTTACTTCTTGTAAGTAATGACACAGATATTAATCCAGGGACCAATATGACATTTATTATGAATAAACAGACAGTATTAGAACCTTTTGAATATTACATCGAACAACATAATATACGTGTGAATACAGAAGAATTAAACAATAAAACAGAAGAAAATGATTATTTTATTGGTTTAGTAACAGAAGAAATTAGTAAAGATATTAGTAATTTGAATAAAATAGACAGAAATCAGTACAGTTCTAATAATATAATATCAGATATTGTTTTAAATACATCTCTAGAAATATCTTCAGAAGAAAATAATAATTCTGTAATGTTAAATAATTTACCAAAAATTATTATTGATAGTGAAGAAAATAGATTTTCAAACATTAATAACCATTCTTATGAAGCTTATACTGATAATCGTAATAACTCTAAAAATTACTTTCAAGTAAAAAATCAAACAGAGTTTGAATTACATAATTTTGATTCATTACAATATGATGTTAAGCAAAATATTACTAGTGATCAAGAAAAGGACGTTCATTTATTCGTAGAACGGAAAAATAATACTTTTAAAATAAATACTGATGATATTATGAATACAAAGGAATTAAACTGGAAGGAATTACCATTTGACAATTTTAAAAAAATAACAAATTTATCAGATGAGACATCAAAGCCTAATTTAATCTTACCACATCTTTTAGACGAGGGATTATATGAAACGTTTCATTTTGAATCAGAAACTATAGTAAATAAATCAAAAATTCCCATGAACGCTATTAAAAACATTCAGTTAAATAATAAAGAGGAAAATAACTACAATTTTTATCAAAAATTATTACCTGAATTTAATATTCATTTTGAAGGGAATAAAATTTATAATACTGAAAAAAATTCTACAATTAAAAATTTAGAAAATATTACAAGTTTGCCTAAAAATGATTCGGTCAAAAATATTAATAAAGTGGAAAACTTTACAGTTTTAAATAATGAAAATATTATCAATAACAAAACAGACAAATTGTTTAATAAGAATTTAAAGAAAATATCTATTTCAGATACTTCACAAGAGAATCCAAGGAATATATATATGGGTTCTATAATAAATAACACTTTCAAAAATGATTTACTGGAAATGCAACAGACGACAAAACAATTATCATTCAGAACAAACTATCTAGCAGATTTAAATTTTGATGAAAAATATTCTTTTCGAGAAAACATAAAAATGAATAGTTCAGATACACAGAATAATTTAATTAATGAAAAATTTTTATTTTCGAATATTTCAGACAATAACTCTGAATTATCAAGAATTATTAACCAAATAAAAAGTTCTAATGAACAGTTAGATGATCATTTCAAAAATATTGTTAATAAAAGCATTGATTTCAATGACACTAACTACTTTGTAATGAATAAAAATTGTCCAGAAACAAATAATTCAAAAATAATCCAATTTAAAGAAACGGATAACAATGAAAACATTTTTGTAAATAAACTGACATCTAAAAAAGATCAGATACATTCAAATGAGACGTTAAAAAATCTAGATGATTTATTTTTAATATTTCTTAAAAGAGATAAGAAACAAACTATCAATACAAACAAATCAGATGCTATTTCATCAAATTCCTCACTAATAAATCAGTTTTCAGTATATAATATTAATATGTCCAATGGAAATAAAGATACGGCTTTAGAAACATTCGAAAATAAATATAAAATTTCTAATTTAACAAAAAATATAACATACCCTTCTCAAGAACATACATTTTTAAATCGATTAGCTGGAAATTTAGAAAATTTAGGAACAAACAATAAAAGAAATAGTTATATACATTTTCCACAAAACTATAAAGAAATGGACAACGATAAAATAAGTAACGATTCCAAAAATAAATCTTATTTTTCGGAACAAAAAATAGATCAAAATAGTTCATTAGAAAAATTAATTGTAGATACAATTAGTCAATTCGAAGAAAAAAATAAATCATTCGTTTTTTTAATAAATGACTCACTACGAAATTTTCAAGAAGTTCGTTCAAATGACACTAATGGATATAATAAAATGATTTTAGAAGATTCTGACAAAAAAAATAACATTTCTAATTTAACAGAAAATAATTTATATTATTTCGGAGAATCATCTTTAATTCAATTAAAAGAATATGTAAAAGAATTAGAAACAAATGATCAAATAAATAAAAATTCAAATTTCCAGGAAAAAATCAATCAAAAAGAAAATGCGTCAAGAGATCAAACATGTGTAAAACAAAATGAAACATTTTTCAATAATTCAGAAGAAGACATCACATTAAAAAATATACATCTTGAGGTTAGTAAAAAAGAAGTTATACAATTTGATGACAAAAATGATACTTACATTTTAACAATAAATAATATATCAAGAAAACCGTTTGACTTTTTTTTCAATGGTACTAATGAAAATAATGAAGAAGTTTCGAAAATATTTTTTAGCGAGTATAAATATTCAAATTTAACTAAAAATAAAAATTTTAGTACTCCATCAAAAATAGAATCTTTAGCCCCGTCAAAAGACATTTTACAGAATGTAAATAATAAAATGTTTTTAAAAATAATAAATCAAACAGAAAATGAAACATTTTTAAATTTGGATACAAATAGTTTAAAAAATCACGAAAATAATAACACTCTAAAGAAAGATTTAAATAGAACTATCAAAAATTATTCTGAATTATTTAATTTGACTGAAAATTATACAATAAAAAATGACACTAAGGAATTTATTTGGTTATATTCTACAACTGAACTATTTTTAGAAAGTTTAAGGAATGAAAATTTGAAAATAAATTTTTCATTTGTAAAAAATGATAAAATTAATTATTTAACAAATTTATTTGAAAAACCTTTAAATATTAAAAATAATAACGAAGTAAATATTTCTTTAAATCAAAATACTATTAAAAATAAAAGTAATAATGTCTTTCAAGAAGAATCAAAAAATTGGGAAATAGCTTCAAATAGATCAACAAACGACTTACAAAAAAATAATATTTTGAATCAGACTAATAAGTTAATAGAAGTTTCCAATTACTCTAGGATAGAAATGAAAGATTTGTTTACTCTAAGTATATTTGAAAATAATTCAAATTTTATTCCAGTTAAAATAAACACAACTATTTTACAGATAGAAAAAGAAAATGAGAATAAAAAAAAATTGAGACAAAATATTAAAAATGATAAAAATTCTAGGGAAAGTATGGAAAAAGAGCAGATATATTCAGAAATGAGTAACTTATATTTTGAAAGTACAACAGAAGATGATTCAGGGGTTTTTTCAGTTGTTATAGATGAAGAATCGAAATATTCAGATGATAATTATAATATATACGAGCTTTTAGATAACTCTTCAATAAAAATACGAAGAACAATACTCACTAATACCGAAAAAAAATTAAATCCTATACAAATTTCCGAAATTTTAAACAAAACTGATATTAAAAAAAGTTTAGATAAGAGCAAAGTGGAAAATAAAGATGTAAAAAATTATAACTCGAGTTCGATCGAATTACAATTAACTAGACCTTTAATCGTAACTGATGAACAAAAATATCTAAATAAGTTTACAGAATTATCGCCCTATAAAATAATAAGTACTACAGATACTATAGTTAAAATGACTACTGAAGACTTATTTTTATTAACAAATTCTGACGAAACAATTACAAATCAAGACTATGTATCGAATTATTCAATTTTTTACAAAAGAAATATTTCAGAAAAATTGGATTTAGATATTAAAAATTTTAATGAAAAATCAATAGAAAATTCAAAAAATGTTTTTAATGAATTTAAATCTGATAAAAAAGAATCATTCAATGTATCGAATCAAATTTTAAAAGAAAATAATATAAAAAATCAAACAACTCCTAAACAATATTTTAAAGAAGATCCATTTCAATGTCTGAATTTTGGAAGATATCCTCATAAAAATTGTTCTAAGTATTATTATTGTGTACATGTAGGTTCAAAATTGAAGAAACTTGAAATGAATTGTCCTATTTTCAAAAAATTCGATCATGTGTTAAAAATTTGTATGAAAAATGCAAAATGTTATCACGAATCCATTCAATTTCATCCAACAATTGTTACAACTACATTTATAACAAAATATTCAAATCAGTTTAAATGTATTTACCCTGGCAGATTTCCAGACCAGTTAAATTGTAACAAATATTATTTGTGCGTGCTTAAGCACAAATTGATGACTCAAATATCGTTGATGTGCCCTTCATTTACTAGTTACGATTTCATGAGTAAATCTTGTAAATATGGAAATGTTATGTGTTATAAGCAAAATCTGAACATATTTCATTGTCCAGGATTAGGAAAATATTTGAATCCGTCCAACTGTCATTCGTTTTATTTTTGTTATATAAATAAGTACGGCTTACTGGAGGGTGAATTAGTCAATTGTCCAGCAGGTACTAAGTTCGATGAGAAACGGAAGAATTGCAATTGAAATTACAATATTAAACGTTTTAGAAAAACGGAATGTTTTTTAAGGATATCGTAAAAGTTTTATATTTAAAACAGAGTAGGGCAAAAAATATCCGATTGACGACTAACTACTAACATTTTAGTTTAATAAAATTAACCGTTAGTTATGATTAATTTATAAGTCGTTAGTCGTTTCAAGCGATTGATGAAATGATTGATTTGAAATTAGTCATTTTTAAGTCAATCGGTGACTAACGATTAATAAATTAATTATTACTCGGAATTGATTTTTTAATAATCAATTGTTTTAAGAGATTAATAATCTTATTGATTTGAATATTTGAAATTGTGCAATATTAGTTAAATACAATATTAGTTGAATACGACAATTAATTAAATCGTCATAAAAAATATTTTCAACTTAAAAATCAAATTTTCTAATAAAATTATTTTGTTAAAAGGAGTTATAAATAATTTGTAATGAAATTTTATTTTAAATAATTATTAATTAAATATAAAAATTTCTAAATTGTTTTCATAGAAGTATGTAAAAAAATAAAAACAAAAGATAAATAAGAATTTCCTTCACATTTTCCATCACATTTTTTAGGCGGTGAAACAGAATGAATTCTGTTCAAGAAAAAAATCATTTCCGAAGAAAAAGAAACAATTACGTATGAAATAAACTTAATTTGAGATTTTAGTCGTTTTTTATATTTTTTATCCGACTAGAGTTTCATCTGATTGAATTTTTATCAAATTAATTTGTTATTTTTTAAAAAAGGCGCATTATTTTTTTAGTAGAATTAATAATCAGATGAAAATTTAGTTATTAGAAGTTTAATAATTTTTATAACTAAGAAATTATGACTAATTTTTTAATGATATTTTTAATCGAATGAAAATTTAGTCGAATAACGCTCTACTCTGATCTGAAGTACATATATAGATAAATTATGACAATAATTATTTCGTTATGTCCTATAGGACATAACGAAATATATCAAATGTGATCTAATGATCAATATCAAATTACAGAAATAAATTTAACTTTTATAAAATGTTTTGGTATTGAAATATGCTTATTAGTTACGTTTATTAAATGGTAGATTTTTAATTATTTATAATTCTCAGTTGTGATAAAATAATATTACTATTTTATATTACATAGAGTCATCGGAATGTGACGCTTATAATTGTGTTTTATTAAAAAAAAACAACATATGTATAGGGTGGTGTATAGGGTGGTGTATATGGAAATATGTGTATAGTTTCTTTTTAATAAAATACAAATGTAGGCATCACATTTGGATAAATAGTATATATATACATATATATACATATATATATATATATATATATATATATATACACACACACACACACACACACGCACACGCACACGCATACGCATACGCGCGCACACATACACACACACACATGCACACACACGCACGCACTTACACGTACGCAAGCACACGCACGTACACATACGCACACACACACACACACACATATATATATATATATATAGTTTTAATTTGTCTATCTCAAAATTATTTGTAAAATGTAATTTTTTTATAATTTATTTTTTACACTGCAAAAAATACAGTATTATTATATCTTACGTAAATTCGCAAAATTTGATAAAAAAGTAAGAATATATGTATATTATTTAAAAAGAATATTTATGAAAAATTAATTTAATGAAATTATTTCTTTAAAATTTCCGAGTCTTTTTTTGTCTGTGTGCAAATTTTTCTTTTAATTGAAATTTATTGACAATATGATCTAATTATTTTATCAAATGTACGCCATAAATGCTTGATAATATTTAAATCAGACACTGCGAGAACGTGTTTTCACGTTCAATCAATCACTATTAATTGTTAATTTATTAGACGTTAGTCATCGATGGATTTGAAAAAGGCCAATTTCAAATCAACCGTTTTATCAATCACTTGATACAACTAACGCCTAATAAATTAATTGTAACTAACAATTAATTTTACATGACTAAAATTTTAATAGTTAGTTGTCAATCGGATAATATTTGCCTTATTCTATTTCTTTACGCATAGCAACGTAACTCAGTCGATAAATAATTATTTAAGGTAGATTTAAGTTTATTGGGTTTTAATTGATTTTTGAATAGCCTATAACAATTTTATCTTTATATAATAATTATGAAACTGAATAAAAAGTGTAATTTTTTTTATTGTTATATTGCTCTATTTTGATCATATATAGGAGTTGAAATTTTTTGTAAAATATGTTTTTAATCATAATCATATTTAATTTTTTCAAAATATTTTATTTACAAATTATATTATGATTACATCACTTTTGCTAAATTGAAATTAATGCATTAGTGATTTATTACGTTAGTAATAGTATGAATATATTAATGTGAAATCTCTTTTAGAGTGAACACGATTATTTGATTAATACGATAATGAAATTGACTAATAAGATTTTAGGTTGTTTTTAAGAAATATGGATAATAATTATATATATATATATATATGCATATATATATATATATATATATATATATATATATATATATATATATATATATATATATATATATATATATATATATATATAGTCACAAAATTAAGCTTACACTTATAAATTATAATCGTTTATTCATATATTAACAGAATTAAATATATTTTTTAAACAAAAAGTGCATATTTGTAATAAATGCTTATTGTCACTTATAATTTCATTAAAAAGACATAACAATATCATCGTATTCTCTCTATATTCAGTAATGTTATAAAAAAGTTCTAAATTTATTCATGCAAAATCGAGCGTACACTTTGAAAGTATGTATAATAGGAATGTGATTTTATGTGCATTTCAAACTACAATTAGGTAGGGGTCTTATGTATAGCGTAAACAATAATAAATATTTATTAGTTCTTCACTATATTTCGTTATTTCCTGAAGAACTGTCATATTTTATATAAAATGGAGAGTTAAAGGAAGCAAAGTCATATAACTACACGTCAACTTTTTACAACGTTATGCTATAAAGGAAAATCATTACACAACATTGAAGCAATAGTGCACAGGTCACATTCTACTGTTCAAAAAATAATTAATAAATATAAATAAGAAGGTACGCTCTACAATAAAAAAGGTTGGGGCAGAAAAAAAATTCTGATTCCAAATGATGAACAGTTTATCATCAGATCAATGAAGATAAACCTAAAATAAAGTTCACCAAAATTACAAGTGGGGGTATCCTCAAGAATTAACAAAAAAATTTCCACCGAAACATTGCATCGAGTACTACATAACAATGGGTATTATAGACGAATTGCACGTAAAAATCATTTATTTCTATAGTAAACTGAAAAAACGTCTAGAATTTGCTAAAAAGTATATTAAGTATAATGTAGATTTTTGGTACAATGTGATATTCTCGGACGAAACCAAAATTAATTTGTTTGGATCTGATGGTAGACAAATTGTTTGGAGAAAATCAAACAAAAAAATAACATGTGTTCAAGAGTAAAACACTGAGTGGGATTTGTAAAGTTATAGGGCTGTATGGGGCTGATTGTAAGTCGGTGATACTGGAAATTTACGTTGTATTGAATCTATCATAGATACAATCAAGTATCTTGAAATTTTGAAAAATTATTTAAAGCCTTCTGCCCGCAAACTAGAAATGTCACCAACTTATCATTTTCAACAAGATAATGATCCGAAGTATACTTCGTATATAATTAGAGAATAGCTGTTATATGATACACCAAAATTGTTAAAAACTCCACCCCAATCACCAGATCTCAACTCAAATGAAAATTTGTGGATAGAATTAAAGAACCGTATGAGAACTTACAACCCATCTAACAAAAACGATTGCGTACAAAAATTGATAGAAATATGGCAAAATATACCTAGTTTCGTAACAAAAAATTAGTCGAATCAACTCCACGGCATCTGCAAGCAGTCATAAATGCTACAAAATATTAATTATATGTATCGCAAAACAATATTCTAATTATCGCTACTGTACGCTCAATTTTGTGTGAATAAATTTGGAACTATTTTATAACTTTACTAAATATAGAGTGAATACGATGATATTTTTATGTCTTTTTAATGAAATTATAAGTGACAATCAGCATTTATAACAAATATGCACTTTTTGTTTAAAAAATATATTTAATTCTGTTAATATATGAATAAACGATTATTTTTATAAGTGTGTGTGTGTGTGCGTATATATACATATATATATAAAGAGAGAGAGAAAGACAGGAGGTGGACAACATAATTGAAATATTAGCACATTGTGTAAATTTCTTTAGTTGTTTATATTACATTCCTTCTAACTAGTATATTCTAGTATCTAATGACTCACTTGGCCTCTGTTTATATTTACTCACTTGGCTTATGTTTGGAGTTTGGGATACATCTGGTTATATAAAATATTTATGTGGTGATTAGTAAAAATTAAAAATATTTAGACTGATTATAGAATCAATAAAATATTAAGGTATGGTTATAAAAATTCTTAGAAATAAATAATCAGGATTATAGATTTTTTTGAATATTCTCCAAGCATAAATTCGATCTTTTGTAAAAAAACAGTGTAAAAGATGACTTATAAAATAATAATATCTTTTCCAGTCACCAAACATTCAAATATTATTTTTGATTTTTAGCAATACTTTCAGTAATTAACGATTTTGAAAATTTCCATTTATATATATATATATATATATATATATATATATATATATATATATATGTATACATTATAAAGTTTTTAACAAATTGTATGTGATTTAGAAACTTTGTTGAAAAAGAGATAGTTATAAAATAAAAGGTAAAGATATACAGTTGTAAGTTTTAATTATATGGGTTTTCAAAGTTTTCATATATTTATATATATTGAATGTACTTAATATTTTCTTAGATTCCTTTATTATTATTGAATAAAAATTGCTTTACTTGGAAATTCTTTAATAATATTTTAGATATAATTATTGTCAAAAATAAATAATTGAAATTTATTGCTAATATAATTGATCAATTAGTTAATGTATGATAGTATTTTTTGACAGTATTTATTGTTGCATACCATATATATATATATATATATATATATATATATATATATATATATATATATATATATATATATATATATATATATATATATATATATATATATATATATATATATATATATATATATATATATATATATATATATATATATGATAATGTTTCTTATTAATATTTTGTATAACAGTTTTTTAAAAGTAATAAAAAATGAATGTTAGTAAAATAATATTTATTATTGTACTAAAAGCTATTATTGTAAAATATTATTGTAATATAATCAATAAATATTGTAATAAATTTTAATTAAGAAAAGATAATTATTGTATTATCATTAACATATAGTAAATGTATTTAAATATCTGCACTAAAATATGTGTGTATATACGAGAATGTGTGTGTGCGTGTGCATGGGCGTGTGTATGTTTGTGTGTGTGTATTTATGTAGAAACGCACTTATTTAATTCTATCAATAAAACTTACCGTTTTACATGAAATTTAAAAGAATACAGTTTCAATAAAACATAATTTACTTAATCAATATATAGTAAAGTAGATTAAATTGTTTTTTTTTTTAATATTACTCGTATATCAACAGTAATATTTTTTTAAAGAAAACATACTTTCATAATTGTTAATAGATTCAAAAGCTTTAAGAAAAAATCTGCAGACTATGAGATCGTTTCACATAGATTCTGTACGTTAGTTAGGTTTTAATAAAAACATTCTGAAATTACTGAAAAATTACTCCTGAAATGAGGAATGCTAGATCAGGAAAAAATATTTATTCTTTGGCCCATATTTTGCTTCAGGTGATTATTAAAACTTATTAAAAGTGATCTTACTTCTCACTAAAGATGTGAAACTCGATTACTAGGACTGAATCAGGACGTATTTAAAAATATTTTTTTGGATTGTGGTACTTTAGAGTAAAATACGTTTCCACTTTTATTATTATTATATAGCACAATTTTGTTACGATGGATCTGGATTTATAAGGTAGACTATTGTTTTTTTGTATAAACTAAAAGTTTATAACTATAATAAAAGTTTATAACTGGATTATATTTCAAACAACTTAATTATGAAAAATCTTGAAGATAAGTAACAATATCATTAGTATCATTTAGTATCTCAGTACTTAAAACATTTCAACTCGTAAATATAATTCAATATTTTTCAGATACTGATAATAGGGAAGTCAAACAAATAGAATTTTTGAATATTTTAAAGGTAAAAAGTATTTTTGTTTAACTTACTAGTAAGTGAAATTTTATCTATTCATTTTATCATGTATGAGTAGAAGTTTTAGTATCTGATTTATGTAAATATCATGGAATCATATTAAAATAACTACTGTTACGGTGTGTACTTATGTAAAATATTCTAATAAATCCTGTAAACGTTTAAACTTTGAAAAATAGTAACGATTGGAGAATTAATTTTGAAGAAAAAGTTTATTTTATTCTAGCGATATCTTTGATAGAATATTGATAAAGTGTATTATATTCAAATTCTGCAATAAAAATAAATAATTTAGAATAAATTTAAAGAAAGATTATTAATTTCACTTGAAAAAGACATTTCAGAATGAAAAATATTTTGAAATGAGACAGCAACTTGACTAGTAGAGTTCAGAAAATAGAAGAAATCTTGTAAAATTAATTTTTATTTTAATGATTTTTGGGATATTTAACATGGGAAGGTTTTAAGTTTATCTCTGTTTCTTTGAGATAAATTATTATATGTTTAAAAAATAAATTGTAAAATTATGAAAAATAGGTTAGTGGAAGTTAAATCTTCCACAGGTGTATTTGGATTTGGAATGTTATTTATTTTACTATTTTAAAAGTATTACCTTTCACAGTGAAGGATTTTGAGGTTAGTTTAAAGAAGTAACATTTAATTAAAATAGGGATTCTTTGAAATTGGAACATTTACCATTGTATTAACAATTCTAAGTAGATGTTTAATTATTTTTATAAGAAAATAGAAAAACATTCCATTTTTATAGCCTAAATTTATTAATTAAGAGGTAACATTATAAATAATATTTTTTTCATGTTTTAAATATACACATTATTAATACACTTTTAATTTTATGAAATATTCTTTTCTGTAAAAAATTAGTATAATAATGTAATATTGTATAATATCAGATTTTAACTTTTTGGTTATTTTAATAAATATTCCATATACTTTATATATTATAGATGTATGATTTTGTTTTATCTATCTCAATTGTTTGATGTTCTGTTTTTTACTATTAATTAATGACGTCATATACACTCTGTTCAAAAAGTAATTGGAATTGTTAAATGAAATACAAAATATACATTTTTCAGATAAATTTATTTGGTCTTCTTCAAAATATCCTCCATTGGATGCAATACAGATATGGCTACGTTTAATCCAGTTCTGAAAGCAGTCTTCATAAGCCAATTTATGAATGGCATTTAGCTCCTTTACCGAATTCTCTTTTATGACCTCTATCGTATTAAAACTCTTTCCCCATAGTGGTAATTTTTGTTATGGAAAGAGAAAAAGTCACACGGTGCCATATCTGACAAATACAGTGAACAGTGCTTGGGCGATGATAAGTGTTGGTCAAAAAGTCGTGTACAAGAGTCAATATGTGCGACGATACATTACTGTGATTCAAAATCCGTATGTTTTTTCCACAAATCTGGTCTTCTTTGACGAATCGATTGATACAAACGCTTTATAACACCTAAATAATATTCTTTGTTGAATGTTTGGCCCGACGGAAGGAATATTTATAGTGGACAATACATCGATAATCAATAAAAAAAGTCAACAATGCCTTGATTTTTGAACAACCTTTTTGAATGTATCGTACCTCATATGCCCTTGTTTTTGTCATACAAGTATCATCATAGGATTTTTTACCATTTTTAGCGTTTCGGCATAATAAAGTTCATTCCAAACACAAAATTTAAGGTAAAATCTTTGTTCAACAATTTTATCCATTGTAAAAATCGATTTTGGTACCATATAAACACATAATATAAACACACGAATAATAGATCACGCTCAAACTTGACATAATATTTAATTGTAGTGTTGCCAATTTACCCAGAAAAAAATAAAATTCCTTTAATGCGCATCTTTTAAATGAACAATTTCTGATACTTTTTGAACAAAGTGTATATGTATATATATATATATATATATATATATATATATATATATATATATATATATGTATATATATATATATATATATATATATATATATATATATATATATATATATATATATATATATATATATATATATATATATATATATATATATATATATATATACACACACACTTATATGTATGAATATATGTATAAGTGTATTTATGAGTATAATTATTATAATAGGTAAAGTTTTATTGAAAGAAATTTAAATTATTTTAAAGAATGTATTCGTGCCTATGGCTTTATATTAAACTTAACCGCTTGCTAAAATTACGAAATACAAGTATCAAAATATACCTTTTACGACATTTTATGGCATCAGAAGTGTAACAAATGTGTGATAACGATGATTGTTAATAAAAAATATATGTATTTTCGATACGAATTCAAGAAACGACAATACTACAAGACAAAGAGATCTATCTGATATAAATCAATGTCTTTATTATCGAGTTGTTATTTTTAATTTTTATAATTCATTATGTTAACACAATGAATAATCATCTATTGTAAAGAAATATTAAAATGATAAAGAAAAAAGCTCATAGTTTCTCTTTATTGTTCAATTACCACTTTGTTTAAGTCGATGTTAAGATATTTCGGAATATTTCTGAATTTATTAGTGACATTGGATGTAAAGTGTAATAGATTATCGATTCATATATACGTAAATATATTTTCATATACTTAAATACGTATACACATTTATGTCATATATACATACATACAAACATACATACATACATACATACATACATATATATATATATATATATATATATATATATACACATTGGATACGTTTGGTGTACATAGTATTTTTAGAATGCAGCGTATGTGTGTGGAATTGTAAAATGATTGTATAAAACCATCTCAGAAATTTTCGACTCCGTGTTGGTCTTAGTGACAGTTCACGTTTGGGTGTTCTATTGAAACCAGTGTAGTTTTGTTTTTTTCTTTTTGAAAAAACAAGTACATATATTTCGACGAGGACAAAAATCGGATCATTTTCGAGATTATTCGGGAAAATGATTCGGAATTTGATATGTGCCGTATTAATTGTAAGTTTGTTATTTAATTTATATCTATTTCGAAATGCCAATTAGTTTTCTTCTCTTATCATTATATAACATCATCCAATTGTGACACCTAAATTTGTGTTTTATTAAAAAGGAACTTGTGTATAGTTTCTTTTGTTTTTTTTTAATAAAACACAAATTTAGGCTTTGTATTTGGGTAACCCTAATATTGTATATATATATATATATATATATATATATATATATATATATATATATATATATATATACGAGGGTCGTTTGATAAGTATGATAAAAAAGTAAGAAAAACTAAATTGAAAAATTTAATTTAATTAAATTAAACAACAAATAAATTTACCATACTTATCAAACGACCCTCGTGTATATATATATATATATATATATACACACAATGTAGATATGTTATTTATTGTTTATCACGTATTTTTTTGAAATCTTGATTGATTTTTTTTATACTATTTTCTATTAGCTTCTAAATAGTTTAAATTAATATAATGAATATTTTTGAATACAGTTTAATAAATATAGCTTAAAGTTGATTTTTTATGGCATAGTGATATATTTTTGTTTATTGATTTTTTTTAGTAAATGATACATTAAAATATTGATGAATGAAGAGTTAAGATTCTTGAAAAATCTGAATCTCACAGCTCTTAGCGTAGTTATCAAATTTATTATTTTATTTATTGTTCTTTAGAAATATCTTTATGCCCATTTATTAATTAATCATTTTTTACTTTAATTAATCAGCATTGATATTTTATAATTGAAAGTTTTTTAAATAATTGAAATATTTAGAATTAATTTAAAATATATTTATATTAATACAAAATCATAATATTGGTTACATTATATATATATATAGATATATATATATATATATATATATATATAAACAAAACAAATATTTTTTAAGTACATAAATTACTGCATGTATATAAGTGACAAATAATGTAATTAAAAACATTACGAGTTTTGATTATTCATTTGCATAAAAAATATGCAATATTTAATTTAATTGCGTTTTTGAATATTACGTTTTAGTTTTTTTTTCATTCTAAAATTAGCACTATTACTTATAATAGTGCTAATTTTCGAATGATTGTTAATGAGGCTTACCTCATTAACAATCAAATACAGGTGCTGTTTTACAGACCCAAACTTTCTGTAAATCAATCACTAGATTGATTTACTGTAAGTTTAGATATTTCGTCAAATAAAGAAATTTTATAGTCATTTTGTAATAGATTAGAAAATATTTCACAATTTTTGTTTGGAAAATTTCTTTAGAAATTTTTTTGAAAATTTTATGGAAAATTTATAAACAAAAATTGTTTAGTAATAATTTTTTATATAATATAACTAAAAATATTTCAAAGTTGATTTATCGTTTAATTCAATCGCAAACCTTTAAGACTTATATCTCAATGTATTAATAAATTGACTTATACCACAAAAAAACAAACGACTCAATTTGTTATTAATGAGAGTCGATTATTTTCTTTAACAATTTTATTAATTATATTTACATAATAAAATTTCACAAATTTATAATTTTAAAAACATAACCCGAATTTATTAACGTTTGCCAATATTTTTCAATTCATTCAAACGCAAACCTTTAAATATCTCAATGTATGAATAAATGGACTTATACCACTTTCTAATATATCGGCTCATATATTGAAGAAGTATTTTTTAAGCGTTTATTTCTAAATCATTAATTTTTATTATTTTTTGAGTATATTATTTATATTTGATAATTGTGATTGCACAGTTTTAGATTTTATATATATATTAATCATTTGTATATAATTCAATTATTGTTTTAATAATATAAAAAAATATTAATATATATAATATAAAAGAAATATAATTGTATTAATTATATTTCTTGATGAAGATAAAACGCCCGGTAACAAAAGTTTTAATAAGAAATAAAATACTTTTTTTTTATTTTTTGCGATTATTCTCTCTCAAGCTGTATCCACAAGCTTTACTCGAAGACGTGTTCAGTTTGAATATATTGAAATAAAAGTCATTCCGAGGTCGAACATCACAGTTAATCATCTAGTTTTCACTATTTTTTTTCTAATTTTTCAATTTAAATCTTATAGTGTAGATATTCTTTCTGAAAATAATGATAGCATATTCTAGATTTTTATTCTTTTATAATGGATACATAAATGTTAAAATAAAAAAATACTTTTAATAGCTTTAGATAATTAAAATTGAATCCAATTTTTCTTATTGTTTAAGTTCTACTTAAAAGAGAGTTGAATCAGACAAACTATTCATTACTAGTTTTAATAGCGTATATTTTATTTAAAATTAGTTTGTATTAAACTATCTTTGATGCAAATAAATATTGCTTATCTCCAACATTACAACATTTTAGAAAAGTGTTAAAAAATCTCTAATTTTTCATTTATTTAAATTTTATAATGCAACGTGTTTATTATTAATTTTAAGTGTTTATTTGAAATAAAATATGAATAATACAAATGAATTTTTATCCCCAATACCACATTGGTTATCAAGTGTTCAATAAATACTTATTGTTCACGTTTTGTTTATAATAATAGTCAGCTGATGCGCATTTCAATAGCGATGCCATCATCTTCAGAGTCTTTTTGTTAAAATTCCATCGAAATGAGCATCAGTCGATTATTGTAATAAACAAGACGTAAACAGTAAGTTATTATTGAATACTTTATAGTCATTGTGGTATTGAGGATAAAAATTCAATTGTGTTAAAGTGAATTCGTCACAATTCCAAAACAAACAATATAAAATATAATTATTTTTTGTGTCAATTTATATTTTGTATATATTATCACAAACAGAAGAAAAAAATCAATAATAATGATGAAAAGTCTTATACAAAATTGCAGTTTTGGTTATTGTATTCGAAATATTCATTTCCTGTACTAAAAGTAATTATTTAGATTTTTTACAGTATTTAAAATTAATAAAAATCAGATTGTATAATACAGTGCTTTGATGACGGTGGCATGGTCATTGGAAAAGTGAACGATAAGTGAATATTAAATACTTTTATAAAATCTTGTGTTTGCAGCGAATAATTTATTTGTGTTATAGTGAATTTGTTATAGTATCAAAATGAACAGTTTCTTAAATGGTACATAATAATCAAAAAAGTACATCTATTCTATTTCTGTAACTGAAACATACGATAGATTTTAAATCACATAATATAGTTAAGTTATTAAAGATCATTGAATTATCAACTAAAATTAATTGATAATTTTTCATTAAATTAATGTGCTTAGATTATTAAAGATAGTTTTTATCGCAAAGTTATAGATGATGATTATAACAAGATTAAAAAAATGCAATTTTTTATGTTTATTGAAATGAATTGACACTGGGAATTAATATTTTTAATTTTTTTAGTAATTTTAGACAAATTTATGTTTACTAAATATTTCAAATTTTGTGTATCGAAGTTATCAAAGTTTCAATAATTATTTTTATTTAATAGTTTAAAGAATAATAATCAATTTGTACCGGCCTTTTTTCGGAGAGCATTTAAACATTTTCAATGATATTTCATAACTACGATTTACGTAAGTGGTGACATTTACATAAATACTATGTGCTGATTTTTTTTTAAATATGTTTTGACTCGTTATAACATCTTTAACATGATTCATTATTTCATACGTTTGGTCTATTAAACTAATTAGTAAATAATTTTTTAAACTGCATTTTTCCTTTTTAATTAGAGAAATGATTACTCCACTCTTTCAGTTCTTCGGCACGTTTTCATCAGCAATATACATTACGAAATTGATATTTACCTATGCACAATTAGATATTTTATAAATAAAATAAATTGAATACTATTTATTATTTTCAGATTAATAAAATAAACATGTTTCAAACAAAAATAACAACAATTAAATAATATAAATTGAAATTATTCTTAATACTGGTATTTTTTCTAATAAATCTTTTAATGATTAATCTTATTTTTTAATTTATCATTCTTGACTGTGCCAAATTAATTTAATATTTTATTATCTAAATATAAAATATTAGTGATAATTAAGAGTATAACAATTAATTCTTGAAACATATCAATTACAAACAATTTAATTTATTAATTTGATCATAATCATAATATGCATACTTAACTGTTTCGTTTTTAACAATTTAAATGTGTAGACGGTCTCGATAAAATGTGAGTGTAGAAATTACAATATTATGTTACATTAATGTTGTGTATTGAAGTTAATAAACATAGAACAATAGTTTGAAGAAAAGAATTGAAATTGATAGTCAATCAATACGATAATAACCGTTGAAATAACAATGACATTGATATTTATTGTTTTATATCATTCGTAGTTAATTATACAGAGTGGTAAATACTGATTATGTATAAATGTTCCAACAGAGCTGCACAAAACAGTGGATAGTTCATTAAATTTAATCCATCCATGTTTTTACATAAAACAATTCTTTATATATATATATATATATATATATATATATATATACATATATGTATATATATATATATATATATATATATATATATATATATATATATATATGTGTGTGTGTGTGTGTGTGTGTGTGTATGTGTATGGATGTGTGTGTGTGTGTGTGTCAAAAATGGGTCTTGAAAGGTCAAAACCATTCAGCGACTCACGATATAACACAGAGAGATATGGAAAGATGTATATTGAAAGTTACACAAAAAATCAGAAGAGAAATGAATTATTCAGAGAGAAAACAAAAGTTATGAATATTATGTCAAAAGTAAAAAGTTGAAATAGAAATAGATTGGATATGTAGCAAAAATAAAGGATCACTGATGGGCAAGAAAAGTTATTAATTGGTAATCTAGATATATAAAAAGTTTAGGCAGAGATTTATGGATAAATGGGACAAAGAAATAAGAAAATTCATCGGAGTGAACTGGTAGAGAAAGGCATTGGATCGGTTGAAATTAAAGGTTTTGAGGAAGGCCTTCATCCAGCAATGGATTGAGAGGGGTTGATGATATATATATATATATATATATATATATATATATATATATACATTACGAAATTTGTATGATATAAAATAGTTGATTCCAAATTTAAGACTCTTCTTGTAATAAAAGTTACCAATAATTAAAATGTAGTTCATTGGTTTAATTTCCTATTTATTATTATTATTGGTTATTTGGTTGTTGATTTTGATATAATAATTAAATTTAATGAGGTTTATATAGAATTATGTTTTTTATTAACAGAGTAGTGAATAATTTTCTTAGCATACTACTATACGTTTTTAATTACTATATTTTTTCAATGCCATAACGGTTTCGGAGCTTCGTACAGTTTAATTATTGTTCAAATATTTTTTTTTATTGAAGTTGTTTCTAGTATTTTTATTTTATTGTTAGAGTAATGCATTATCAAATACTTATTTTATAAAGTATATCTTTTTTAATATATTTTAACGTTGACAGCATTATTACATAAAGACGTATCAGCGAATAAGATAAAAAATAATGTTTATTAAATAATTTTATAATATTTCATGACGCTGGAATGAATTTTACATTTGGGTTGAAATGAGTTTTCCATAGTATTTAAACAGTTACTGATATCATTTTGTAATTTATAATGGCAAATATATGTAAGGGATACATTTTATAGATAAAAGGTATATATTAGGTTGGCAAGTATCTCCCTTCCGCTTTTTTTTTTTTTTTTTTTTTGTACATAGCTGCGAAATTCAAAAGACCAGAAGGTGGAAGGGAGATATTTGCCAACCTAATATGATTTCATAAACTATAGTTAAACAATATCATTAAAAATTACTATTTTTACATTTAAAATTTTAACTTCAGTTGATAATACATAGACTAAGGATGTAACGTACTTTTAGACTGTCAATTAGGATTTAAAAAATTATATAGATTTTATTTTTAAATTATTTATACTTAGTGTAATCAATCAATATCATCAGAAATATAATTTATTTGTCCATTGGAGGTAATATTATTTTATTAATAAATTCAAATAGAATTCAAACCAATGGTAATATTATTTCATTAATAAATTCAAATAAAATCAGAAAAAGAGGCAAACTGTATGTATTATATCCGGTTAATTGAGAGTTTGATTCAAAGAAATATGAAGATTTGCAAGAAAAATTTTAAATATAGGAATAAATAAGAATAATAAGTAAAAATACGAGGATCGTTTGATAAGTATGGTAAAAAGTAAAAAAAATCTAAATTGAAAAATTTATTTAAATTAATTAATTAATTAAATTAAACAATAAATAAATTTACCATACTCATCAAACGACCCTCGTATATTTAATAAAAATGTATTTACAGCGTTAAGCAATATGTACGATAAAGCAAATTTTAAACCAAGAATGAACTTTAGAATGTATACGAATAAAATAAAAAATATTAAAATTAATGCAAAATTATTTTTTAATTATTTGCTTCTTACACAATTGATATTGCATATGGATATTTCATTTAGGAAATAAAGAAAAAGAATTAAAATTAATATTAATTTTTTCATTATTTTTTGAACTTGTATATAATAGTAGAGAACATTTCCAATATAAAAATACAATTAATAAAAATTGCTCAATAAACGATATAAAAAAATAAGATGAACGAAAATAAAATAAAAAAATCAGTATTAAAAAGTAGATAAAATAAAATACTCTATCATTCATTTATATATCAATATCTATCTATCTATCTATCTATGTACGTATGTATGTATGTATGTATGTATGTTTGTATGTATGAAAGTAATTCTTGAATAAAGTATTTAATTTAAGAATTTTATTTAAATATTCAAATAACTAACTTAAAAAAACAATATTATAAAGTGGCCTAAATGAAATTTAGGTGTTTAGACATACATTTACTTGCTACTATAATTTTCTATTTTTTACTATCTTTTAATCTCATTTGAGCTACCCTATATATAAGATATTTAAATAATCCGTCAGAAACTCAAATAATAAGAAACCAAAACTGAAATTATTTAGACCATTTTTTTCCTTCATATTTCACTGTACAACGTTTCTTTGTGAAAAATATATACCTAAGATATCAATTTTATTTCTTTTCCTTTTCAAAAAATATATGTAGTATATAATAAAAAAATAATCAGAAAAGAAATAACTAAAAATGTATATATAAGAATGTTTTAGAATATTGATGAAAGTTTTAATTGCAAATAACAATTTTAATAATAAATATCTTATATTAGGTTTAATAGACAAAAAAAAAATTTGAAAGACGACAACCAATACTGAGTCTATAAGTTAACAAGTCTATTTATATATATATATATATATATATATATATATATATATATATATATAGTTTCATACCAAAATTAATGTAATTAATGTTACGATATTCCGAGCGTGAATCATTACCTCTGAATTTTCACATTTACAAATAAGCATCATTTATGACTGCTAATATCATGAGAGACGTAGCCAGTCTAAGAATCAGCTAGTTTAGTGAGCAGGGGACGAAGCCCCCAAATATATATATATATATATATATATATACATATATTTTATAATATTTACATTGCTTGCACTCTAAGCACAAGCGGCCTTGTTTGTTTACGTAGCTGAAAATGAATACGGATTTACGAAAAAGACCACTGAAAAAATCCGACCAGTAAGAGGTTGCCCTTGCTTGAAAGATCTGTAGCTCCACTATTCGAATGTCGTGAAATAGTTCCACAGATGATACAAAAATGCTCCACTGCGCGATAATTCCTAAAACCTAAAATGATTTAGAAATTTGATAGAAAAGAGTCTGATACCTCCCCGGAGGTAGGTATTCTATTGGATCATTGAATATGAAATGTCTGATTTCCCTAAGTACTAAGTTTGACAGTCGATATCTCTGACATTTCACTTTGGCAGTTCTTTTGTTTTCTTTTATTGTAAAGGTATATTCTCACTCTTTCAAACACACTTTTTACTTTATGGTTATCTTTCGAATTGTTTTTCTTAGAACAGTTTTTGTGAAACCATAGATAAGTAAAAAAATCGTATTATTTTCGATTATGAATTCCATCGTGAAACTAATGCAGCAAAGACAGTTTGAAATATCAATAAAGTAATTATCGAGGATGTGGCTAATGAACGCACAATACGTCGATAGTTCGAGAAGTTCCGTTATGGAGATTTTCATTTTGAAAATAAGTAACGTTAGCAACTTGAGACCAAGTTGAATAGTGATGAGCTGAACGCTGTAATGGAAGCAGATACATCTCAAACTACACGTGAATCAACAGCAAGGTTAAACGTACTATTCCAACAATATTCGACCATTTTAAACAATTCGGCAAGGTAAAGAAATTCGATAGATGAGTTCCGTATGAATTAAACAAGTGTCAAAAGAGAAATTGTCTCAAGCCTTGTCTTTTTTGCTGTTACGAGATAAAAGTAAACCATTTCTACATCTTGTTGTTACGTTTGATGAATAATGGATTATTTTCAACAATCGCAAGCGTTCAGCATAATGATTGGAAAAATATGAAGTGCCAAAACACATTCCTAAACCGAATATTTACAGAAAAAAGCTAATGGTGTCTGTTTGATGGTCAAGCGCTAGTATTATCTACAACAAATTCATTAAACCTAGTCAATCGATTACAGCGGATATCTACTGCAACCAATTGGACAAAATGATGAGGTGATTGCGATTAAATAGCCGAGATTGATCAATAGAGATAGGCCAATGCTCTTGTAAGACAATGCTCAACCACATGTTGCACAAACAACACTGCTAAAACTATAGAAGCTAGACTTGAAAACTCTCTGTCACATACTGTACTCACCAGACCTTGTATCAACTGACTATCACTTCTTCTAGGTATTGGACCACTTTTTACAAGAAAAAATATCCAATTCTCAAAAAGCTATAGAATATGTCTTTCGCGATTTCATCGTCACTCTTTCTCCAGGCGTAATCGCTGCTGTCATTAACAAGCTACCGTTAAGATGATAAAACTGGGTTGATGATTTAGAAACATCATTTGATTAATCAAATGATGTTTCTATGAAGGAACAGTACAATTAATTGTATTGTTTCTATGAAGAAACAATACAATTAATTATACTGTTTCTTTTTTGAGATATAATGAACCAAATTTTTGATTCGAAATCCGACATTTCATATTACACGACCTAATGGTAATGCCAGCTCAACGGGGACGCAGATGCATATGAACACACATTGATTGAACTCGAAACGTTTTGTCAAACGTAGAGAGTGAAGATGAACGAATAAAAATGCGTGGAGGTTCTCTTTTACCCAAAGCGATAGCTGAGACATATACCCGACCTGTTCGAGTTTAGTGAATCACAGGTCGCTTGGGTGAAAAAGATCAAATGTCTTAGTGTCATAATTGACGAACTCCTGAACTTCAAGAACCATATGCAGTATGTACTCTTGAAAGCTTAGGCGCAGTTCTGCAGACTGTAACCGCTGCTGAATAGGAAGTCTAAACTGTCGTTGAGAATTAAGTGTATGCTTTACCTCAACTGTATTCGGCCAATTATAACGTACGTGGACCCAGCTTGGACATACCGTAACACTAGGGCGATTCTAGCGTTCTAAAATAAATACGCTCGGCTTATAATCGACGCGCACTATTTTGTGCAAAACACTACCTTTCACTGCGACTTTCAGTTCCCAATAATCGACGAATTCGTTCACGGACAAGAGCGTCGACTGTATGGTAGAGCAGAGGTCAGCAAAAATGTATTTGTACGTGTACTAAAAACTGTTGACTTTGTCGCGGGGTACTGCAAGCACAAGTGGCTCCATCTGCTTGCGCTGCTAGAAATGACTGCGAGATAAAGTACAAGGGAGAAACAATTACATAAATCTGACCGGCAATAGGTTGCCCTGACATGGGCGGCCTGGGGCTTCACTGGTCGTATATCACCCATCAGTCCCAAAGAGGACAAAGAAATGCTTCATAAAGTGATAATTCCTAGACCAGAGGCAATTTGAAAATTTGTGAAACAAGAGTCCGACATCTTATCGGTGGTAGGTACTTGAGAACTGCCGTCTCAACGGACTCTAGACGCTTAGCATAATAATGTGTATTATATAAATTTATGAGATTTATTAAATTCAGTGTTTTCGATCTGCACATTTAAGAAAGTACTGAATTATATCCTTTTTAATAAACACACACACACACACACACACACATATATATATATATATATATATATATATATATATATATATATATTAAAATAATCTGTTCACAATTAAATTCAAAATGTTTAGCAATAAAATTATATTATATTTGTCATTTGTAAAGTGTGTTACTATTAAATGTACGCTACTAATATGATCAGCGTTTGTCTGTATGAAAAATGGCGTGATATGAACAATTATTATTATGAAACTAAATTTTACATTTATAAATGTCAATAAAATAATATTATTTTACACTGAACTTTTCACTTTCGTTTCGGATAATATATTAAAAAGTGTACGGTTATAGAATGTGTATAATAAAATAAATAAAAATTTGGATGATAAAGCATTAAATAAAAACCAAAAAAAAAACTAGTAGTGTAGAGTTGAAAGAAAATATAAATTCCAATAACATATTTTTATATGTAGAATTTTTAATCACAATGACATAAATTGAATTTTTAGTTTATGTTTCGATATAAATTGATTTTTATGTGGAGTTTTTAATTTAATTAATGAAAAAGTTTAAATATTTCAATTCAATTGAAAAACTCTAATTAACTTATTTGAATGTTCTATAAATGAACCATTGCCATAAATCAATCATTGTTGGTGGTATATAAATGAGAAAATTGTAATGTTTTTTAAAGACAAAAAGTATCGTTAAAAAAACAAACAAAAAGTGTCTTTAAACACATTATTTAAAAAATTAAATAATATGTATAAATAAATGCAATAATTAATTTTAACGTTTTCTAACAGATATCAATATTCGAAGTAAGTATAATTGCAAGAAAAATTGATTGGGAAAGCAGTAGAACACGACAGAAATATCAGAAAAAAACTAACGGACAAAATGAGGTACTAATTATTTTTTATTAATTTATGTTAGATATTTTTATTTAATATTTAGAAATGTTATATATATATATATATATATATATATATACACATACATACATGTATGTATGTATGTATGTGTGTAAATTAACGAGTCATTGAATATGTGCGTGTGTGAATGGAGTGTAAATAAATGAAATAATTTTGTTTTAAAGTTTCTTTAAATTATAGGGTTATACAAATATTACGCCTAGATTCGTGTTTTATTAAAAAAAATATATGTATATAGCAGTATATAGGGAAACATGTGTATAGGTTTTTTTTTAATCAAATACAAATTTAGGCGTCATATTTGGATGACCTTATATAATATTCAAAATTATTTTTGACTTCTAGTAAAAATACAACTTATGATTAAATTATTATTAAACATTGCATTTAATATTTACGAAATATTATGACATTGTTTCTAATATTTACTAATAGCTGCGAAATTCAAAAGATCAGAAGGCGGAAGGGAGATATTTGCCAACCTAATATTTACTAAATATTTTGCTTACATCAATAAAATATTTTGTAAAAATTAAATAAATAGTGAATAATATTTTATCGAAAGTATATTTTATAATTTAATATATTTATTAAATAAAATTATAAAATATTAATCTATTCTTTATGTATGTTTTAATTTCAATCACATATATTATAACAGTTATCTATATTCATATATATATATATATATATATATATATATATATATATATATATACATATATATATATATATATATATATGTGTGTGTGTGTGTGTGTATGTACGTATGTAAATATGTAATACATAAAAATATTTAATATTTTTTAATGAATTCTTAATAATTCAAATTATTCATTTCAGTTATCATTATGCAACACAACAGTTTTATGCCGAATTCCTCCGCTAGAAGTGGGAAATCCATTTGAAAGTTATAATCTGGATGAAACGTCCGATAATACTATACCAATTTATGGAAATAAAACAATTTCAAATAATGAAATAGATCAACCAGCGCAAGATAATGATAATGCTGTAACGAAAAAATCAAGTACAACACATGATTTAGGCTATTATCATGCTTTGTGTTGGATTGAACTTATAACAATCAAAGAATATAAAAATAGTACTGGTACATCAGTATCAGTGAAAAAAGAATATGCTATATCTTTTGAATCTCCAGCAGATATTCCTGAGCATCTTATAGATAATAAAACAAATTCGTTTGAAAAAGAAATAATAGAAAAACCAGAAGTAGTGACTTATGAACTTTATGACAAAGAGACGAAAAAAAGTATGAAAATGAATTTTACAACTATAGAAAAACAGAATAACATGATTACTAGAGAATATAGAAATATAATGTGCGGTTCAGGTCCAATATATTTAAAAGATGTAATCGAATGGCCAACAAAAAAAAGAAAACGAATTGAAATAAGAGTTAGTCCAAGAAAGCAAGACTGGCAAGTACAAAATTGTACAGAAGAATCAGACAAAACAACACTGGCAGATGAAATATCATCAGTGATTTACCATGAAACAAAAATGCCAGGAAATATAGAAATAGGAAATCAAAATATGAGTTCTACATCATTTAGCACTGTTCAAAATGTCACTTCGAGTCTTGCATTTCCAATAACAGAAACGTCAACAAGTTCAAGTAAAACATCATCAACAACAGAGATCACAATTACTGCAAATCTCACACATTCTGTTACTGACTCAACATTGAGTTCTAAAAGAATAACTTCAATTACTGTAATGTCATCGAATTCAAAACCGACACTGTCAACAAGCCGTACATCATTGAATAGTACTGAGTCACCAGTGAGCTCGAGCAAAACATCTCCAGTTACTAAAACGACACCAAGCTCAAGTTCATTATCTACAATCACAAGTTTTGAAACACCCAGTACTAAATTAAGAAGCTCATCAGAAGCTACTCCATTTAATAAAATAACACCGAGCACCAGTCTGATATCGTCAACTGAAAATCATGAAACGCATAGAACTAAATTAATGGTAAGCTCGAGCACAGCTTCTCCAATGACTAAACCGACGCCGAGTCCAAGTCCGTTATCGTCAACTGCAAGTCATGTAATTTTAAGTAGTGAGATAGAAATGAGTTCGAATGCTGCTCGTCCAGTAACTGAAATGTCGTTACACCCAAGTCTGTCATCATCAACTAAAATGAGTACAACGTCTAGTAGTGAATTACCAGTGGGTTCGAGCATCGCTCATACAGTCACCAAAATAATGTCGAACTCAAGTCCGGTATCAACAATTGCAAATCTTGCATCGCTCAGTACTGAATCACCGGTGAGCTCGAGCGCCGCTTCACTAGTTACAAAAGAGTCACCCATACCATTATCGACATTGTCAACTGAAAATCCTACATCCCCCAGTACAGAAACACCGATGATTCCTAGCGTCACTTTTCCAATTACTAAATCATCGTCGAATACAAGTTTGTCGTCATCAATTGCAAGTGTTGCAACGTTTACTACTGAGATACTGAAAAGTTCCAATACTACTTATCCAGATACTGAATGGACGCCAAGTTCAAAATCGTTATTTTCAACTTCAAGTCTTGCAGTATCCAGCACTGACGCAACGACGAGTTCTAGTGTCGCTTCCCCAATTACTAAACTAACGTCGAGCCCACACTCGTCATCAACAACTGCTAGTGGTGTAACATTTAGTAGTAAATCGGTAGCGGTCTCGAGTATCGCTCCTCCAATTACTAAACCAACGCCGAGCCAAAGTTCTTTATTGACAACTGTAAATTTGGAAACACCTGACGTATCGATGAATTCTATCGCCATTTCACTTGATACTGACCCGACGCATAGTCCAAGTCTGTCATCGTCAAGCGCAAGTAGTGCTACGTCCAGTAGTAAATCATTGGCGAGTTCGAGCGATGCCCCACCAGTTTCTAAACTGTCACCTAGCCCAACACCAGCTCTGTCAACTGCAAGTCTTGCATCTTCCAGTACTGAAATATCGATGATTTCTAGTGCTGTTTCCCCAATTACTAAATTGACGCCGAGCCGAAGTCCAACATCGTCAAAAATAAGTCCTGAAACACCTAGTACTGAAACATCGATCATTTCTAGCGACACTCCTCCAGATATTAAACCGACGCAAAACTCAAGTCTGTCGTCATCAACTGCAAGTTTTGCAACATTTAGTACTGAGATACCGATGAATGCAACTGCCACTCCTCGATATACTAAACCGACGCAAAGTCAAAGTTTGTCATCGTTAACTACAAGTAGTGCAACGTCCAGTAGTGAATCGTCAATGAGCTTAAGCCCCGTTTCACAAATTATTGAAATTGCGCCAAGCTCGTTGCCAGCATCGTCAATTGCAAGTCCTGAATACCCTAGTACTGAGACATCGAAGGCATCTAGCGTCATTCCTCTAAATACTAAACCGAAGCCGAGCATAAACTCATCATCGACAACTGCTAGTAGTGAATCACCAATGAGCTTGAGCATTGCTTCTCTAGTTACTAAAATGACGCCAAACTTAAACCCGGTATCGTCAACTGTAGGTTCTAAAATACACAGTACTGAATCACCGGTGAGCTCTAGTGACGCTCCACCAGTAACTGAATTGTCACCTAGCTTAATACCAGCATTGTCAACTGCAAGTCCTGGATCGCATAGTACTGAAACATCGATGATTTCTAGCGCTCTTCCTCCAATTACTAAATTGACGTTGAGCCAAAGTTCGTTATCGATAAGTCCTGCAACACTTAGTACTGAGACACCGATGAATACTAGTGCTACTTCTTTAGATACTAATCCAACGCGGAGTCCAAGTTTATCATTTTCAACTGCAAGTAGTGCAACGTCCAGTAGTGAATCATCAGTTAGCTCGAGCGCCGCTTCACAAGTTACTGAAATGGTTCCATGCCTTTCGCCGGCATCGTTAACAGCAAGTCATGCATTCCCCAGTACTGAAATATCAACGATTTCTAGCGTTGATCCTTCTACTATTAAACTAACGCCAAGTACAAGCTTATCTTCATCAACTATTAGTAGTGCAACGTTAAGTAGTGAATTACAAGTGAGTTTGAGCATCGCTCCTCCAGTTACTAGAATTATTCCGAGCTCAAGTTCGATATCCTCAACTATAGGTCCTACTGAATCACTGGTAAGCTCTAGCGCCAATCCACCAGTAACTGAATTGTCGTCTATCCCAGTACGAGCTTTGTCAACAGCAAGTCCTACATCTCTTAGTACTGCGACATCTATGATTACTAGTGTCGTTCCTCCAATTACTAAATCTACGTTGAGCCGAAGTTCATTGTCATTAACAACAAGTCCTGCAATACCTAGTACTGAGACATCGATGAGTTCTACCACTTCTTCAGATATTAAAATGATTCAGAGCACAAGTCTGCTGTCGTCAACTATAAGTTCTGTAACACATAGTAATGAGACACCGATGAATGCTAGTGGCATTCCTTTAGATACTAAATCGACGGGGAGTCCAAATTTGTCATTTTCAACTGAGAGTAGTACAATGTCCAGTAGTAAATCATCGGCAAGTTCGAGCGACCTTCCACCAATTTCTGAAATATCGCCTAGCCTAGCACTAACATTGTCAACTGTAAGTCCTGCATCGCTTAGTACTGAGACATCGACGATTTCCAACACCGTTCCTCCATTAACTAAATTGACGCCGAGTCGAAAACCGTCATCATTAACGACAAATACTGAAACACTCTTTACTGAAACACTGATGGCTTCTAGCGCCATTCCTTTAGATACTAAGCCGACGCAAAGTCCAAATCTGTCGTCGTCAATTAAAATTCCTGAAATACCTAGTACTGAAACACCGATGAATGCTAGCGCTACTCCTCTAGATACTAAACCGAAGCAGAGTCAAAGTCTGTCATCGTCAACTACTAGTGGTACAACACCCAGTAATGATTCACCAGTAAACTCGAGTATCGCTCCTCCAATAGCTAAATCGACGTTAATCCAAAATCTGGTGCCTTCATCTGTAAGCAGTGTAGCGTTTAAAAGTGAATCGTCAGTGAGCTTAAGCACTACTTCGCACGTAACTGACATGACGCCAATCCCGTCACCGTCTTCGTCATCTGTAATTCTTGCAGCCACCAGTACTAAGACATTAAAGATTTCTACTGTTGATTCACTGATAAGTAAACCAACGCCGAACACAAGCTCGTCATTGTTAATTGCTAGTAGTGCAAAGTTCAGTAGTGAATCACCAGTGAGCTCGAGTATTGTCCCTCCAGTTACTAAAATGATTCCGAGCCGAAGTCCGTCATCGTCAACAAGTCCTGCAACATCTAGTACTGAGATACCGATAAATGAAACTGTCACTACTCAATACACTAAACCGACGCAGAGTCAAAGTCTGTCATCGTCAACTGAAAGTAGTGCAACGTCCAGTGGTGAATCGTCAGTGAGCAGCTCAATCACTGTTTCACAAATTATTGAAACAAAGCCAAGCCCGTCACCGACATCGTCAACTGCAAGTCCTGAATACCCTAGTACTGAGACATCGATGATATCTAGCGTCATTCCTCTAATTACTAAACCAATGCCGAGCACAAACTTATCATCGACAACTGCTAGTAGTGTAACGCTCAGTAGTGAATCACCAGTGAGTTTGAGCATCGCTTCTTTAGTTACTAAAATGACACCAAGCTCAAATCTGGTATCGTCAACTATAGGCCCTGCGATGCTCAGTACTGAATCATTGGTTAGTTTTAGTGCTGCTTCACCAGTGACTGAATTGTCGCCTGTCTCAGCATCAGCGTTGTCAACTGCAAGTCCTGCATCGCTTAATACTAAGACATCAACGATTTCTAGCCCAGTTTCTTCATTTACTAAATCGACGCCGAGCCGAAAACCATCATCATTAACAACAAGTCTTACAATTATATCTCATACTAAGACACCGGTGGCTTCTAGCGCCAATTTTATAGATACTAAATTGACGCAAAGACCAATTCTGTCGTCTTCAACTACAAGTCCTGAAACATTTGGTACCGAGACATCAATGACTTCTAATGCTACTTCTTCAGATATTAAACCGCCTCAGAGCTCAAGTTTGTCGTCGATAACTGCAAGTCCTTCAATACCTAATACTGAGATCCTGATAAATATTAGTGCCATTCCTCTATATGCTAAATTGACGCAGAGTCCAAGTCTGCCATCGTCAACTTCAAGTAGTGTAATGTACAGTAGTGAGTCATTTGTGAGCTCAAGCACTGTTCTACCAGTTTCTGAAATATCACTTAGCTCGGCTAAAGCATTGTCAAGTACTAGTCCTGCATTCGTCATTACTGAGACATCGATGATTTCTAGCGCCGCTTCCTCAATAACTGAACCGACGTCGAGCCAAAGTCCATCATTGCCAACTACAAGTCCTACAAAAGTTAGTACTGAGACACCGATGGCTTTTAGCGTCATTCCTCCAGATACTATACCGACGCAAATCCCATGTCTGTCTTCGTCAATTAAAAGTCCTGCAATATCTAATACTGAAATAACGATGAATGTCAGCGCTACTCCTTTAGATACTGAACTGACGCAAAGTCTGTCGTCGTCAATTGATAGTAATGTAACGTCCAATAGTGATTCACCAGTGAGCTCGAGCATCGCTCATTCAATTACTAAATCAATGTCGACCCAAAGCCCGTCATCGTCAATTTCAAGTGATGCAACATTTAGTAAAGAAACATCGATGATTTCTAGCGCTGTTCCTCCAATAACAATATCGACGCTAAGCACAAGCTCGTCATCGTTAACTGTTAGTAATGCAACTTCCAGTAGTGAATCGCCAGTGAACTCGAGCATTGCCCCTCTAGTTACTAAAATGACGCTGAGCTGGAGTCCGTCAACGTCAACAACAAGTCCTGCATCCCCTAGTACTGAGATATCGGTAATATCTAGCACCATTTCCTCAATTACTGAAGCGACGACGAGCCGAAGTCCATCATCGCCAACTACAGGTCTTGCAACACCTAGTTTTGAGACACCGATGAATGCTAGTATCACTTTTCTAGATACTAAATCGACGCAGGGCCCAAATCTGTCATCGCCAACTACAAGTAGTGCAACATCTAGTTCAAACTCGTTATCATCAACTGCAATTCCTTCAATATTTAGTACTATGACAGGGATGATCTCTAGTGCCAGTCCTTCAGTTACTAAATTGATACCGAGCTTGAATACATCATCGTCAACTGTTAGTTCTGCAATGCCTAGCACTAAAGTAACGTTGGGATCAAGCGTGGCTACTTCAGTTATATCTTCATCTGTAAATTCTTCTGAGAGAACTTCAGAATCTGTTACTATTTCTCCTCATACCATCCGACCTGCGACATCTCCTGTTGATACACAAAGTATTGTTTCTCAAAATCTTTCTACTATCGATTCGTTTAGTACCGAGTCATCTACACCATCTACAGTTACCCCAATCAGATGTTTTGATCATTATAGGTACAATAACTGTTATTCAAAATATTTAGTTAATTGTAGAGAGGAAAATGGGTTACATGTAGAACATTCTGAGTTAAAAGAAAGCTATTCCGAGGCTTTGGATGTAGATAAATATGATCAAATATTTCCATTTACTAATGCCCGATACCAAAAGTTAAAGTCTGTCAATTTTACTTTTGTTCCTTTAAATATTGATGACTTTTTAAAAGACCTTTTATATCTGAAAGAGATTTTGAATAGTTCTGATGGCTGTGTAGGATCACATTACGGTTTAGTTATTATAGAAAGTCTATTTAAGAAGGTGATTGGGTTAAACTCGAAGGAATACTTGGAAATTTTAGGTGTTATCACGACACCAACTATTTCATCAAAATTAACGCAGACTAGATCTCAATCGACGAAAAGTAACTATAACATTCAACAAGACGACTTTTCTAACAGAAAAAGTGACAATGGAACTAATTATTATGTTAAAATATATAAACCTAATCATAAATCAATAACAAATTGGAAACAACGAAGTGAAATGCGGGAGTCACGAAATTATTTACGACCACGTAAATTAATACATAAGAAAATACATAAAATACCGATTCAAATTCTTATGCATCATAATGGAATGAATCAACATGTAAATTACATGAGAAGAGTTCGAAGAGAAAGTCCTATATACTCTCCAGAAAATAATTTTCGTAAAATGAAGAGAAATATCAAAGCCAATTCATGATATATTAAATACATACCTTAATTATATATATATATATATATATATATATATATATATATATATATATATATATATATATATATAAACTGTTGCATAAAAGTATTCGCCATATGCAAAAATGTAACCTGATCTTATTTTAGCAATTTTTATTATATAATAGAATTAATTATTGTTTTTTGTATTTTTTTCTAACGAATATTATATTTAATATCAATTAATTTTTTTTTAATTTCACGTCTTTATTATATGATATATCAATAAATTGCTTATGTTAGCCATATGGCGAATACTTTGGCACTAATGTATATATATATATATATACATATAAATTATAATCAGTTTTAATTTTATAAAAGAACTTTCAAGTATTTCAATATGTTATCATGGTGTGTTAATTTTTTTTAGTATAAATTTTCAAAAATTGAAATTAATTACATTTTACTGAAGAACTAATGTTTTATCTTATATTTTATTAGAACGTCTATTATGTTTAAGAGTAATTCATGTGTGAAATGTAAGATCTGTATTTATATTCATTAGAATAAATGCGAAAAATTATTTAATTTATCGTTTTATTAAGTTAACTGTATATTAAGATTATATTATTGTTATAAAATAATTTTATTTACAAATTGAAAATTATATACTTACAGCACGTATATTATTATTTATTCTATATATTTAACTGTATTTATGTAAATATTAATAAAGTAAGCTTAACTACATGAAATATTTTATTATTTTTTATATCAAAAAGTGTTTTTTTTTCTATAGATTTTAATTTTTATTTGTTTATTATTTCTCAATTGAATTATTATAAAATAATTTCTTATAATGTCAATATTCTTATACAGCATGGTCTAAATGAGACTGAAGGTAAATGTGTGAATTAAGACACACATTTGCGTATTATTAGGTTGTCAGAAAAGTCATGACGCATTTTGAGTATATTTTTCAAATGTCATTTATTTGTATAAAGTACAAAGTTTAATCAATAATGTATTTGCTATTTTGTTCGATGACCTTTTGCCATCTTTCGGCGAGCTTCATAATTCCACGTTCGTAGAAATAACTGTATTTATCAGCAAAAATACTGTACAAGGTGTTGTTTTCTAGCCTTGTTGGAATTGAACGATTTACCAAGTAAGGGGTTTTGCAAAGACCGAAATATGTAGAAGTCTGACAGCGAAGTGTCAAGAGAGTACGCTGGGTGCGAAAAACATATTTCACCCAAGCTCCAATAGTTTTTGACAGGTAACCAAACTTGTGTTGGTCTCGCGTTATCATATTGGAACATAATTTATTTACGATTAATGACTTCTGGGCGCTTTTAAATGATGGATTCGTTCATACGCGTCCATACGCGCAGTCAAATGAACTTTTTTGAGTTCATAGGGAATCCAAATGTCGAACTTGCTTATGTATCCCAGCTTCTTCAAATGGCCATGAACGCTGGAATGATAATGTTTTTGTTATCTTAGGTGTCGTGTAACGCTGGGTTGACTCGATCAATGCCTTTATTTTGTTTTCATCAACCTCGATTGGCATTCTTGAGCGAATAGTTTCGTTAACATCAAAATCACCAACACAGATTTTCGCGAATCATCGTCGGAACTGACGTTCTTATAGGGCATGGTCACCGTAAATTTTACGCGGCTTATCATAAGCTTGCCATGAGTCCTTCCTTTTACGAAAATAAAACAGTAAAATATGGTGAAAATGCATAGTTTGATCTTCTATCTTCAACTTCTTAGAAAATCTATAAAACTAAACAAAATCGCTCAATTTTTTTATCTGAAAGAAGGCAGAAGTGTCATCTGTCAAACGACATAACAATTATATAGATTCGAATGACGCTTTTATTATAAAAATAGACTAGCTACTTCTATTGCAAAAATCAGACATGACTTTTTTGACAACCCAATAGATTGTTTTGACATATTGACAATATTTTTAAATTAATTATATTATTATAACAAATATAATGTATGTTTAAAAATAATCAAAACATTTTATTCAGTACTTAAATTTATTTAGCTTTTTCTTCTTCAGAGTAATCCTTTCCTCTCCTTATTCACAATTTCGAACTCGTTTTCTAGTTTTGTAATTTATTCTGTAAAGTAAGTTGCTAGTTCTAAAACGGATTTTTTGATATTTTCCTTCATATTAAATCAGCTATCTTTTAGGATGGATTTCAACTTTTAAAATAAAAAAAATTCGTCCAAATCTAAGTAAACTTATGTACTTATACCATAAAGTTATATTATATTATATAAGTTAAGAAATAAGAGTTATTTCGTGTTTTTCAAACAACTCACAGATGAACGATAAAATATTGAATAACAAGCGCATTTTAGCTTTAATAACTCATTTATCATTCTAATGGACCGCCACATATAACAAGTTTTTACTTGTTTGAATTAAGTGAGTAATGATTAGTCATATTACGACAGTGGTAGTTTATACATTGCATTTAAATAATAAATTATTCGCCGTAAAATGAAAGGACCAAAAATGCACATTTAACATATAATGTAATGGAAGTATAAATAGAGGAAAAATACTATGGAGACAAGTGAAAATATATGCAGTGTATATGGTGAAGGAATCATAACTGACTGGGAAGTACGGAATTGGTTTGGAAAATTTCGTTTGGAGATGTTATTGAAAGATGAATCTAAACCATGGCGCTCTTTGGACCTTAATGAAGAAGATTTAAAATAATTTAATACATTTCACGCTAAAGCACTCAAGAATTATCAGATAAGTTAAACATGTTACAGACTAATATATATCGCCACTTCAAAAAGAAGGGTAAAGTCAGTAATTTGGGTGTTTGGATTCCAAACCATTTTAGTGAAATAAACAGAGCAGATTATTTATCGATAGCGACAAGTCTTCTTTCAAGACAGAGAAACGATCCATTTCTGGATAAAATCATTATTGGTGATTAAAAGTGGATTACATACGACAACATTCTACACAAAAAGCAATGGGTTGGTAAGGATAAGACTTTAGAAACGGACCCAAATGCTAAGCTTAATTGAAGAAAAGTAATGTTTTGTACGTAGTAAGATCGTCGAGGAATTATTTGTTAGGAATTAATTGTTTAATTAGCTGTTAAACCGGAATGAAACTATAAATGCGGGAACTGTACACCCAACAACTTCAGCGTATTCACTAAAGTTTGATCGAAAAATGTTCTACGCTCGTCAATAGGAAAAACGTTATTCTCTTCCATGACAACACAAAACCCCATACAGCGAGAGCAATATAGTAAATAATTTTGAAGCTTGTATGATGAGTTATCCACCACCCACCATACTCACAATATAATCATTTGATTATCATCTTTTTCGATCGCTACAGAACTCTTTGATGGACACAAATTTCTAAATGAGAACCAAATTCCAAAGTTCGTCGAAAACTTTTTCAAGTCAAAATCATTTGAATTCTGTTAAAAAAGCATAGAAAAGCTACCTAGAAAATGGCAAGAATTCAATGCAAACAATGGTGAATATATAATTTATTGGAAAATAATTGCTGTTTTTTTATTAAAATTTAAAATTAACGCACAAAAACTGAAATTATTTATGACTCAATCCAAAATATTGTATATAAGTTCGATTTATATTTTACTAACCCTCGTATATATATATTTACATATACGAGGTTTAATCAAATATAAACCGAACTTTTTTCTGTATTCTTTATTAAATCAATATTTTTTAAAATGCACATACAAGTAATTTGTTACATAATTGCCGTTAAGATTTAAACAATTTTTCTACTAGAAAGGCAGTTTTTTTAATTTCCGTGTAAAAAAAGTAATGAGGCTTGTCCGAAACTAATTGCAAACGAAGTGTTCCACTTTTTCATCATTTTCAAATCGTTCTTTTTCCAACGCTTCCTCGAGTGTCTCAAAGATATGATAATCACATTAAGGTAAGTGGGGGTTATAAAGGGGTTCGACATTAGTCCAATGAAATTTCAATTCGAGCAAGATTCTGATCTGCATTTAACAGAAGTGGCTCGTCGTACTAAAATTTTTCAAAAGTTTAAGTCATTTCAAATGATTAACTGTACTTCATCACAGCTTATTCATATAATATTTATTGACAAATTTTGTCCACTATTAATTGTCAGTAACCTTCAATAAGGACTCGAATTGCTTAATTGTTGTCTGGTGTGATACTGGTTTTGAGACAACGCGAATGCGTCAAATTTTGCACGTCATAACGTCCAATAACGAAATTCTTATACCGTGTTTACACTTACATCTTCGAAAATGTTTAATTTCCAAATTGTTTGCGTAATATTTACAAATTTTGTTTGGTTTCAGGATTCGGTTCCTTAAAAACTTGATTACAATCCGTTGTGTAACAGCACTATGTACTGTTTGATCACTCATCGTGTTAGTTAATAAAGAAATGAATGCGCGGTCATGTGCACGGCAAGTGGGGAGTGTAGATGCCCCAATAATATCCCCATTCTGTCTTAGTTGCGAACGTTTTTTCGTTCAGCAATAGCAAAGACAGTTTGGTTTATATAGGGTTTTCCAATAAGAATGTTAGAAATAGGAAAGATGGTGGCAGCTATGTTTGAATTTTTTTAAGCTTATTTTGACATTTCAACTCAGTATACTTTGTCAAATTATCATGGAATGTTTAATAATTGTTAACGCTTAGAAATTGTAAAAAAATATTATAAAAATCAATGTTTGGTTCGTAAAACTTATCGTGCGTCTCGTGAAACTCACGGTCAACACTAAATAAAGAAAATTACAAAATTTAAAGTGAAAGAAATCTACAAGTCACTGAACAAAGACCACTGTATCCACAAAAAGTAACTGTCTGATGTGAGTTACATGATAGTGGTGTCATCGGACCATATTTTTTTCAAAATAAAGCTGGAGATTACGTTAAATAAGTGCATTACTGAACCATGATTAATGAATTTTTTTTCAAAAAATTATTAAAAATGGTTTGAACGATATATGGTTTCAACAGGATGATTCTGCGTGTTATACATCTACGAAAACAATAGACTTATTAAATCAAAAGTTTAATGAGTCCATTATTTCACAAAATGGGCCCATTAATTGGTCACCCAGATCATTTGATCTAATTCCACTGGATTATTATATAATAGGGTTATGTGAGATCATTGGTTTATGCTAATAAATCACAAACAACAGTAGCATAAAAATAAACATTGAATGTGAAATTCGTGAAATTAGGCCACAATTATGTAAAAGAGTGACTAAGAATTAAACTAAACGAATGCACTATGTTAAACGAAGTAACGGTGGTCATATGAGTGAAATTATGTTCCATCATTAATGCCATAGAATGTGGTTAAAAATAAAAAAAAAACTAATCAATAAAATTCTTTTTGTTTTATTTCCGTTTAAATTTCTGAAGCGCTTATTAGAAAACCCTATACTTGACTGTTTATCGTACATTATAAAGATTTGATTTTATTCAAGTATACAGATATAAAAATTGCAAATATCTGTTTTTACCCTTAATAATTGTAATATGTAGATTAAAATTATCATTTTACAATTTTGTAAAGAATTTTTGAACACTATTTTGATTTTTTCACGCTAAAATTATTTATTCTACTAAGTATTATTTATTTTGAGATTTTATAACAATAAAAAACAAGAACTAGTATAAATAAAATACTCTCACTGATACTAATGACTTAATAAAAATATTTAATTTTTAATATTGTTTTCTTTTAATTGATCATATTATCATCATTATAACGTATAATAAAGTGAAGAAATGATTATTGAATACTTTTATAAATCTTGTGGTGTGGGGGCGAATGAATTTGTTACAATGAATATTCCGTAGAATCAAAATTAATATTATTAAAAAAAATAAAATAGTTTAGACATAGAATTACATATTAGAAAAAATAACGGAATAATTTTAATTATTTTGGTCCACTTTTTACAAAGACACAAATTACGTACAA
>CP092088.1:9900006-10022506 GCA_029203775.1 Neoneuromus ignobilis
TTGTCAATACGAGTATATATGATATTCTGGTTACTTTTACAAGTTTTTTTTACAAAAAGTAAAAAAGAAAACTCTCTATTATTCTTATATCTCTATTATATTAATATTTTTCTTTTTTTTATTTAATTTCTCGGAAGTTTGAAAATGTGTTCATTTAAATGTGATTTATATTTTAATGAATAAATAAAAATTATGTAGCTCTAAATAACAATATTAGGTGTATGTTTGAGAGTTATTAATTGTGTTAGATTATCGTTTGTAAAATTTATTAATGTTTTTTTCTTGTAATTATAAAATGCATTTTTGTAATTATATAGGTTGTTTTTCTCATAACTATTACTCCATTATTTTTTGATTGCTTTCGTTCATTTTCACTCAATTTCTTTTCGCGATGAAAGATAGATTCCAGATTTGCTTATAAGCGTTGATAACACTTTAGTTTATATTGTTATTTTGTTTTTATTTTATGTACATAACATCTCCTAAATTTTACTACTGTATAATTATACTTGTTTTGTAATTTAATGAAAATAAAACAAATTTTATTTTTTTAAAAACAATAGTTTTATGTGGAATGTACTTAGAAATAAAATTTTAAATGGAAAGCAGAAATCTGAAAAAATAACACAACATATAGATATATTTTTCAAAATTGTCTTTTAGACAAAAAATATAACTGGATCTATTTTTCTTTCCAGTGAGTATCGCATGCATTTTCTTATTTTTAATTGGAGGATTTAAAATAACTTTTGTGGTTATATCCAATGTGAGTATTTCATTTTTAAATATAATTTTATTTTTTACTAAGAGAAATATTTGGAAATATATGTATATATATATATATAAATGATATAAGACTTATGTTAATAATAAAAAATATGTTAATGTTAATAATAATATTTGTTGCAAACAAATAAGTAATTCTTTAGTTTTTTATTAATAAAAAAAATATACTTGTGTTTTCTAGAATCATATTTACAAAACGTATTGAATGCATAATTTCAATTTATGTTATTTATTTGAATAAAATATTAAAAAAATATATGTGTACAATATAATAAGAAATTTTAGATTTCATTTAATATTATAAAATATAACAAATTAAATTAGGAATGATATTCGTTGTTATCATTATGTTATTTGTGATATCTTATCTTGCAATAATTGTCAACAGATTAAAAGATTTTAATTATTTACTATTCATTATCTCAATTCTCCTAATAATTTTTTATCTATGTGTCTATATATATATATATATATATATATATATATATTTAAAAATATTAATATCTACGAATATTAAAATGTTATTGTTATTTTGTTATAAAAGTGCATAATTTAATTGAATTTATATTGAAATAACCATTTAGATACTTTTTTTACATTTTTAGTAGAAGGTAAAAAATATGCAACTAAAAATATTATGATAAGTTAAAATTAAAATTGTTTTAAAAAAATAATATCTCAAATGCAAGATGAAAATTATATGAAAATTTACATAAAAATTTTCAATATAAAACAGATAATTTTCTTCTCAAGTCAATGTTATTAATTTTTTTAATGGTCGTTTTTCAAAGCAGTATTTTTTCATAAGAATAATAAAATTCTTACTAATATTTAATAAAAAAAAACATTACTAAATTCATCAAAATATATCTATGAAAAGATTGAGACAGGATTTCAACTTTCGCTATTCTTTTTTTCAGAAATTTTTTTCTCAGGAATTCAGGAAGACAGTTTTCCAGGAATATGAATTTATTTAGACAAGAATTTATTTAATTTAGGTTTTATTGACAATTAAATAATAATAGCACAGATTGAATTTGACTTACAATTTATGATACAGAAATTTATAAGTATAGAGTTTTCCAATAAGCTCTTTAGAAATTTAAATGGAAATAAAACAGAAAGTATAAAATTAATTATCTATTTTTTTATTTTTCAGCGTATTCTATGGCATTAATTATGGAACACAATTTCATTTATATGATCACCACGACTTTGCTTGACTTGGTTCATTCGTTTAGTTCAATTTTTAGTCATTTTTTCACATAATTATGGTCCAATATCTTGAATTACACGTTCAATGTTTATTTTTAATGCTTCTGTTGTTTGTGGTTTATCAGCATAAACCAATAATTTCACATAACCCCATAGAAAATAATCCAATGGAGTTAGATTACATGATCTTGGTTGCCAATTGATGGGTCCATTTAGTAAAATAATGAATTCTTAACATTTTTGTTTCAATGAGTCTATTGAATTTTTTACAATTTCTAAGCATTGTTGCAGTGTTAAACTTTTTATAATTTGTCAAACTGTACTGAGTAAAATGTCAAAATGAGCTTAAAAAATCAAACATGGCTGCCACCAACTGTCAAAGTTCTGAAATTCTTATTTAAAAACTATATACTTAGGATATGCATTAGTAAAAATGGATAGAAAGAATACAAACTGAGAACTAAGACTAATGACAGTTAAAAATAATCTATTACTTCAATAATAAAATTAAAAAAATTAAAAAATCATTAGTTAAATATGCTGTATGTCATAATTGTTAGTTGTGAATCAATATGTCAATATATAAAAAGATAGAAACGATAGAAATTAATTATTTAAAACGAAAAGCTGGTTTTCGTACGTGTGAAAGGAAAGTACTGGAAAAAAATTACAAATTAAAAATGATTTATACAGAAAAAATTGAATATATAATTTAAAAATATAGAGCCATCGAAATGTGACGCTTGTATTTGTCTTTTATTAAAAAGGAACATGTGTATAGTGTGGTATATAGAGTGGTTTATAGAGAAACATGTGTATAGTTTTTTTTTTCTTTTTAATAAAATACAAATCTAGGCATCGCATTTGAATGATCCATAGTTTGGTCATATAGTGCAGTTGAGTAAAGGAAGACGCATAAACGAAAGGTGCCTGGAAACACAAGAAAGGTAGACTAAGTGAAGGATATATGTGTCACATAATGCAGAAGAGAAGTAAAAGAAGACTTTTAGGATAGGTGGACATTGGAAACGGAAAAGAAATGATCGATCGTATAAATATAAACCTCATATATTTACATGTACATATATAACCTCATGTACATATATAAACCTCATTAGTCATAAATATCGTATATAACATGTTCATTTTTTATATCTTTATTGAGCGTATGAGATTTATGAAGTTTAAAAAAAACTTTATTTCGTGACAAATATAACCGCTATCGAACTCGGGCAAAAAGATTTTTTGGACTCAGAGAAATTAAGATCTTATAAAGACTGTAGTGTTAAGGTTGATTAGGTTATACATACATGTATATACAATATATATATATATATATATATATAAGCATGAATTATATAAGGTGGTATAAAAAAGACTGAATGATAGTAAAGAATAATAAGTTAGTAAATGTATGACTGAATCTTTCAGTCTCATTATACTTTAAAAATATTTTTGTTATATTTTATGCATATATTATATTTGAAAATAATTTTTTTTGCAAACTATATTTTTTTTTGTAAATAAGGAAGTAATAAATGAATATTTTCCTATATATATATATATATATATATATATATATATATATATATATATACATATTGTTTGTAAATACATATATTATGATCCCTGATTTTAATTTTAACGTATATTTGCTTGTAGTTGTTCTTTCACGATGTGTATTCTTCAATCAATGAAACATGTGGACCTTACGAGTTCATATGCACTGGATGTTTATCGTTACGTTTATGTATGAACAGTTCTGCTTACGGAAGAGAACTGATTTGCGAACGCGGATATTGTAACCAACAATCTTCCGACATGTGCGTATCAGAACTGCCAACAGGATGTGACAGGATTGATATATCTTCATCCGTCAACTCTCGATGTGAATCGGAAGGTGTTTTTGCAATAGCTTGTAGCGCATGTAGAAAATTTAAAATTTGTGTCGATAACAATGATGATGGTTTGTTCGATGAAATCTCTATTGAGTGTCCTGAATCTACATTGTTTGATTCGATTATTCAAAAATGTTCTCGTAGATATGCGTGTTCAAACCAAAAATGCTCGACTGAAATAAAAATGTCATCGATTACACCAATTGTTGAAACAACGATTAAACTGAATGATAGTATTTGCTCAACCGGGCGTAATTTTTCAGTATCAGGGAATAATTGTAAAAATTATTATTCGTGTTCTTCACAAAAAAATGGCTTGTTTCAATTTAATCATGGTAAATGTAAAGGGTTATCTTACTTTGATCCACATAAAGAAACTTGTTCTACAACATATGTATGTCCAGAACTTAAATATCAACTATCTTCAAAAGTTGATACCTTACTTACAGTGAGACCAACAAAATTCAGTTGTTATAAAGAAGGAAAACTACCTATACCTTGTTCCAATTGTCAAGATTATGTATTATGTGTACGATTATTTAACGGATCATTCGGAGAAAATTATACTAAATGTCCTAAAGCCACAAAATTTGATCCAGTTTTAGAAAAATGTACGATATTTTACGAATGTGCGGAAGAGAATTGTCAAAGTGAATTATTAATTGAAATATCAAATAGTCAATTATCTGATTTAAACTTCGTAACAAATATTAACAACTACTCATTAATAAATAATAATAGCTATGAGGCAAACGAGATAAATGTTTCGAAATCAGAAGAAATAGACTTATACAATTGTCCTTATATTGGCAATTTTCCAATTAATGGAAAATGTAATATGTTTTATTCATGTGGAGATAATTTAACTGCAACTATAAAATATTGTCCTGCAGAAACTAGTTTTGATCTTAAATTATTCAGATGTGTTAATGATACTACAATTTGTAAAGATTTAAACGTTTCGCAGTCATCTATTGAATTTCAGTGTCCTTTCTTCGGTAGATATCCATTAAAGAACAATTGTAGTGGATATTATTTTTGTAATCAGAATTATAATTGGGTAATTGAATTATGTAACGATAATTTGAAATTTAACTTTAATACGCACAAGTGCGAAAAAGATTTTGTGTGTAATTTAGAAATTGATAAATATGAAGAAAAAGTATTTAACAATTTTACAGTTCCAAAACTTCGAAATGCAAGATTTATCACTTTTTTACAAAATGAACAGTTTGTATGTACGAGTTATGGCCGATTTCCAGTCTCTGATTCGGAATGTACTCAATACTATTACTGTCCTCCAACTTTACTAGCTGCTTATTTGTATAAATGTCCTACAGGATATTTGTTTGATCCAGCAATACAGACTTGTAGTTTAACATATATATGCCCAGAAACGAATCCACTTTGTACAACTATTGGTCAGTATCCGATATTAGGAACAAATTGTCAGAAGTACGTTTTTTGTTACATTGATTTGGAAGGTAATATGCAAGAAATCGTAGAAACGTGTATCGAACCAACTTTATTCAATCCTGTATTGCAAATCTGTCAAGATAATTACGTTTGTGTAGAGAATATCATCACTACGACAACAATAAAACCGATGGTGTGTACAAAATCCGGTCGGTTTCCTATCGAAGATTCCGATTGTACAAAATATTATTACTGTGATCTAACGTTAAACTCTTATATATTCAAATGTTCAACAGGAAATTTCTTTGATCCAACAAAACATACATGCACTTCGGATTATGATTGTTTGTCGAATCAGATATTCAAGTGTGTTTCAATTGGGTTATATCCAATGTTAGGAACGCAGTGCACAAAATATTATTATTGTAATGTAGATGCAAATGGAATTCTATTACCACCAGTAGAATCACAATGTGGGAATGGCTTTTTTAATCCTGCATCTCAACAATGTGACATAAATTACGTATGTCCTGAGCTAAAAATCTTGCAGTTAAGAGAAAAAAGAGATTTTCATTTATTGTTTGAATGTAAGACAATCGGATTATTTCCCGTATTAGACGATACTTGCAGGCATTATTATTACTGTTCAGTGGATCCAAATGAAAAATTTTTAGAAACAGTTATTGAAACTTGTCCGGAAAACAAAATCTTTAATCCTGCTTTACAAATATGTCAGAGTGATTACATATGTCCAAAAAAAGAATCATTTAGTTGTATAAGTTCAGGAAAGTTTTTGGTTCCTGACAGAGGCTGTCGAGAATATTTTGTATGCAATAATAAATTAGATTTTGTACGCGTCACATGTCCAGAAGGAACATACTTTGATCCTTTTGATCAGAATTGCGATGCATTGCATAAGTGCATAGATGATAATAATAATATGGAATGTAAGACTATTGGTAAACATGTAGTAAAAGGATCATTCTGTACTGAATATTTCTTTTGTGGTATTAATGAACAACTTGAACTTGTACCTTCGGCTTTGATAAAGTGTCCAGAAGGATTATTATTTAATCCAGCTTTACAAATCTGCGTTACTGATTATATATGTCCAGAGAAGAGTAAAGAGATTTTTTCGCGAATATACCGTGTTGGATGGTGGTGGAGTTATTAAATAAAATATTTTTTAAGTATTATAATATTTCTATTGTATAAAATATTTTGTATTTCAATAATGTAAATTGTTAAAGTAAAAATATATGATCAAGAAACATGTATCGATAATTAAAATATTATTTTTAAACAATAAAATATATTTGTTAGTAATTAATATAATATTTCATTCTTCTTTATGTCATGAATTTAAAATTAATATACCATTTATTACTAGTTTAGGGAAATGGATATTGTTGTTGCAGAGTTAGTATTTTTTTATTTTTAACGTTGCAAAGAAGTTGAAAACAAATATTTTATATAAGGTTTTAAAAAATTAAACATATTTCCTCACAGAACAATGATTAAAGTATGTAAAATATAGTAAGTCGTAAATTATTTTTCAAAAAATGAATAAGTTACATATTTTATTTACAAAATGATTTAAAAATAAAATAAATTTTCATCTTATTCCAATTACTATTATATATTGTCCGATGTTTTTTCTTTTTTTAAAAAAATATGTGACTAGTTTTCACGAAAATGGTACAAATACAAATGAGAATTTGTTTCTTCAAATTTTATTCACAACACAATCAAAATATTCTATATACCATTTTTTTACATATTCCCTTTTGAATAAAATGTATTTGATCCATCGTTGTGGAGGCTTCTTGATTCCTATTTTAAAGATGTTTTTTGGTTTGTTATCAAATTAAAATAACTTTGCACAGCTTCTGTTATCTCGTCATTATTATGAATGTTTTATTTTCTAATATTTTTTTAGTAATTCAGACAAGCGATAATCAAAAAGAGCCAAGTAAGGTTTGTGTGGTGGACAATCCATAACATCCCAGTTGAATTAATGGAAAGTTGTTATAGTTAAAGTAGCAGTATGAAGACGAGTATTGTCTGAAGGAAACAATCTAAATTTTGTCTTTTTTTAAAGTAAATTTCCGGTTTCATTTTTTTATTTAAGAGTTGTAAAGAATGTTTTTAAGGGCGATAGAACTTTGAATTTAAATAAAACGCAAAATAATTAAATAGTAATTATTTATTTGATATTATTCAAAATATAATTTTATGGCATTAATATTTAAAAATGATTTCGAGCATATGTGTACCACGGTTACCTTTGACATACTGAATTCTGTCAGTTAAATTTCGAGTCACTTTTTTAAGCAATTGGGGTCTTATGTCCGCAATAAGAAAAATGTCCACAATTGAAATCAGAGACTACACATATCTGCAAAGAAAATAATTCAGAGGCGTCAAATTACACAATCGCAGAGGCCAATTCACAGATCCATTTCTGGAGATAACGTTATCGCCGAATTTTTGTTTCAATAACTTGATTGTTTCGGTCGAAGTATGGTACGTGTCACCATCCTGCTAAAACCACATCTCTAACAGATCGATATCATGCAAATTTTGAAACAAATAATCATTTATTATTGTTCTGTAACGTCCAGCATTGACGGTAACGCGTTCTTCGTCTTCATTTCGAAAGAAATAAGGTCCGATGATACCGCCAGTGTGCAATCCACACCATACAGCGCATTTTTTAGATATAACGGGCTCTCGTAAATTACTTCATGATTATTCTCACTATAAATGCGGAAATTTTATTTATTAACGTTCCCGTTAAGCCAAAAATGAGTATTATCACTGAACAAGATTTTGCGGTAGAACAGAGAGTCAGTTTGCAGTTGATTGTGAGCCAATTCACCGAAAATTCGACGCAATTAATGGTCATGTGGCTTCAGGTCTTGAACCAGTTAAATCTTGTAAGGTTGCATACCAAGATCTTTACGTAAAATTTTCCACGTAGTGGACGGACAAAACTCAAGTTGCTGCGAACGACGACGAATCGACAAATGCGGGTCTTCATTTACATTATCGTTTCAATATTTCCTTCGTAAGCACGTGTCTACACCTTATTGAATTTATTGCATCACAAAACGAATAAATTGTGTGAAATAAATCGATGGTTCTATGAATAGCTTGCTCCGATGGCCGATTATTTGTACCATAAAATTCACGAAGTGCTCTATAAGTTTAGAGAACAAAACATTGATTTTTGAAATAAATTTCCACAATTTGGAAATATTTCTTAAGTGTAAAACGTTTCACAATGATTTACCAAAGTTTCACAATGATTTAATCCAAATGTTACTTATAGCCTGAAAACTAATAACTGACATGACAGCTATCCATATCAAAAGTTCTATCCAACTTAAATAAACATTGTTAATAATATGTGTATTGATATTTATTTGATTTGCAAGAAAGTTCAGATAAATAACGCTCTTTGAATCAAAGAACATGGTTGTCAGGATCTTATCAGTTGAAGAAATTGTTTTAACTTTTCTTGGAAGAGGACATTCGCCATATTTCCATTGTATATTTGTTTTTTAGATTCAAGAGTAAAAAACAGTGGGCCAAAATCTCATCACAAATCACAACAAAGTTCACAAAATCTCATTTTTTATTTTCAAAATATTGAAAAATTTGAATAATGACCGTTAAACGTCTTTCTTTGCGCTTTGATATAAAAAAGCGTGAAATCTATTTCATACACATTTAGCTGTTCTTTAATTCCATATGTAATTTTTATACTTTCGACATTAATTACTAACTTTTGTGATATTTGAAAAATAGTTATTAGACGATGGTTTGAAAATCTCTTTAGTTTCCTAAATATTAACAAGTTTACCGGAAGCTCTTGGTCTCTGAACGTGAGGTTCATTTTCCACACGGTGTCTACCTTCTTAAAATTATTTTTCTCAATCATACATTTTTGACTGTGACAGCATTCATTCCTAAACTATCCTAGAAATCTGATCAACATTTTAGAAAGTTTGATTCTTTCGTTCATAACAAATTTGATAATGATTCGTTACATAATATTTTTGACATTTCATGTCTGAAAGTGTCACAACGTGTAAGGCGACATGGTTTATTGAGGGTAGCAAAGGAACTAAATTCTTGTTTATATTATAATCATCATCGTTTAAAGCAATTTAAAATCAAATTTAGTCAAATTATATAATACAAATTACTAGTATAGGTTATTCCTTTTCTAGACTTTTTTAACTTTTGTAACGTTTTTGACATTTGTTGGATTTATTTCTTTTTTCCTAAAATAATAGAATTATGGTCAATTATTTATTTATTTTTTTAAGAAAATGAAAATAAATAAGAAAAAAATTCCATTATTCATTTAAATACTCTTTCAGATTCATTTTAATACAAATGAATCGTTTACATTACACTATATTTTAATTTTGTAATGTATTAGTATTAAAAAAATATTTTTTATAGTTAACTAAAATTTATTAAAGACAACAGAAAATATTCAAAGTGAATAAATTTATTTCTATTAAAATATGACTTTTAATTATTGTTTACAATATCAAAAATTGTCTGTTACTCAATCCATTTTAATTATATACATGCAGTCATATATATCAATACATTGTATGTACATACACACACAAACACACACACACACACACACACATATATATATATATATATATATGTACAAATTTCATTTGTTTTTAATAAACTTTTTGAAAATGACATTTGTATTATGAGAAATAATAAAGGATATATTAAATTTCATAATTGGGTAAGTTTTTATTTGTATAATAGATTATAAAAAAAATTAAACTAATTATATTACATATAGGTTTGTGTATATATATATATATATATATATATATATATATATATATATATATATATATATGTATGTATATATATATATATATATATATATATATATATATATATATGTATGTGTGTGTGTGAGAGAAGAGTGTGTGTATAGGTTATCATAATTATCATATCAGCTTATATCAGTCCATTAATTAGTCAAAACATCATTGAATGTTTATCATTCACTAGTACTCATTACTCTGACCAGGTGGGTTAGTGAAGATTTTTTATTGGGGTTTTATTTTCTTAGAGAGTTTTTTTTTATTTTGAGTTAGTTCCTCCATTTGCTCTAGGGATCGAACGCAATCTCTCAAATGACAGGTACCAAAGTATTCCACAACGCTTCAGATCAGATAATATTAATATTCGATTGATTCAATGCTCTTTTATTCGAGTCTATTACAACAAATTTTCTTATACCTCTGTTCCATATGAGTTTCTTTCTGAGCCTTTATATATTAGGTTGGCAAATATCTCCCTTCCGCCTTCTGGTCTTTTGAATTTCGCAGCTATGTACAAAAAAAAAAAAAAAAAGCGGAAGGGAGATACTTGCCAACCTAATATATAAAGGTAAAACATATCTATATAGATATGTTTTGCATAAATAATTTCTATTGTCCATCGATGATTTTTTCTTGTTATATCATCGAATTATTTCTATTTCAAATTCTTGACTTTTATTATAACGTACACAACTTTTGTTTTCTTTTCTATCAGCTCGGTTTTTTGTCTACTTTTAATTGTTATTTCAAATTAATTAACATATATATATATATATATATATATATATATATATATATATATATATATATATTAACCTGTGTTTGTGTTTTTTTAACGTCAGTTAAAATGCATAATTATTTGTAAACTAGAGATATTTTAGTATTTTTTCGGTGTGCGCCAGCAGTGCTTGTGTCAATGGTGCTCTTTCAAAACCCATTATAAATATATATTTAACCTTTTCAACCCCTCCAAAAAATGACAGTGAAAATAAAAGGAAATCAACGAGTTCCAACTTGAACATAATGCAAAAATAACAGTCGAAAACATATGTAAAAAAATTGGCATGGATGCAATGAAAATAAGATAGTGCCAAATATGGTTCAAAAAATTTCGTTCTGTGAATTTATACATTAAAGGCTTACCAAGGTAAGGTAGACCAAAAGTGATTGACAGTGAGAAGAATAAGGTTGTTATCGAAGCAAATCCAAGGTTAACAGTACGGTAGCTAACACAAAGACTCGAAATGCATCCTGGAATACTTCATAAACACTTAAAAAAATTGAAAAGATGTCAACTTGCGGCAAATGGGTACCTCGTTAATTATCTGAACAGAATTTCACGCAGAGTGTATTAATATGACAGTCATTATTATTTATTTGGGTACAATACGAGTCATTTTTGAAAAGCCTTGTTACTGGAGATGAGAAATGGATTCTCTACGTCAATACACAACGTAAAAGGTAGTAATGGAATGCAAATAAACCCCTGATTCCTACAGTAAGAGCTGGATTACACCCCAAAAAGATCATGCTGTGTATTTGGTGGGATATGAGGGTCGTAATTTATTTTGAGTTATTGGATTATGGGCAGATAATTATGACAGATGTATATTGTGAACAGTTATATCGTTTTAAATAGGCTTTGGCCCTAAAAAGACCAGCACTTTTAAATCGAAAAAGGATAATTTTACACCAAGATAATGTTCGCTCTCACGTTTCAAAGAAGACAGTTGAAAAAATAAATAAATTTACTTGGGAACTTCTACCTTACTCACCATATTCTCCGTACATAGCACCAATCGATTATCATCTATTTAGATCTCTACAACATTTTTTTAAAAGAAAAAATTACGGAACGAAAGAAGACGTAAGAAATGACATTGAAGAATTTATTTGTTCTAAAAATTCAATGTTTTTCAAAATGAGTATTAAAAAAATTATTGACAGATGGAAAAAGGTTGTGTAAAATGAAGGAAAATATATAACTGATTGAAAATGTTGCGTGTTTTATTTTTTCTTTTTCTAAAACTATTCGCAAAAAACCCAAAGACTTAGGTGACAACTTGATGTGTATATATATATATATATATATATAATCACGGACAAAAGTATTCGTACCTTTTAAAATTTATAACTTTTATACTTTACGCAACTAAAGCAATAATAATAGAAATTGAATAAAACTAGAGATTTTTTTCTAGGGGTATTTGTACAAATAAAATATTTATTTTTGTTACTGTAGTAACTAAAAAAAATTTTTTTTATTGTATTTTCATCTTAAAAATAAGTCTCAATATAACCAATTAAATTATTGACTTTTTCAATATTTTCTATATTTTGTCTACTCGTGTGCAAACTTGTATAACTAAGTGTACCTCCAAAATAATCTTATAATTTAATATAAATGAAATAAATATTTGTTTACAATCGTCTTTCAAAAGTAATAAAATGCAAATAATATTAATACTAGTTACTTTAAAATATATAATAAAACAGTTTAAGAATTGGTATAATTTTTTAATTTTAATAAGAGATCTACTAAGAATTAAACCAAATATTCCACTAGTTAGTTTTATAATTATTCACTAGATGGGTGTTATATACATATAATGGAATAGAATGACAAAATTTAATATATATATATATATATATATATATATATATATATATATATATATATATATATATATATATATATATATATATATATATATATATATATATATATATATATATATATATATATATATATATATATATATATATATATATATATATATATATATATATATATATATATATATATATATATATATATATATATATATATATATATATATATATATATATATATATACATGTAAAATTTTCCTTTTTTAAAAAATATGAAGCATTGAAGTTTTTATAGACATAACAGTTAATATAAATGATTTCCATATTTCTAAATAACAAATTTTTTTAAATGTTATCAATAATTATTTTATATTTTCATTTTTATTTTAAACTAAATAGTTATGTGCATATATTAAATTATTATGATAATGATGATGCAATTATTAAAAAGCAACAAAGCGAATAATTAAAGAATTTAATAAGAACAGATTAATGTAAACGTTTGAAAACGTATTTTGTGAATTAGTAACAGTACAAATCAACAGTAGAATACAATATAGTTTTTAGTTTATTAATCCTTTTTCTATGTTCTATAAAGTAAGTCGAATATAATATAAAAATTCAAAATTTGTCATTGTGCACACAACAATAACTTTTTATTATACATATATATATATATATATATATATATATATATATATATATATATATATATATATATATATATATATATATATATATATATATATATATATATATATATATATATATATATATATATATACATAGGGTCATTCAAATGTGATGCCTAGATTTGTGTTTTATTGAAAAGAAACAAAATGAACTACACACATCTTTGTACATAAATCTTGATGTCACATTTGAATGACTGTATATTTATGTATATATGTAATTAAAATGTTAAAAAAAGTAATTATAGAAAAACTTTATTTTGTATAGAAAATGTATCATTAGTGCAACAATGTCTTCACATGTGCCTTAATTTATTCTGTATATTTTCAAATTATATAATTTGTAATTGTTTAGACTAGAAATAAAATTAATAAAGGAAATATTGCATGCAACATATACATACTATATATATATATATATATATATATATATATATATATATATATATATATATATATATATATATATATATATATATTGTCACCTAAATCTTTGCGTTTTTGCAAATAGTTTTAAAAAAGGAAAAAAATTAAACATGGAACACTTTTAATTAATTATATATATATTATATATTCTCCTTCATTTTCTACAATCTTTGTCTATCTGTCAATTTTTTAATACCCATTTCAAAAAACATTGAATTTTTAGAACCAATAAATTCTTTAATATCATTTCTTACGTCTTCTTTCGTTCGGTAAATTTTTCCATTTAAAAAATGTTGTACAGATGTAAATAGATGATAATCGCTTGGTGCTATGTTCGGAGAATATGGTGTATGAGATAGAAGTTCCCAATAAATGAATTAATTTTTTCAATTGTCTTTGAAACGTGAGAGCGAGCATTATCTTGGTGTAAAATTATCCTTTTTCGATTTAAAAGTGCCGGTCTTTTTATGGCTAAAGCCTCTTTCAAACGATCTAACTGTGCTCAATACACGTCTGTTGTGATTGTTTGCCCATAATCCAATAATTAAAAATGATTTATGCTCCTCATATCCCACCAAATGCACAGCATGATCTTTTTGGGATGTAATCCGGCTCTTGGTGTAGGAATTAAGTAGATTTGCGTTCAACTATTGCCTCTTGCGTTGTGTGTTGACATAGAGAATCCATTTCTTATGTCTAGTAACTACACATTTAAAAAATGACTCGCATTGTTTCCGAATCAATAATTACTGGCATATTAAAACACGCTGCACGAGATTGTGTTCAGATAATTTATGAGGTACCCATTTGCTCCAAGTTAACATCTTTTCCATTTTTTTTAAGTATTTATCAACAACTCCAGAATACATTTCGAGTCTTTGTGCTAGCTCCTGTACCGACAGCTTTGGATTTGCTTCAATGATAGTCTTAATCTCCTCATTATCAATCATTTTTGGTCTACCTGACTTTGATAAATCTTTAATGTCTAAACTCCCAGAACGAAATTTGTTGAACCACATTTGGCATTTTGTAATTTTTATTGCAATTAATGTTTTTTATTTTACAGATATTTTTGACATTTTTGATATTTTTGATTCTTGCATTATGTCCAAGTTGTAACTCATAAAGCATAATGTAGCGTAACTGAGTTTCTACTATCTTCATTCTTTTTGTTTATTTGGGGTTAAAAATGTTAATACGTATATATATATATATATATATATATATATAATATATATATATATATATATATATATATATATATATATATATATATATATATTAGATGGTGATGTAATGATTTGCGTCATTACTTGGCATGCGGAGAGTACACTCGATCTTCGATTGGAGAAATAGGGTAGAGAGTTAAGGGTAGATAGTCGGGGATGAAGGCGATGTGCCTAAAAGAGTAAACATTTAATGAAAACTCACCAATCTGTTTGGTCAGCATGGTGAGTATAACCAAAAACCTGTGATTGATAACATTCAAAAAAGTTTTCGTTCAGCAATGGGCTGATATCAGCTGATATGTTGATGATGATGATATATATATATATATATATATATATATATATATATATATATATATATATATATATATATATATATATATATATATATATATATATATATATATATATATATATATATATATATATATATATATATATATATATATATATATATATATATGGTAATATTAAAGTGGTAATTTCATTGTTTATTAAATATAATTTCAATATGTGTTTAATGACATATATAACACTTCTTTAAAAAAAAACAAATTGTTAAACTGCAGGCAATACTGATATTAAAAATTAATTGAAAAATTTTCAAATAATTTTATAATTGTGTAATAATATAACATTGATATTAATTAAATATAATTTAATAGTTTTATTTGTAACTTTTTTCTTATCAAATTTTTAATTATAACTAATGAAAGAGTATAATGTAAGAACTATATTTGTTGTTGATTTAATTCCTTTGATTACTAAATTAAAAAAAATAATTTTCGATAACAAACATACTTCCAAAAAATAGTTTTGTATAAAAATTAACGAATCTTAAATATAAAAGAACATTAAAGAATACTATTTATATTTGAAAATTTTACTCAGAGAATAATAAATTAATTTATAGAAATTTTATATTCTTTTAGTCAACGAATAAATAAGTAATATCATTATGGAATATAAAATAATTTATAAAAAATATAATATACTTTAATATTTTATTTTAAATTACAGATCAGTCTACAAGTTTTTTTTTGCACATTTTTGATTACAAGGTTTCAATTAGCGGAAAGTATGCAAAATAGTGATAATAAATTTTGTTTCCGTTGTATCGACGATCACACGTACAGTTCATGTGACAGTAATGATCCAAATGCGAAAAAAACTATGGAAAATAGAATGAAATGTCCACGGATGACATATTGTAATGAAAATGATTCGAATATATGTTCAGATAATATACCTTCAACGGTACCGAATTTATTGTCAATACTTATTAATCAACGGTCTGTCAATAATGAAAAAGCGGAAAACAGGAAACAGGAACCTAAACAAATGAATAAAGCTGATTCAATAATGGCAGCATCTTTGTTTCAAAAACTTGAAGAGAGATCTAAAAACAATCTACTTAATGCGAACGAGTTGAAATGTAGTATCGAAGGGAATCATAGAGACGAGTTTAGTCCGAAATGGTATTGGTCTTGTGATAGAACAATAGATGGTAAAGGGTTGATAAAAGTTCATAAGAAGTGTCCACAAAATCATATATTCGAACCAATTACCAATGAATGCACTTTGGAACTTCGTAATATAAGACAAGTAGATAATTCAGATATAAATATTGAAATGACGCCGAGTAGCTGTGGATCAGAATCTTCTACATCAGTCAGTTGTATTGTCGTTTTGCCATCTAATGATCAAGATATAAATTTTAACAGTTCATTTTCTAATGAAAATAATGTAATTGTTAAGAGTGTTAATAGCTCTTCCAATTCAGGTGAACTGTGTAGTGATTTCAAATGTACATGTACAGGAAGTTTTCCAGATACTCATGATGAAACAGCATATATCCAATGTATCGACAGAGGTGATAATAAATCATTCTCTGCAGTTCGTATGTATTGTCCTCAGAATATGAAATATGATGATTCATTAAAACGATGTAAAAATGTAAAAGATGAGAAAACAAGAACAGTGAAAGACGAAAGTAATTCAGTTGATGAGAGCAAAGACAATGAAAAATTATCAGTGAATAGATATGGTTGGTGGCCAATTGTCAGAAGGTTTGGAATAAGTGACAACAAGAAAGAGGTGATAAGGAAAAGAGACAAGACAAAAAAAGTGAAATTTGTCGTTTTAGATAAAGGCTTCTTAAAAAATGCTCTCGATATTTTGAATATGTCTAAACGTAAAGTTTTCTTGAAAAAACGTCAAAGTTGCCCTCCAACACCGAAAGATGAAGCTACAAAATCCAAAAATCCAAATCAGTTTTACAAAAGTAATTTTCTGCAGCCCAACTCTGATGCTGAACACAAGCGTTTGGAACGTGTACAGGAGGCTAGTATAAGAGATGGAGCAGTAGAATTTGAAGCAGAAGCGAAATATTATTTTTTGTTTAGACCGAATGAGGATAATTCTAAATAATATCGAATGTGGATATCATTTATAAGAAAAGTGTTATTTGCATAATAGATTTGTATTTTTGTCATTAGTTTTGATATATATATATATATATATATATATATATATATATATATATATATATATATATTTAATTCGATATTATGATTTACAAACTGAATTTGGAGTTTAATATATAGAAATTGAAATAAGTTATGAATCTTGTTATTTTAAAAATGATTTAATCAAATGTATTAAAATAAACATTACATTTCAATATAGTGTTCAGAATATATATTAATCTCAGACTTTTAATATGAGAGTTTATGTTATATTTTATAATTTATATTGTATACGAGTATTATTAAAATAAAATAAATTCATTATTAAAATAAAAAATGATATTTTTATGAAAATGTGATTTTCTTACTAAAATGCATATTAACTAAAAAAGTATTCAATCAGCGATAATTGAAAATGTATAATATTATTTTACACAATTAAAGTCAAATAATATTAATACTTCTTAAATTAATTATAATATTATATTATATATCAACCTATATAAGTATAATATATATGTAATTAATATATAAGTTGATATTATTTATTTTCATTCGTGAGATCTTATTGAAGTATGACTTTTTTACTGAGAACCTAAAGATCACTTTCTTTGATGTATCTTATATTATGAGTTTCTTAGTCAGATAATTCTCTGATACGTAATTTTCTGTTTTTTAATAAGACAAATATAACACATATTTTTTTATAAATGTTGACAGTCAAGGCGAAGAAAATATAGTCACTCATTGATTTTGTTCAGTTGTCTACAATTTTTTAATTTTTATAAATTTTAGTTTTCTACTTTCCAAAAAACATTATTTTTTTTAGATATTTCTCTTTAAATGTTGTACCTATTACTTATAATATTATCAATTGTATTGAAAATATGTTTTGCTTCTAGGATATGTCTTACAAAGACATTGTTTACTATATTTTATATTGTCTATGTCTTATTTGTATTTTTCCATTAGTTTTCTAGATAAAGTGATTTTGGCAATTTTTTAACATGTTAATATGTTAACTTGTATATTACGTTTAAGTCGTGTTCAGTTTTTTATGATGTTGTATGTTGTTTTTAGTTTTATAAGGTATATCAAATTGTACTTTAGAAGATTTTATTAAACTATAGGAAAGCTAAAATTGAAAAACTACTGGATCCGATGGAGTAAAAATAGAATTCATTAAATATAAAGATTTAGTATTAAAACATGTACAAAATTGGAAATAGAAATTAAAGGACAAGAAAATAGAATTGCATAAAATAAAGTACTGTATCTTAACACGTTACCATTTGCAGACAATTAAGTTTTCTGGCCGAAAAGAAAAATCTGTAGCAACAAATTAGTACTTTAAAAAAATTGCGAATTTCTACAGTAGTTAAATATTTACTGCAAAAATGAAAATGATGGCTTTATTTAGCAAATATACTAGTAGATCTAAAATTGAACTACAAGATAAAATATAAGGCAGATATTGCATTTTAATTATCTGAGAAACGACTTTACATGTAAGTAGGACGTAACAAAAATTCTAAACTATATATGGAACGATTACATATATTTTATAAAATAAAATTAGGCATTCAAACGTCTTTATAAATCAATTACAATTTTAGTATTACAATATGAAAGCGAAGCTTGATATAACACAAGGTAATGAAAATAGAATAAGAACTGTAAAAATGATTTTTTTACGAAGAGTCAAAGGAAAAATAAAATCTGATAGCATAAGAAACAAGGGCTTTAAAAAGTCTAAAAATCACGTATCTAGAGTAAGAATATAAAAAAAATGTAAAATATATTTAACCTATTAACGCCCTGTGTACCCAGGTACACTTATTCAAGTACTGATATCTAATGATCTATCTGATTTATATTGCAATTGTTTTTTCAAATACCTCGAAATAATAGTGATAGTAAAATGTGACATACCAATGTTGCTGTATTTTAAAAATTGCGTTGATAAAGTAACATTATGTTAACGTTTGTGTTTTAGTTTAATAGGGTTAGTTTTAAATTATTAATTTTTTTTGTTTTTGTGTCAAAATTCGATAAATTCCGTATTTATTGTGATCAGCGGTGTTCATAATATAAACCTGTATTATTTTTATGTAATCTTTTACATATAATCCTTAAAAACTTAATCATATTTAATACTGTACTCAAGCAGTTACAATTAACGCATGCACATAAAATTTTGCTAAATTTTTAGTATTATTGAAATTGTGAAAATAGTACAAAAGTGCTTTTTTGATACGGATATGAGTACGGTAGACTTGAAGAGGTTATAATTTCTGTTATGGATGATGAAGATGATTACTATGAGTACGACTTCGTCATAGTACCAGTTGAATCAGGTGCTGTAACCGATGAGGAGAAGGGAATCTACGATGATTTAGAATTCTCAATGTTTCCGCGTGACATTCCATGAATCAATAATAAAATACTTTGATCATCACTCCGATAAACTGTTTATACTGAGTAAACTTGTTTGTTTTAAATATCGCAATTGGAATGCTAATAGTTCCAACGCATTTTGTTACTCATTCGATATATACTGAGGAAAAATAAATATACCTTCTACAGATCCACTGGGTTCATGAGTAGTTAAAAGCCTTTTACAAAAGTGGCCACAGACCTAACAGAGCATATTATCTATTTGACAATTACTTCACTAGTTACAATCTACTACATCATTTACTATTGTTAGCTATAAGGAAATCTGCACTGTAAGGAAAAATCATACAAAAAATGTCCATTATTTTTAATAAAAGCGATGAAAAAGAAATCTGAAGCATATTATGATTACTGTTTAGACAAAAAAATTAGATATTATAGTGTGCCGGAAAGACAACAATGTTTGCACCATCGAAACCAATTTTGATAACATCGAACCAGTAGGGAAAGGCAAGTGGTGCTGTCCTGAAATAAAATAAAAGGTCGATGTAAATATTACAAATGTTTCCAGGATATATAATTAAAACGAGGACAGAGTGGATCAGATGGACCAATCGATTAACTTATATTGCATAGCTATGAAAGGTAAAAAATGTTGTTGGGTTTTTACCTATTTGATGAACATGGCTATTTCCAATTTATGGCAATTGCATGTTCTTGATAACAATAGTGGACAAGAAACTACTCTAGATCAATTGGAATTCAGGAGAAATATTGCACAAGCTTTTTTGTGTAAGTCAAAACCTATTAGGAGTCGTCCATCGTCATCTATAGTGCAAGGTTTATTTACTTCTAATAACGGTCATAACTTTGAAAGAGATACAAATCCTCTACGATGTGTCATTTTCCATAATAGAGTACATTGGTGTTGTGAAAGATGCCTTAAAACACTCTGCATTAAAATGCCTTGTTTCAAACAATTCCATATTTAATTCACCTTTTATACTTACTTCAGTACATCCATTAATTTCGTAATATTTTATTTTACCCTTATATATAATTCATATTCTGTTTATTTTGTTCCTTACAATTGTAAAAATAAAAAAATAATCATAAAATGTTTGTGTATTTTTACTATGGATGCTAATGGGTTAAACAGAATTGATGAAAACGCAATATTGTAAAAAGTCTATAACAATAAACCAGCGGGCATAAGAAATACAAGTTGAACGAGAAAATGATGATAAATTGGAACAGGATAAAATCATACATTGTAAAGGACATGTTGATAATGACGACGATGATGAATAAGAACTTTATTTTATAACGATCAGAATTTTATTAAATTCAAGTTATATCTGTCATTTTCATAAAAAATGGAGTTATATTTCCAATAATTTTACATATATATTTTAATATAATAACAATTTTTTTTCATTTTTCTTGCTTAAGTTCTTTATTAAGGTTATTTTTATTATATTTGAACATTTCAATCGTAAATTAATACTTCTACTCCAGAAAAAGTAACCATTTCTTAAAAATGAACAAAAAATACATCAGAATGATACTCATACAACTAATTACTCTCGCTTGAAAACTACTGTGTTAAGAAAGTATACTCTTCAAATATGTGTTTGGTCACTTTGGTTACAAGTAAAAACCTGTTGTTAAGTCGTTTGTAGTCATTTTGTAAAAAATATAAGTTGGATTTTCACTTTGAGTAGATAAAGGGGACAATCATCGACGGACGAGCGAAAGCTAATGATTTTTCATTATAAAAATGGAAAAACTCTACAGGAAATTGGGAAAATAGTTAATAGAAACCATGCTAAAGTGCAATTTGTAATAAAAAGATTTAAAAACGGTCAAAATGTTGACAATAAAGTCAGAAAGAGTTTCCGCGAAATTTTTAATGACCATGCCAAGCGTTGGATTCTAGGAAAAATTAAAGAAAATTCAAAAATTAGCGCGATCAAATTAACTTCAGAAGTTAAAAAGTATCTAAATAAAAAGCAAGCCCCCAAATAATTCGCAGTATACTAAATAAAAATGTGTTTCATGCTCGTATTGCCAGGAAGAAACCTTTCATAAATCTAGCTAATCGCAACAAAAGGTTAAGCTTCGTTCGGGAACATATTAATAAGAGTTTTGATTATTGAAAAGATGTTTTGTTTACGGACGAGAGCAAATATAATTTATTTGGATCCAATAGGAGAATTAATATATGGCAGAAACCGAATACACAAATGTCTTTAAAACACTTACGTCCTACAGTCAAACTTGGGAGCGGTCATGTTATGGTATGGGGTTGTATGTCTGCCAGAGGGGTTGGAAATTTAATTTTATGGATGGCATTATGAATCAAAATGTTTATATTGATCTATTAAGAAAAAATTTGAAAGTCAGTGCTCAAAAACTTGGAATTTTACAAACATTGAATTTTTATCAGGACAACGACCCCAAGCACAAAGCTTATAAATACGTAGTTGGTTGTTATATAACTGCCCCAAAGTATTGGAAACACCACCATAATCACCTGATATAAATGTGATTGAAAATATATGGAATCACTTAGAAGTTGCCATTAAAACACACACTATTAGTAATAAAAATGATTTTAAAAAGCGTTATTAGAAAAATAGGAAATTTTGATCTAGCTTATAGTGAAAAATTAGTTAAATCCATCCCGAATCGTTTAAAGGCTATAAAAATTAATAAAGGCTACTTTACTAAGTACTAAAATAATTCTATCCATTGAAAATTTTAATTTAATAAATAATTTGTTAGTTGTATTAGTTTCATTTTTATGTGCTTTTGAATGATTTTTCAGAATTCGTACTTTTTTTTGGTCTTTAAGTATTATTTTATGATTTATTTATTTTTATATGATAAAAATATCCTTAATAAACAATTTACGTCAATTATAAAAGGGATATTTTTTATTTAAAAATGTATATACAAAAATTTATTGAACATAATACTGTGTGAGTTTCACTTTGACTCACTATATATATATATATATATATATATATATATATATATATATATATATATATAATTGATTTTTTATATAATGTATTTATTTGTATATATATACACGAGTATGCATTGAACGTGACATGAGAAGAAAGCTTTCACGTATCTATTTGTTGTAAACGTTTTCGAATTGAAAATGTTTTAAAACTTTTGCGCGTTCTGAAACCGTGTTTTATTACCAAACATCTCATAAATATGTAAAACAAATCGTGTCGATTCGAAAGGCAAGAGTGCGCGCCCCTCATTCCACAACGAATTATCAATAACTGATAAGTGTGTAGACTTACACATTTCAGGCACGCATCACTAGAATGTTCATTCGTATGCGTTGTCTTGTATTCCATATCATATTTGAACTGTACCGTACCACATAGTGTTCATAATAAAAATATCGTTCGAGAAGTAGTTTGGTATGTCAACGTAGTGATTTTAATTTAGAAATTATGGATTTATTTCTCTTTCTAATTATTCAATTTCAATCCACGAATCAGTATAATTACGTTACATTACTATAAATAATCTATACTAATTTCAGATAATATTTTACCGATATCATATTATTTTTTTAATAAAGAATAATTTACCAAAAGCACCTAATAATTTAGCGAAATTATTTGAACGACAAAAAAAAACACATACATGAAAAATCTAAATGCATTAATCAGACTATACAATTATGTATTCACTGAAATTATTTGCAAAATTTAATATATTTTTTTTATTAATCAGTTAATGATTGAATACTTTCGATTGTATACATATTGTTTATAGATTTAAAATGTTTTTTTTCTATTAATAGTATTAGGTTGAAGCTATTATAATATTTAGTTGTCGAAAAATCATGTTGGATTTTTTCAATAGATGTCGCTAGTCTATTTTTTATAGTAGAAGTGTCATTTGCATTCATATAATTGTTATGTTGTTTGACAGCTGACACTTTAGCCTTCATTTAGATAAAAAGTTTGAGCGATTTGGTTCAATTTTATAGATGTTATAACAAGTTGAATTTGGAAAATAAAACTGTGCATTTTCACCATATTTTATTGTTTTATCCGTAAATGGAAGACCGCACGACAAGCTTGTGATAAATTGTGTAATGTTTACGGTGACCATGTCCTACAAGAACGTTAGTGCCAACGATGATTCGCAAAATTTCGTGCTGGTGATTTTGATGTTAACGACGTTCCTCGCTCAGGTAGGACAATTAAGGTTTATGACGATATAATAAAGGAATTAATCGAGTCAAACCCTCGTTACATGACACGTGAGATTGCAGAAACATTAAATATTTATCATTCCAGCGTTCACGACCATTTCAAGAAGCTGGAATATATAAGCAAGCTCAACATTTGGATTTCTCATGAACTCAAAGAAGTTCATTTGACAGTGTGTATAAACATCAACGATATGCTTATTAAACGTGAAAAAAGTGATCCAATGTTAAAGCTAATGGTAACTGGCGATGAAAAATGGATCGTATACATCAATGTGGAACGAAAATGGTCTTGATCGAGGCTTGATGATTCAGCTCAAATAACATCGAAAGCAGGTATTCATAAAAGGAAAGTCATGTTCTCAGTTGGGTGGGATTATAAGGGTGTCGTGTATTTGGAGTTCTTACCAACGAATAAAACAATTTTTTTTATGTGTACTGTCATCAATTAAACAAATTTATAAGACAACAAATCCATTATACAGAAGCGCAAGATACAAGATACAAGATGAATTTATTGATCGACTGTAGTGTACATTTACAAAAATGTGGATACAATGATGATTGCAATATAATTTTCTTAACCTAGTTATTATAATTGTGTGATATGAATAAATGATAGTATATAATGAGTCACTGTTTGAATGTTTGTTTATGTATTTAGAGTTCGGGGGGAAAATTTTCAAAAATCCGAAATGACGGAGTTTTTTCACTATTACTAACTTAAAACTAAAACTATTACTAAAAGAAATGTTTGGACACTTATCACTGGAGCACTACACGCACTGCACAAGTATCACTGTTTTGTCTTTGTTCTGTGTTGTGTGCCGGGGCTTGGGATTTAGACGAAGCCGTATTTTTCGAGAACTTTGAAGCGCTCGTAGTCGTTTGTACTCGCCTGGATGGCGGCTTTCAACTCTCGGGCACGGGCTAGAAGTCCAGGGATGTCTAGCTCGTCGTAGATTGATTTGATTTCGCTCAGGGCGTCCTTTTGTTGGTCGGTGAGTGATGGCATCGGCTGTTGGGCTGGTGCTGTTGTTACTGTCTTGCTGGGAAGCGGCGAGTACAGAAGCGCCTAAAACTCGTTGATCATAAAGAAGTTGTGTTCCAATATGACAACGTGAGACCACACACAAGTTTGGTCACCCATCAAAAACTATTAGAGCTTGGATGAGATGTATTTCCGCATCCAGCGTACTTGCCCGATTCTGCGCCATCAGACTTCCACATGTTGTTCTTTGTAGAACTCCTTACGTGGTAAATCGTTCAATTCCGATGAGGCTAAAAAACAGCATCTTATCCAGTTTTTCGTTGATAAAGATAGGTCTTTCTACGAACGTGGAATTATGAAGCTCACCGAAAGATGGCGAAAGGCCATCGAACAAAAAGGAAAATACATCATTTATTAAACTTTGTTCTTTATATTAATAAATGACATTTAAAAACATAGTCAAAATATGTTATGACTCTTTTGACAACCCAATATTTTGAGGTACATTATTAAATGCTAATACAAATATATTTTCATGATTTTTAACGTAAATTTATTTCTCAGGTGAAATATTTTATCAAATATTACTGTTTTTTATTTCTTAAAAAATATTGATATTGTAAATGTATTGAGCAAATTGTGATAAGAAAACAAATCTAAATAACTTATTTTATTAAAAAAACATGGAAGTGGATTTTTAGTCGGTTAGGTGAATATGACCAAAGTGGAGGTGCTGAATTGAATTTTTATATACAATATAAAATATAATATTTAATATATATATATATATATATATATATATATATTAAAACATAAAAAAGCAGTTTTATTCCATGTCACGAAATTAAAGGTAATTTCCAATTATTTTTTTACTAAGAATAAAATTATACAGGTTAGTCAAATATAACCATTTTTTCATATCCTTTATTGAATTGATATTTTTTCAAATGTACACAAATAATTTTTGTACATAATTTTCACTAACATTTAAACATTTTCCGTCAGATTAGCACTTTTTTGATTTCTGTATAATGGAAAAGAATTGGGTGTGTCCGAAGTCAATTGCATATGAATTGTTCCATTTCTTCATTACTTTCGAATCGTTTTCCGAACGCTTCCTTGAGTGGCCAAAATAAATAGTTATCATATCATGAGAAGTCGGGGCTTTAAGGGAGATTTTTGACAGTAGTCCAGTGTAATTTTAACTAAAACAGGATTCTGATCTGTATTCAACAGAAGTGAAGCCCGTCGTGTTCAAATTTTTCGAAATTTTAACTTATTCCGAATGATGCACCCTACACTTTCACAACTTATTCCTGTTTCTTAAATAATTTCGTCTACTGTTAACCATTTGTCACCTTTGATAAGGTTTTAAACTCCTTAAATGTTGTCTGGTGTGATGTTGGTCTTGAGTTGATGCGGGTGCATCTAGTTTTGTATGTAATAACGTACACTAACGAACACCTTATCCCGTATAAAACTTGCGTTTTTGATAACGTTTCATTCTCAAATTTGTTACGCAATATTTGCTACATTTCAGTTGATTTTATATTTTCGTTTGTTAAAAATTTGACTATAATGTATTACGCAACGTCATTGGGTACTGTTTATTCGTTTATCGTGTTATCTATTAAAGAAACGTACGCGAAGTTATGTACAAAGAGGGAATTTAGGCACTCCTGCTATCTCTACTCCGTCTTAGCCACGAATGTCTTCTCGCTCAACAGAAGCCAAAAAATTTTCGGTTTATATTTGATTGACCTTCATACATATCAGGGGTGGCCAAGACGTAAAACGCGGTCAACCGGAAGGCCTCTGGAAGTCGCCCGCGAAACAGTCGCCATTGAAAAATTATAGTGATAAATTCATATTTAAATGCATTTTTTGGTTCAATATAATCGTATTTGTGGGAATCAACATTTTCCTGCATGAATGCGATAAAAACTAAACATAGGTCACCATTATCGGATCTACATTTGGAATCGTGTTTAAGAATTAGTTAAGGTTCATACGAGCCAAATTTTGACAATCTTGCCGAAACTATGTAATGCCAAGTGTCATCAAAAGTGCCAAGTGCCAATTTTATATCATGCCAAGTGTAAATTTTCTTTTTTTTATATTTTCTTAATTTTTTTTTTAAATTCAAGTCCAATTCTAAAAAGTAATTATTTATAGATAATTTAACAGTAGTCATAGTAAAATGTCTTCGTTAGTTCGTGTCTTATAGAAAAAAAGTCACCAATTCGTAAGTACATTCTAAAAAAACGTAGTCGCCCTCAGGTACACTTTCATCAAAAAAATCGCCCTCAGGGGTATACTTCAACCAAAATAGTCGCCCCCAACGTCTAAAAGTTTGGCCATCCCTGATATATATGATAATTTTTCAAATGAAAGTTTGTTACGTAAATTAAGAAAACATTTATATTTTTCGTAAATTTTAGATCAGAATATTGAATATCATTGATACGAATTGAAATTTTGATTATTAAAATGAGAAATGTTTAATAGGATATAATTAAAACCTATTCGCTAAAGAAATGGTAAACATTTTACGGGAAATTATTTACAAATTATCGACTTTATTATTAATAAAATTGATTGCTTTAATTAAGTATAGGTAAGAGTTTACAGAGTACAAAAAAGAAATGTATATATATATATATATATATATATATATATATATATATATATATATAATAAAGATAATAATGAACATATGTATGCATATTTTTTGTTAAATTATAAATTTTGAATTTCTTTTGTCAAATAAGGTGTTGTTATTTTTAATATCTTTAAAGAATCTGAAGATTAGAGTTAGTTTTTATTAATGGTATGTATTTTTATCAACCTTAAATTATATCAGTATGTGTATTTATATGTTTTTGTAAATAAATACAACATTTTATTCTATAAAAAAATTATATATCATACAAAAACTTGAAATTGTGGTGAAACTTATAAATTTTCCAATATATACAGATGTATAAAATATACTCTGGTACGGTTTTAGTTAGGACTCTTTGAACGTGTATGACATAAATAAACGCGACTCTTGTTTTCAACGTTTTCGCTCAGTTTTGCGTACGTGTTACGACTAAATTATTAATGTGCAGGCCACCAATTCAATCCTGCACGCATCATTTATTTACTTTGAGGGCAACCAAAGAACAACCACGGAAATTATATATGAACAATATCATTTCTAATACAATACTCTGTATGCAAACACCTGCAACATAACTTCATACGTTTTTCTTAACAATCATATTCATTAATGAGACTAAGTTAATAAAAATTTTGAAATAGTTTATGTAAATTTCAAATTAATAGTTGTGGATATGTAATATTTTGTCATCAAAAATCGTCATATAGTTAATAAAAAATACTTCTATTATGTTTAGAGTTTTTGTGTGAAAAAAATTGTTACATGTAAGCTAATTTTAGATTTTTGTTTTTTACATAAATTTATAAACTTTTTCAAAAAATAATAATAATTATATATTGTTTTGATTAATAATTCACAAACAAACACACATACACACACACACACTCACAATATATATATATATACATAAATATATATATATATATATATATATATATATATATATATATATATAAGAAAAATATTACAAAATTTAAAAAACGTAAACTACTTTAAATTTGCCTATAGTAAGTTCATAAAATAGAAACAAATGTTTAATGCATAACAGTGGTCTCATGAAATTTTAAAAACGACACGTTGTGCGTCTAGTCTTGAAGGAAAATAAAACAGTCGAGTTTTATGACGGAAAGAGAATAAATATTTTTACTTTTTGTGTCGATAAGGAAAAAAGAAAGAATGAAATTGTTTTCAATGTGAAGTTGAAAACTATGAATTATTTCATGAATTGTTTGATGAGTTAGACTTCTCAGTCAAGAATAACAAAAAGAAATAGCATGAAAGATTTAGAATTTTATGTATATTACAACAAATTAAAAAGTTACTGGAAAGATAAATATGTGAAAAATGTAAAGTACACTAAACTGAGAAGCACTAATATTTTATTGGTATATTAGGGATTTCCATAAGTAATGACATATTTAAAATGAGGTACATAAGCAGGTTTGTACAAAAGGCTATTTATTTGTTAATCAATGATATAATCGTAATTTTTATCTAACACTTTACAATCTTGTTTCCAAAGATTAAATGTTTTGCTTGAAGAATTGTTTTTTTTTAAAAAAGAGAAAAATGTTCCAACATGATTTTTAACTACATCAAAATTTGTGATTCTTTTAAAGCAAGTTAATGATCCAATGACCTGAACATATAATAATCACATGGAGCTACGTCTAGTGAGTACGGAGGATGCGGTAACACTTCTTTCACAGAACCTTGATTTTCTCCTGAGTGATTTTTGGTGCATGTGATTTCGTGTTATTTTACTTCAAAATGATGCTCTTCCTAATGATAAACGTAAACCGTTATTTTGAGAGCTTCTGTTGTAATCTTTGTAAATGTTAACAGTAGACATCATTCTTATCGTATTTTCAAGTTCCAGTAATTCAAAATGAATCGCCCACGAAAATTCTATCAAACGCATAAAAGACACTTTTTTACAAACATATCGGGCTTTGATGTTAGAACTGGAGTTTGATTTTATGAAAGCTATTAAATAGTTCATTTGAATTGGTGTAAATGTATTTTTCAATACAATTTTATAGAGAATTTGTTCCATGTTATGCCTTGTTAGTAACAAGTTATAAATTGTTATTTTCTATTTTTTGTTCACAGAAGTTAGTTCATGTGGAACTCATTTCCTCTTTCTGTGAACGTTGTCAATATTTTTCAGATGTTTGTGCACTATTGTCTATGTAGATACAAGCCGTGATAATTCCTCGATGGTTAATTTTAGATTGGATTCAAAGAGAGATTAGAGGCTTCATTGAGATGTATCGGAAAAGTCAACACCACCTTTCGCAAATTTATTAAAGTAACGTTGATATTTTTGAATTTCTAACACATCATCAAAGACATCACGGCTTTTTTAATTGTAGATGTTGCATTTAATTCTTATCAAAAATTGAATAGAATACAGCGTCAAATGTGTTCCTCTGAGGGTTGAAATGAGGCCATTTTGTTGCAATGGGGATAATTTGCAAATTAACTATGCAAACAGTTAGTTAAATGTAATACGTACATAACACAAGACACTGTATAAATACTGCACAAATCAGGTATGGAACGTTTCTAAAACTATCTTAGTAGATACATCAATACTTATAGGAATCTCAAATATATATATATATATATATATATATATATATATATATATATATATATAATGAGAAAAAATTATTGATTACATTTGGTTATATTTGGTGAATACAAATATATGCAACATAATAAACGTTGTGAATTATTTTTTAAAATGATTTTCTTGAAAAGAAAAAAATATATAAAGACATTTTTACTCTTAATTAAAATTTTATATGGCAATATTCATTATTTATCATTGTATTATAATTATTATGTCAAAAATTGAAACAGTTTAAAAACTTTGACACAAAAAAGTCATTCATTTCAATTACACTTGATTTTATAAAGTGTGTAATTATTATTTATTGTTTATTTTATTTATTTTTGTGGGTTAAATAGTCCTGTTATTGTCACTAAACTGCTGCGCAATCGTGATTTAAGTTTTATATTAAACCCTAATCATATAAACCGTAGGTTATAGTTTAACGGATGAAACAAAATTATTATATCTCTTTTTTAAAAACCATTGTTTGAAAATTGTATCAATTGCTACCTTTTATTAAATACTTATAAAATATTTTTGAACTAATAAATTATCTTACTCTTTCTGATTCTATAAGAACATTAATAAAAAGTCAAAATTTTCAAATTTTATTATCAATAATTAATAGTTCAATAAAAATCATTTCTAAATAAATCAATTTTATTTTCAAATAAGAGATGTTAACTAAATCGTAAACGACATTGTACATTAATGTATTTATAAAAATATTACAATTAATGTCGATCGATTGGAATTTTTTAAATAATTAATTTTTTATTCTTGTATTCATTGTGTAATTATAAAATTACAGAAATAAATTTATTAATTTGGTGATAAGTTTGTAGTTAATGAATGGATTATGTAATAAGATCTTTCAATTCTAAATATTTAAAAAATAATATTATATTTTATTTTACTGAATAACGGATTGTATTGATAAAATAAATATAACAAAAATTAATTTTTTTAACAGGATAAAAAGAATTAAAAAATAATCATTTGAATTTTTGTTAAACAATATATATTATATTTAAATGTATGTTTTAAATATTATATAAGATTTTGTAACATAAAAATACTTATAATATAGTACTATTTTTCATACTCCTTATGAAAAAAATAGCCATTACAATATATGATATATATAATTTTCCAATAAGAATGCCAGAACTTTGACAGCTGGTGGTAATCAAGTTTGAATTTGTTTTTCGCTTATTTTGACATTTCAAATCAGTATAGTTTGAAAAATGATTACGGAACGTTTAACACTTCAACGAAGCTTAGAAATTATAAAACTTATTATAAAAATCAATATTCGGTTTGTCAAACTTATCACATGCTTTGTGAAACTTATCACAATCATCCAAATGAATGTGTCATTCATCGAATTGTTCAAAAATTTAATTCTACATGATACAGCAGTGACTGTAAGATTTAAAAACGCAAGAAATGAGGCCAATATTGTTTTTGTTAGTGAAAATTTCAAAATAAAGCTGGAGATCACGTTACAGTAAATGGAGTGCGTTACTGAATCATGACTAATGAAGTTTTTTCCAAAACTGATAGAAAATGGTTTACACGATATGTTGGTTCAACAGAACGGTGCTACGTGCCGTACATTTACGGAAACAATAGATTTATTGAAACAAAAGTTTAATGAGTTCATTATTTCACGAAATGGACCCATAAATTGGCCGCTAAGATCATATGATCTAACTCCATTAGATTATTATCTGTGGGGTTATGTAAAATCATTGGCTTATGCTGATAAACCACAAACAACAGAAACATTAAAAATAAATATTGAACGTGTAATTCGTAAAATAAGGCCACAATTATGTGAAAGAGTGATTAAAAATTGGACTAAACGAATGCACTATGTCAAGCGAAGTCGTGGTGGTCATATGAGTGAAATTGTGTTTCATCATTAATGCCATAGAATATGATTAAAAAAGAAATAAATAACTAATTAATTAAATACTTTTTGTTTTATTCTCATTAAAACTTCTGAAGCGCTTATTGGAAAACCTTATTGATTTATATATTGTTCAAAGGATTCTTGTAAATATTTTAATAAAAAGTATATGTAATTTTTTGAAACAACTCAAAACAATTATAAACAATAAAAGTATCTAATCTATTCTTAAATATATCTTAAAAATGGCACATTTTTTTACTAATGTGGAACATTAAAAATTATTAATTGCATGTTTCGTAAATATGATATGTACTCGTATGTAAATTTTTAATCTCAAAAATATGATGCATTTAGTTTTAGTCATTATCATCATCATGCTTGCTTCTATAACTTTTGTATAGCCTTGGTTTATTTGGTAATATTAGTTTAGTAAGAATTTTTATCTTCAGTTATATTTTTATCTATTGACAGAAATAAATAAATAATACGTTTTTAATAAAATAGATAACCATAAAATCATTACTTAGTCTTTCGTTATTAAATATATATATATATATATATATATATATATATATATATATATATATATATATATATTTGAGACACACAAAGATATTATTGTCGCTAAAGAACGTGATCTGGAGAAAAATACAATAGAATTAATTCATGTTGTGAAGAGATATTTTTTAAGTTATTTAGGTTGTATTTGATTTACTTTGAAACCGTTGTGTTTGCTCAGTACGAAAAAAAACTTTCTCTGTTTTTTACGTGTCTGGTTTTGGTTATTTGCTCTTGTGCGTGTTCTAGAATTCATAATGTTTGTAACAATATTATCGACTCTATACGTATGTTGTTCGGTTTTATAGAAAAATCAGTTTCTTGAGAAACACGTCTTATCGGCACGAATGCATAAAATAGTGTTATTCGGATATTAAAATTGCAATTAGACTCATATATAAGTTAATTAGATAAAATTTTATAACAGATATGTATGAAGTATTTTATTAAAAACTATGTTTGATATTGTACGTTTTCATTGTAAATAATATTCGTGAAATAATTTAAAAGTGACATGTTCTAATGAAGAAATTACAATAAAAATAATAAATAAGGATAATATTATAAGTGTATGAAAATGAAATCTATGCTTATTTTAATTCATCCTAAAATGTGATAAAATAATAATATCAAGTGTAGATATTCATAGTATGAATTTCATGGAAAATTTGAAAATTGAAGGATGTTAAATATATATAAATATAATTATTAGAGTCCCAGATTTTAAATGCAATAAAATAAATTTAAATTCAACAAATGTCATTCGCATTACATATAGTATAAAATCATATAATTTAATAAATTTATTTAAATTTAGGTTGTGTGCCTAAAATATGAATTTAATTTATTTTAAAAAATATTGTTCTAAAGTTAAAAACTGATTTTGATTTATCAACAGCTAAAATTTAAAATTCCTAATTATATATTAGGATTTGCTAATGAAATAAATATGAAATTATTTGAATAATCATGGATGATAATCATATAAATATTTTTATTATTTAATTTTATTGAGTAATATTTAAGTAGTTTTTACACAATAATGCTAAAATAAATTTAAATATATTGCAAAATTATATAGATACGAAATCATATGCAAAATCAAGCACATGTTATTTAAATACTATACATTCAGTAGGAGAGTATTTGTAGTGACTAACAGTGGTTTAACAAAGATATTTAATAAGCCTCATTAAATAATACTATTCATTTAAACTTGGCCAAACTTACCACGCTGATCAGGTGGATAATGATAATTTTTATTTGGAATGTTGTTTATTAACCACTATACCACTGGCCATTATATATATATATATATATATATATATATATATATATATATATATTCAGTTAGTCACAAAAATTATGGTACATCGCCATATTTTAACGTTTTTGTATAAAAGAAAACTCTGGTCAATAAAATTATAAATTTATTAAATACTACTTAGCTTAAAAATAATTTCAGTACAAAAATAAAACATATTGTTGAAATAATAATAACAAAATTAACAAAAATAAATTATCAATCTCATAAAAGTGATCGTACGCTTACAAAAACTAAATATTACAAGAGATTTACGAAAAAATTAGTACTTTGTTGGGCTTCCCTTTACTTTTAAAACTGCTTCTACTCTTTTTGGCATTGATTGGACCAGATTTTCTGTCAAAATTTTAGATATTTTTTGTCATTCCTGAAATGTTGCTACCAATACGCGATACTATTATAAAATTGCACAAATAAAAAAATCCTTACGTACAATAGCAAAAATCATAGGTAGACTGCTTTCTACTATTGAGTCAATAATAGAAAGATTCAAATCCGCTAAAAATAATGAGAATAAATGACGCACACGAAGGCCGATTCACATCTGATAATAAATTAAAACATAAGTTGAAAATATCATCAGATTTTTTTAAAGACAAAATCAACTATTTTATTTTATATTTAGACTTTAATAACTAATATCTCATCAATTTGTGTATCATCATTCGTCAACACGAAGGTAGAATACTATATTTTGACGAAGATAAAATTCCACAATGAACTTTTCACAAAACGTATTTTTTGTTTTGTGTTTTTCAGTATTTATACAATAATTATATTTATATGGTTTCTTATTTTAAGTAATGTATAATATATTTTCTCGAAATATTTAAAAATATATAAGTCAAACATTCATAAAAAACAAACAAAAATATTAAACAAATATAATGATTAGATAAAATAAAAATAAAATATTGATTACCAAAATATACTCATACCCAAAATTCAAACTACAACTAATGATGCGTAATAATTATCTGATGACGTCAAATTTACCGAACAGAAAATGCGTCATTAATTACCAAATAATTTAGTATGAATGAGTGTAATTGAAGAGAATTGAAATGTTTCATTAATTTCCAAACTGACAATATTTATTTAGAATTCACAATTTTTTATTAAATAAGTAGTATTTTATTCTCTTGATGGTTAAAAATAAAATATTTTATTCAATATATATATATACATATATATATATATATATATAATCAGTTTCTTTCCAAATACTGCTAAATGAAGATCTCTCCCAAATCTTTCTGTTTCAACCTATCCAATCTCTTTGTCTTCCAATCCATTCCAACGAATTTTCTTATATCTCTCTTCCATAAGTATATGCATCCATAATTCTCTTTCTGACCTTTATATATATATATATATATATATATAGACTGCTAATCAATTTGTTTTTATCAGTAGTCTTCTTTCGCTGATATATAATCGACTAATTCCATTTAAAATTCTTCATTGTTGATACAACATCTGTAATTCTTGTTTCCTTTCTGGTTGACACGATTCTCTTTCTATCTTTATGTATTATTCCTAACACATATATTTTCATCGTTCTTTGTGTTATAGGGAGTCTCTATATTATTTTGACATTAGCACATACGTTTCATTTCCCTAAATAAGAACAGGTATGATGTAATAATCAAATATTTTCTCTTTAAGGATAGGGAGACAAACGATTTCGTTATATATTAGGTTTGAAAACTAACGAGACTTTCTCAATTAAACTGCGTGAGCTTGTAGAACGTCTTCACATCTGTGATCTTTGACATCTGTGTCAAATTTCACGACGTTACACTCAGTAAATAATTTACAGTGGTTTTTGTTGGACAGTGATAGTTGTTCACGACGACTTTATAATGTCGAAATGAGTTGATCAAAAAATATGCATTAAATTTTGAGTTACGAACTAAATAAATTTCACAAAACCGTTGAAAATGTTAAGATAGGCATACTTTGTGGATCGTCTATGGAGTATACAAGAGTTTTTGAGTGGCATAAGGTGTTTAAAAAGGCCGTAGAGCAGTCGATGATGAACTACGATCTGGACGACCATCGACATCTGCTGACGACGAACACGTCACACAAGTTAAGGCATTGGTGCTCAAAAATCGTCATATAAGATTTTATCTTTTCTTATAACATCGGTTAATCTAATATCTTATTTGATTGTTTTCGATTCCTCTTAAAGATCATTGAATCTTGCTACATTTAATAATGATATGCAATTGTAAGTAAAAAGGTGCTGGATAAGTTAACTGTGAAAGATGTTGAAACAATAAAGTAGATGTTTAGAATCCAGAGATTTACACCCTTTTCTCTCTTGTTTTTGCCTGGACTATTGCCACAGTCAGGAATAGTCAGTCCTCCATAGAATGATGGCCATGACATTTTGTAACTGGTCATAATTTTGGAAAGTTTGGGCTCTTGAATCATTGCGCTTACCTCACTAATGTATTGGTGAGTACTCTTCACTTTGGCCGGAATATTTTCTAAACTTTTTTGAATTGTTAGTTCTATCAATATTCAAAGAATATCGCAGTTCCTCTTCTTAAAATCTCATATATGTTTATATCTTTTTGCCACTTTCAGGCAGTGAAATAGAAATTTTAAGAATACACACATACACACATACACACACACACACACATACATACACACACACACACACACACATATATATATATATATATATATATATATATATATATGTATGTATATATATATACATATAAGTAGCGCATTATCTTACATAAATGTTTTCTATATAAAAAAATGCTTTTAATCCATAGTCGGAAAAATAGATAGAAAAAACAAAAAGTTTTTAGCCGAGATGAATACAACCTGCCTAAGGTAATAAAACCTGAGTTAAAATCTTTATCAAAATCCGTCTAGCCATTTGTTGAAATAGTAAAGTAGCCATTCCATATTGATATATAGTGTTTTCCAACGTGGTATGGTCAAAAATCAATAAATGTTAACATTCAATGAGGATTTCGATAAATAGTGAACTGATATAAGTTGGTATGATAATAATATACATACATACATGTATATATTGATATATAGTGTTTTCCAATAAGAATGTTAAAACTTTGACAGAGGATGGCAGCCACCTTTGAATGTCTTTTTCAAGTTCATCTTAAAATTTCAACTCAGTATAGTTTGGAAAATTATTATGGAACGTTTAACACTTAAACAATACTGATAAATTATAAAACTTCAATAGATTAATAGAAACAAAAGTTTAATAAGTCCAATATTTCACGAAATAGACACATAAATTCGCCACCAAGATCATGTGATCTAACTCCATTGAATTATTTTCTATGGAGTTATGTCAAATCATTGATTTTTTCTAGTAAACCACAAACAACAGAAAAGCTCATATACATGGGGTTTCCTGAAAGTGTGGTCCATCTTTTGGCATCGTACTTGAAGGATCGCTCCTTCTATGTGAGCTTGGACGGGGAGAGGTCGTCCACCAGACCTGTAGCTACTGGCGTTCCGCAGGGAAGTGTTTTAGGGCTGGTGCTGTTCAATCTGTACGTCAACGACGTGCCGTGCGAGCAGCATACGGCCCTCTTTGCGGACGACGTTGCAATCATGGCGCAGTCATGGCAACCGAGGTGCATCCATGAGCGGCTGCAATCTCAACTCGATGAACTCGATGCGTTCTATCGAACGTGGAGGATCCGAGTGAATGCGCAGAAGTCCGTGGTGGTCTTTTTTCGACCTCCTCTGCAGCGGAAAAACCGTGAGCCCGACCCGCTCGTGCTAACGGTGCCGATGTGGAGTGGGCAAAGGAGACCAAGTACCTTGGTGTCATGTTAGACAGAGGTCTGACCTTCAAAAGTCATACTGAGTATGTACTTGCGAAGGCTCAGGCACAGCTCTGCAGGCTGTACTCGCTACTGAACAGGAAGTCGAAGCTGTCGCTGAGGTCTAAGCGTTTGCTTTACCTTAGCTACATCCGACCGATCATGACGTATGCGAGCTCGGCCTGGGCATACAATCACGTTAATGTGAAAAAGCTGCAGGTGTTCCAGAATAGGTTAATGACTAATGCGCACTATTTTGTTCGTAACACTACCCTTCATCGTGATCTCCGACTTCCTACGGTCGATGAGTTTGTTCGTGAGCAGGCTCGTCGGCTGTATGAGAGGTCGGAACGTAGCGACAACCCTCTCATTAGGGCGTTGGGGACTATCGACCTTGTCGATGAATACTCCAAGCATAAGCGGCCCCGTCTGCTTGCTCCGCTTGGAGCTTCCTCGTAAAGGTTCGTGCGACTCTTAGTAAACTTGACCAGCAAGAGCCACTTCGGTGGCTGGAGCTCCCCCTGGTCAAACGTTTTTGCAACAGTTTCAGTGAGGCTCTTTACTCCACTGGAACTTGAGATAGGCTCCTATTGTGCATTCCTTTCAATCCATGCTACGTTCAGGCATTTGCGCGGCTAGAGGCATTACCTCTGGGTATTCCTCTAACAACTGACCACAGGTGGTCGTTGCTATCTCTTTGAAAAACAACAGAAGCAATAAAAATAAACATTGAACGTGTAATTCATGAAATTGAACCACAATTACGTGAAAGAGTGACTAAAAATTGAACTAAACGAATGCATTATGTCAAGTGAAGTCGTGGTAGTCATATGAGTGAAATTGTCTTCTATCATTAATGCTATTGAATATGCTTAAAAATAAATAAAAAAACTAAGTAATTAAATAGTTTTTGTTTTATTTCCATTTAAGCTTCTGAAGCACTTTTTGGAAAATCCTAAATATATGTATATATATATATATATATATATATATATATATATATATATATATATATATATATATATATATATATATATATATATATATATATATATATATATATATATATATATATATATATATATATATATATATATATATATATATATATATATATATATATATATATATATATATATATATATATATATATGTGTGTGTGTGTGTGTGTGTGTGTGTGTGTGTGCGTTTAAATATATATGTGTGTGTGGTGCTAGTATTGTTTACCTTAATACACATACGTGTTTGATTTAAATAATCTTATTAATTAATTTTCAACTCTAAAACTTACATAATTAATTAAAACTTTGAATTTGAATTTCTAATATTTTTATTGGATAAATCAGTCTATAAATATAATTACCGTAACGTGGTTCCAATAACCATGAATCAAAGATATAGAGATGATTAGGAGTTTGACCAGTAACTATATATTAGTTGTATGGAGGGGAAGGCAGTAATTGTCACATACACATGCGTGCCACTGGCCGCTAAGTGGACCATTATAATGACATGATATATTGAGGATCGAAACAGTGTCCGCCTACTTGTGAAACAAATCGTCGATTTTCTCTCATCGATTGGAAAACTGTTGGCTTATAGCCAGAAGAGTTCTCTTCTATATACTTGTCGATGATCGTGAGAGTGTATATAAAAAAGTTTTAGCGGTCTACATACGTTAAATGCTTGTTTATTTTATGCGTTACTTTCGAATACTAAAAGTTGAGGACGAAATAAATTTTGGAATACGTTCGCTGATTCTTGATATTCCAAATTGCAGTTATTTTTTTTAGAAAATACGACTTTCAAAAATACTTTAAAGTTACTAGTTGCTTTTTGTACGTACTTCTAACAATCTATATACATGTATATAAATATATACATATATATATATATATATATATATATATATATATATATATATATATATATATATATATATATATATATATATATATATATATATATATATATATATATATATATATATATATATATATATGTATATAGGTATACATATACAGTCCCTAGTCAAATTATTTGTTGCACATTTATTTTATTGCGATTTTTAAATTTTGATCCACTAATTTTCAATATTACGTAGACAACCTTAATAAAATTGGTATTATTAGATTAAGTAATTATTATTCAAAGAATTAAGAACATTTGTTGCAATGTGCCGCTACATCTGGATGATAGAAAGACGCTGAACTAGCATGATCATGCATCAGTCAATTTTACAATTATTTCTGGTGCGGTCGTAAGTTACACCTTTTTAGCTCATCTTTTTTCTTTTGTATTTGTTGATATATTTAAAAGTTAAAAATAAATATTGTTATTTTCAACCATTTAAATTTTTATTAATGAACCAAAAAATCTTTTTAAAATATCATGGATAGAACAAGGTATTTATAGATATCAAAAATGTCAGAAGTTAAGGCCCTAATTGAGTTAAAGAATTACTCCAAAAAAGAAATTGGGCGAAAGTTAGAAATATACGATTCTTTTGTTATACAAATAAAAACAGAATTAACTTGGATCAAAAATTAGGCTTTTAGAGGCAAAATAAATGTGGTCTAAAATCTGTATTCACTCAGAATTCAGAACGATCTTTGAGCTTCAAAAATATGTTTTTAACCACGAAAGAAATTCAAAGTGAACTCCAAAACGCTGACATATCCGATATCCGTATTGTAAATAAGGCCATATTCCTGTCAATAGTGCATTTATCTCGCAGGTGGTCACATGTGACTTATTCCCGTTAAAAATGTATTTACTGATTTATAAACAAACAATAAATATAAAAATCAAAGTAACTGAAATTAGAATGACACATATTTCTAACACAACGTCGCTATGAAAATTATCAAAATAGACGAAAAATAATAAAAATAATTTAGAAATTGTTATATTTCATTAATAATCATTTAAAACTCAATTTCATTAAAATTACAACTTAAATTTCATTAAAAACTGTTTGTAATTTCTTCAAACAAAATAATTTTATTTGAAAATTTGATTTTCAAATTTTCAATAATTTTTCGTGATGATATAATTAACAGCCATAATCAGTTAACATTGTATTTAACTAATATTGTACAATTTTTAATATTCAAATCAATCGATTTATCAATTGCTTAAAACGATTGATGACTAAAAATCAATCACGACTAATGATTAATGTATTAGTTGATAGTAACCCATAGATTTAAAAATGACTAATTTTAAATCAATCGTTTCATTAGTCGTTTGAAACGACTTACGACTAAAAAAAGGGTATGTGTACTTAAGTACACATTCCAGAAGTGAAACTTCTTTTCAGTAAAGTAATAAAAAGGTACACGGAGAAGCATATGTCTAAAACTCGTAAATGAACAAATTCATCAAGATAAAGCAAGTAACAAAATGAAGAAATGTAGTAGAGAGAGAAGCGGTAAATACATGAGATAAAAATTTAAGTAGAAAATGATCAATGTTTTAAATAAATTAAATTTTTACAATTATTTCATATTAACACATCGTATGCGGACAACGCGTCTCGACGACGTCTTCGTACTCTAGTAATAGTATGCGAAAGACGTCGTCGAGACGTTGCCCGCATACAATGTGTTAAGAAAGATTAATATTTATTTTCAAATTAAAACTTTTATAAAATTATGAATTATGAAAATTTATTCGTTTTCGTTTGAAATTTTTTTCGATTTCCATTGCTTCCTTCGGTGGTGACTGAGTAGGTATAAACGACACAATTAGTTTTTGATAAGTAAAATTTTTGCGCAATAGACTTTACCATCTTAAAGCCTGTAAAAAACATTTTTTTAATTACTATTATATTACTATTGTATAATATATAATATACAATAAGATCAATGTTTTAAAAATAAAACGATTAAAGGAAATACTCACAAATAATATATAACTGCAATAAATAGCATCTATTTAGATATTTATTGATAATTTTATAATACCACGTAAAATTCAATAAATCTTCAAAATGACACCTGAGAACAAAGAATTCATAATAATTTTAATATAACATTTTTTGATCAAAATGTAGAATAATTTAATCATAATTATAAATGAAATTATTGTGAGAAATTGTTACAAATAAAACAACAGATAATCTCAAAACTGTTATAGGTTTCGATAATTTTTAAATATCACGTATTTTTGATAGTATTTATTTTATTTGATAAATAGATTAAATGTATATACATAATGATATAAAATACTATATCTATGTATTGGTATACATGTCCATAATCTTAATTTCACGTTGATTTGATAATTTTTTAAATACCACGTGGATGTAATGTAGTCTTATTTAGCTTATTATTATAATATGAGATTATATAAATTAATAAACTTACCAAAAATATCAATGTTATTACACTGAATAACACTCTTATTAAACACAATTCACAGATTCATTGTAAACAATAATTACTAACAAAATAGTGACAAATACAACGTACTCCCTCCTTAATCATATTAAACCGACGCGCATGCGTGATGGGCCCTGACTACTCCTCTCCTCTATCCTCTAAGGATCTATGCAAATTCAAATTCAAATAAAATTTATTTATCTAAACTATACATATACATAAATTTTACAGTAAATGAGATAATGAGTCGATATGGTGTGTATCTGTTAAGATATTTTACCAATATGCAGTGAAAGCAGGTGTTTGTGTTTTGATGTTTGGGGTGTTCAGGAATGTGAGACCACGGGAAAATTTTCAAAAAACCCGTTGAGCATACTATGCATATTAGAGTTCCGCTATATAGTTCGCTATATACGTGGCTTCTGTTTCATATAAAAATGTTACCCCAACGCCACTAAAGAAGTTTCATTTCAATAAATCGTGACTAACGATTAATTTTATATGACTAAAATTTTAGTCATTAGTCGTCAATCGGATAATTTTTGTCCTACTCGTATATATATTATAAACATCGTCTACCCAAAGGCATGAACAAAGCTTTCTGAACGTTTTCTTTTTATATTTTATTATATTGCAAAATATAAGCAAATTTAGAGGTCGACGAGCGAGTAGGAACCCTCCCCCCTGATAATGAAAATTATTAATTGTTAAATAGTGCACTTTTTATTTTATACTGTTATCTAGTTATTACTTACAATGTTAACAATTTTTAGTCGATGACATTGATTTTATTTTAATCATTCTAAAGAATTTAGTAACGTTGATCACCGAAGACCATCATGGGTTAGAGTCATCGTGGCAGTTAACGTGTTAATACACAAATTGAATAGTTTTCTCAAAGAAAAACAGCAAGAAAAGCTTTCACAAGAAGTATTTACACGACAATGTGTCGATGTATCAGGCTGCTTGGAAATTAATGTTGGATTTTTAAATAAAAGAAATGAGTTATATTTTAAATTTATTTATTTTTTCATCAATGTAGTGACCCTGGTTTTCAATAATTGTACTCCATCTTTCTAGTAATTTATTAATTCCGTTTATAAAAAATTGCGCTCTTTCGCTTGCAACTGCTCCATTACTTGATTTTCGTTGACGAATTTTCATCCGCTTAAGAAGTTTTGAAGCGACTTAAATAAGTGATAGTCCAAAGGTGCTAAGTCTGGTAAATATGGTCGGTGAGCTAAAATTTCCCATTGAAATGAACTATATTTTATATAGATTTATTCAATTGTGATGCCTAGATTTGTGTTTTATTGAAAAGAAACAAAATAAACTTTACACGTGTTCCCTATACACCACCTTATATACATTTTTTTCAATAAAATACAAATATAGGCGTCACATTTGGTTGTCCGTATATTATTTCAATATACAAAAAAATATAATATTATACATACACATATAAAGTGTATATCATTAAGCTAGATAAATTTTATTTTACAACATATAATTCATACGTCGAAGTTTAAATTAAATTACCTAATTGAACTGACGAACATAGCTCCATAATTGTGGTCAAGACACTATTTATAGAGAAAAGTGGTCCATAGTTTTGGTTTCTGTCCTGAGTCGTCATTTGTGGTGTCTTTCACAGTATAAGATAGTATTCTCTTATACACTGACAAGTGTTCTAAATACAGAGATATATTGGATGTATGTACACTAAAATATGACGTTCAAACGAACAGACAAACGGACAGATTATACCAGGCAGAGAGCGTCGCGATGCAAAATGGAAAGGAAAATTTTATCGTTTGGCATGACGCAACGCAGCGATCTGACGCTATCAAATGCGCAAGTTGTTTCCATCTAACGCTCACCCGCGTCAAAGCGTCGTCTTGTGAACCTTCTACAATATCTATATACACATTCAGTGGTCCATTTATACACTCATACACATTCATATGTATACATACATACATACATTCATATATATATATATATATATATATATATATATATATATATATATATATATATATATATTTAAACTACCTTCGTCGGCTACATCTTGAAACCCGTCTTCAATATAGTAATACTCTACATGATACGATAAAATTTAAGTTGTGTAAAGGCTACGGTAGATGTACATTTTTATTAAAATTATTGTATTTACAGTAATATATACTTTATACATATTTATACTAATTATTTTTGAAAAATAAAACAAGTAAAAGTACAGCTTTTAATTATTTTTTGGGTTAGAAACATTCATTTGAATATATTTTCATATACATGTCTTAGGTATAAAAATATTCCTTTTTTAAAAAAGTTGTTATTTATTTCGTATATTTTTTGTATGTTTTTCATGTATATATTATGACTGAGAAATAAAATTATTTTGATATAAATAATTTTTTTCAAAAGATTGTAGTAAGAATTTAATGTTCAGGCGATCGTATATTTTTGGATTGTCAGAAAAGTCATGAGGTATTTTGACTATTTTTCAAATGTCATTTATTTATAAGTACAAAATTTTATTAATAAAGTTTTTGTCTTTTTGTTCAATGGCCTTTTGCCATCTTCCGGTGAACTTCATAATTCCATATTCGTAGAAAGACATGTCTTTATCAGTGAAAAACTGGACAAGGTGCTGTTTTATAACTTCATCGGATTTTAACGATTTAACACGTAAGGAGTTTTTCAAAGAGCGAAACATGTGGAAGTCTGATATTGCAAGACAGGGTGAGTATGGTGAGTGCGGCAACACATCTCATCCAAACTCCAATAGTTTTTGATGGGAGACCAAATTTGTGCGTAGTCTCGCGTTTTCATGTTGGAACATAACTCCTTTACAATTAATGAGTTCTAGGCACTTTTGGATGACGGATTCGTTCAACTTGTCTAATTGGTGACAGTATACATAAGAATTGATTGTTTCATTCGTTTGGTAAGAGCTCGAAGTACACGAAGTCCTTATAATACCATCAAACTGAGAGCATAATTTTCCTTTGATGAATGCATGATTTCGATGTTGTTTGATCTGACTCGTTCAAAACCACACTAGACTAAGACCATTTGCATTCCACGTTGTTATATATGATTCATTTTTCGTTGCCAATTAATATACGGTTCAAAAATGGATCATTCCTTTACGTTTAATAAGCATATCACAGATGTACGAGCAGTCAAATGATCTTCTTTGAGTTCATGAGGAACCCAAATGTCATGCTTGCTTATGCATTACAGAGTACTGAAATGGTTGTGAATACTAGAATGATGAATATTGAATATTTCTGCAATCTCACGTGTTGTGTAACACGGGTTTGACTCGATCAATGTCTTTATTTTCAAATTAGATTTATCATCATCAACCTCGATTGGATTTCCTGAGCGAACAGCGTCGTTAACATCAAAATCACCAGTTCGGAATTTTTCGAACCATCGATGACACTGACGTTGTAAGTCTTATAAGGCATGGTTACTGTAAACTTTACCCAACTTATCACAAGTTTGCCGTACGTTCTTCTGTTTATGAAAATAAAATAGTAAAATATGGAGAAAATGCACCTCAACTAAATCACTCAAACTTTTTATCTGAATAAAAGCAGAAGTGTCAGCTCTCAAATGACATAACAATTATAGGAATGCGATGACGCTTCTACTATAAAAAATAGACTAACGACATCTATTGCAAAAATCCAATATGACTTTCCGTCAACCAATACAACCTTGTTTCTTTTTAATTAGAGATGAAATATTATCAACGATAAATTTAAATAATGTCAAGTTCATTAAAGAATCCCTATAACATTAGTATGTTGATTTTTCATTAGTAATTCTTTATAGTAATTATCATGTCAGATTAAAAACATATTTTATACTAGGAGGCATTAATTAAATCATTATAAAAATTGTATTCTTTGAATGTAACAACGGATTTAAAATATGCCTTGAAGTTTTATTTTGCTATAGTAAAAATCAACTAATTTATTACTGTTTGTTTTGGAACTATGGAAATTTACTTTCTCGCAAATAAACTATCGTCCTAATGCCATAAGATATTATAAAAGTGTTTAATAATTATTTATTTATAAACTAATGTGCATTTCGATGAAAATGCTTCGTCAAAGCACTGCATTATAAAATATAAGATTTTTTGTATTATAAAATCTGAGATTTTATAATACAGAGAAATTTTTAATGTCGATGGCATTATCACCGAAGTATCAAATAGGTTATAAATGAATAAATTGAATAATAAATAAATTTTGAACACCTATACAGTACATTGCGATCTTGGGGTAATATATCATTTACGTCGACTTTTTATTATTATAAAATTCATTTTTCATTGCAGTTTAAAATTAATTTGCCATAAAGACATTTTTTTATAAATTGAATGAAATAAATATCATTATCTACAAATTTGGATAAATAAAATGAAGGGATACTATTAAATTTGTATAATTGATTCAATATAATCTTTTTGAATTGATGTAAAATAAATAGTGAATATTGACATCTTATTCTAGTTCAGAAATTTTATATTATTTCACTCCAATAAACATTTTAAGAATTGTTTAATGATTTAAATTTTCTACTGATTACTGAAGTAACTCATTTTATAAGTAACTCATTAATATTAAAAATTTTATAGAGATATTATGGTCTAATTTGAAGTAAAGTATTTAAATATATTTTTTAAATAATTAATATTTGAATAAAAGTGTGAACGTATATTTCATTCCTTCTATTTTATAATACTGTGAGCAGTTCATAAATCTGCCTATATAAATCATTATCACTATAAATATTTTCAGAAAATTAAAGTAGATTATTAAAGTAGATTTTATATAATTAAAGAATTTTATAGAATATTTTTATATAATTAAAAAATAAACACATATTGTTAATTTCAATACTATAAAATTATTTTGTTATCATCAATATTTTATAGTATATTTTGATGGAAAAATATACTGAGGGTATAAAAATTATTCAAAAAGTGTTCATAAAAATCTAAAAATGGTTTAATCATGTTTTATTATTTAATAATAATTGCATACATTATTATTAAATAACCAAACAAAAATATTAATTAAATTATTCAATTAATAGGAATATTTTATATTAAAATGTAATGTCATATTTATATTAAATAAAAGAATACACCATTCATGAATAAGCAAAAAAATGAAATTGTAATTGAATCCTATTTAGAAATACTGCAAAAATATAAATTTGTTTGTTTTTTGATAATAATACATTTCAAATTTCTTATTAAATTATATATTTAATTATATATTATTTATTATATATTTTCTAAGTTCACAGCATTTTAAAAAACTGAATGTAAAGAAAACGATATTTTGGTATTAGAAAGATAAATTGTTATAAACGTGTATTGTCAAAATAAATCTTGTAATATATATTTAAATGTACTATTGAAAAATGTCTAGATCAAGGTACAATTAAATATTTTAATAAATACTATATAAATCATCCCTATATATGATTAAATATCAATACTTGTAAAATAATACGGATGTATATTAAAAAAAAGAAAATTATTTACATACATAATATAAAAAAGAAAAAATGTGTAAGGATTCAGTACTAATTCAGGAACATACTATGATTTTAATTGCTATAAATAATAAATAGTTTCCGTTTATCCAATATTGTTATCCGTCAGAGTATATCTTGATGTGCCGTATTATTATACTTAATTTTACTTAAAAATATAACTAAAAATATTAACCCATAAATTGTTTTGTAATAAATTTTAACAGTGTCGCAAACAGATAATATCTTAATATTTTTTTTATTACAAAATATTTTTAAATTTTATATATATATATATATATATATATAAATACATGAGCCGATATATTAGAAAGTGGTATAAGTCCATTTATTCATATATTGAAATATATAAAGGTTTGCGTTTGAATGAATTAAAAAATATTGGCAAACGTTAATAAATTCGGGTTATGTTTTTAAAACTATAAGTTGTTGAATTTTATTATGTAAAAATAATTAATAAAATTGTTAAAGAAAATAACCGATTTTTTTAGCTACAAATGTACTTATACCATTTTCATTAATAAAAAAATTGAGCCATTTTTTTTAATAGTGGTATAAGTCCATTTATTCATACATTGATATATAATATTTAAAGGTTTATGTTTGAATTAAACGAATAATCGACTTTATAAATAAACAATTATTGTTTATTTATAAATTTTTCAAAAAATTTCTAAAAAATTTTCAAAAAACTTAAAGAAATTTTCCAAAAAATTAAAAAAAATATATCATAATTTCAAAATGCATTTTTTTAAATCTTTTTATTTCATCCTTTTTTATTTTAATAAATATATTTATTATTAGTTATATAAAAACTCATAAATAAACATTAATTGACTATAAATTTTTATGTAATATAAGTAAAAATATTTCAGTCGATTTTTCGTTTAATTCAAACCCAACCCTTTAAATATCTCAATGTGTGAATAAATGGACGTATTCTACTTCAAATATATCATTCTTGCGATAAAATTATACAGTGAATTTCTTTTCATTAATTTATGACAATATTGTACACCCTTAACTGTGTTATAAATATAAAAAGAGGACATCTACAACTGTCATTAATTTATTTTTTTCCTAAAATGGACTTATTTTACTTATTAATATAACGGCTCATATGTTTATAAATAATTGAAAACATTTAATTTTATAAAAAATATTTATTATTAAATATTATATAAAATATTTATAAGAATTACAAAAAATAATTCTTATATTAATTGTAATAATATTAATAAAATTACATACGTAATATGTGAATATATCCATTTTATTCAGAAATAAATATTATGTTTTATGATTTTAGTATAATTATTTTATTTAATCTGGTGTAATTTTATAATTAATATTTCTTAGGACTTAAATAATTTAAGTTAGACCTAAATTGAAAATATTTCAAATATTCATTTAAATAAAATGAGAATTACAACAATTCTTTTAAAAATTAGTTTTAAAAATTAGTAACATAAATATGCCTAATATTATTTCCTTAGAAAAAAAATGATGATATAACATGTACTTAACAGTGAAACGTGAGATATACGTGACGTCAGGATGGAAACTTTTACTAAGATGGATTATACCGAAAGATACATCTTAGAATTTGGTACGATTTGGTAGTTTTTTCGCGCTTCGGTTTTTTCGTATCAATATTTATACGTGCGATTACGCAAATTTATCAAATATGTCTTGTCATTCATCTTCAATTTTATTACCCGTCTTCGATTGTAAATGGCAGTTACGAATTTTAAGATATTCATCAATATGAAAACATACTAATATCTAGTTTCTACACGAAAAACATGTCCTTATTACTGAATATATTATATCTACGTACATTCTAGTATAACTTGTCAAATAAAGAAAAGGTATACTTGACCACCACTAGTTCGGTCATCGGTAATCCGGTTTCACTGCTAATTATATTCTTTCCCCGATTTGTATGTATCTAAAAATTCTGTTACTTTTAAGTGAAGAGATATTTTTTATTATTTTTATAGCATAGTTGGTATATTGGATTCGTAACCTTTTAAAAAGAACTAACATATCGGTATTACATATTTCTTTTCAATAAAAAGTATTTAACATTTTAAGTTTGTAAAGTCTATTTAAGTGACCTTATCAAAATGTGTTTCCTTAAAATAAATATTAAAAAATATCATTTGCGTGCTTTTTTGATAATATATATATATATATATATATATATATATATATATATATATATATATATATATATATATATAGGGTCATCCAAAAAAGCGCCTACATATTTCTTTTCAATTAAACATGGAAAAGAATATCGTTTAAATGTCCACCAAGACTGCGTCTACAGGTATCAATTCAAATATCGAAATTTTCAACGACTTTTCGACATATTGATGGATTTATTTCATGAATTTAAATTCGAATATTTCGAATGTTCTTTAGCTAATTAAATTTTTGCGGCTTGTTAGCATAGACTTGATTTTTCAAAAACCCTCACAAAAAATCTATGGGTGTTAAATCGTATGATCTTGAGGACCAATTGAAATCTACATTTTGTAAAATTTCACGTTGACGAAATTTCAAAATCAAAAAATGAATGTTTCCTCATATGTAGAACCGTCTTTTTGGAAATAAATATCAGACGCGTCAATCAAATTTAATTCTGGTCATAAAACGTCATTCAACATTGATTAATATTGCTCATCATTCACAATAACAGCATATCCAGCATTATCTTCGAAGAAGAATGGTCGAATGATACCATTTACTAAAAATGAACAATGAGGGTGTAGAGATTTTTCTTGAGTAACACAAGAATTTTCATCACACTTGATACGACAATTTTACTTATAAACGAATTCATCTATTATGAAATAAGTTTCATCACTAAACAAAATTTTGCTTGAAAACAATTCATCTGTTGTTCGTTGTTCAATAATCCAACTAGTGAAATAAATTATTAAAAACTATTGTATATTATACCTTATAAATTGATTCATCTAAAAAATGCACCTATATGTTTCTTTTTAATAAAACACAAACTGTTAGAAATTTTTTCAAGCTATTTTTTATGGAAAATATGATTCATTACAATTATAAATTAAACAGAATATTGTTCAAATGCCCAACACGCCTACGTCTGCAGGCATTAATTCGAATATCGACATTTTCAATGACTTTTCCACATGTTACTGAATTTATTAAATGAATTGAAATTCGAATGTTGTTCTTTAGGTCATTTTTTTGTGGTTTGTTAGCATAGATACGATTTTTTCAAAAACTCTACAGAAAAAATTAATAGCATTAAATCGTATGGTCTTGGAGGCCAATTGAAATCTGTATTTTGTGAAATTACACGATGATGAAATTTTGATTACAAAAACTAAATATTTCCTCGAGTTGTGGGACATGTAGTACCGTCTTTTTGGAAATAAATGTCAGACACATCAATATCCTTCAATCCTCCAGAATTATGTCCACATAATAAATCACTCAGCATTTATTGGGTTGGCTCAGCATTCGCAGTAACAGCATTTCTAGCATTTTCTTCAAAGAAAAATAGTCCAATGATTCCATTTACTCAAAATGCACATAAAACTGTAAATTTTTGTGCGTGTAAATTTTTTTTATAAATAACACAAGAATTTTCATCACCCCAAATACGACAATTTTGCTTATTAACGAATTTATCTATTGTGAAATGAGCTTCATCACTAAACAAAATTTTGCTTGAAAACAATTAATCTGTTGTTCGTTGTTCAATAATTCAAATAGCGTAATTACGACGTTGTAAATAATTTCTTTTATTTAATTCCTAGGTTAATTGAATTTTGTACGTGTGTAAATGCAAATCTTTATGGAATTCTCCACAAACAACCATAGATATGCCTAATTCTTGAGAACGATGTGAAATTGATGTTGTCGGTTCATTTTCAACACTTTCACTTTCAGCATCAATGTTTTCATTTGTGCGTATAATTTTTACTATTCCATTTTTTACGTTTATCAGTAACATAACCAGTTTCTTGGAATTTTTTACTAATTTTTGAATTGAAGACTGATTTGGTCGATTATTTACACCAAAAAAATCACGAATTTTGCAATGAGTATTTTTCAAAGAACGCCCATTTTTAAAATAAGTTTGAATAATGTAAATACCGAAATGTATACCTATCCACGGTTAAAATTATAATCTTCTACTAAAACAAAAAGGCTTAGTATGTCATTTGAAAAGACATGACTTGCAAACTATATATAGTCCTGGCATCTAAGCCTCACATTTGAATGACCCTATATATATATATATATATATATATATATATATATATATATATATATATATATATATAAGCATAACAATAAAACATATATCTAATTAAGTCAAAATAAATCACAGAATAAATTGTTTATATTCTGAGTTTAGTTAATTCGTTACTGGTCACGATAGAAAGTAACATCACTTCATTTCATCAACTTGGAGTACAAACCCTCGGGACAAGGACAAATACGCACTGCAGAAAGGTTTCCAAAATCGAATTAATGAGTGTCTTGTAGCCGCTGTAAATTATTTACTCTCATACATCGCTTTCTTCACCTTCGAGCAGTATTTTACCTCTCACTCGTCATTGTCCAAAAGCCATGTCTTATCCTAGCAACCGTCTGCGTCGAGCGCATTATCCAAATAAAACGTTCTTCCGTCTTTCTCGTTAAAACGAACGAAATCGCTGTGTACACTTGCTGGACTAGTACGCATCGTTGGTACGCTTGCGATGCGAAACTCTTGGATCCGGTCCATTGTTATCTCTGTTATTTAGAATATAAGTGTGTGTATTTTATATTACTCTTGAGTAGGTGATAATTAACTCGTATAATGCTTTATTATTATTTATAGGTGGAGACGGTGTCTCTTGAATGATGTTTTAATTATTAAATTCTATGAAACAATGTTAATAGGATTATGCTAAAAACTGCGAAAATGTAACGCTACATGCGAATTACAATCGGGAATAAATAACATTGTAATATAGTGTTTTTAAGATGAAAATTGGCAGAGATAAATGTAATAATAAAGCGAAAGATGTCATTATAGTTTAAATATTTAATAAGGTGGTATGAGGAACACTTTTGATGACAACCAGTGGTGTAATAATATATTTTAAATAGATGTATTTTAAATATATATATATATATATATATATATATATATATATATATATATATTATAGAATAATAAGTTAGAATTTGTTTTGAAACTGTGGAAATAATAAATAAATTATCTTTTTTATTATATTTTATTAAGAACATATAGTAAATTAGTTACCACATAAACTCGAACTTATTTTAACACAAATGAATTGTCACCCCTAACACCACAATATGTTATAAAATGTTTAATTATTACTTATTGTTTAATTATTACTTTGTTGATTATGACAACAATGGTCTAATACGCATTTCAATGACGATAATATCATCATCAGAGCCTTTTATTATAAAGATTTTATAACAAAAATATCTGACGATGATGGCATTATTATCGAAATTCGCAATCGACCATTGTTGTTATAATCAATAAAGTTAACAATGAATGATTATTATACATGTTATAACATATTATGATGTTCGGGTGACAATTCATTTGTGTTGAAGTAAGTTTGAGTTTATGTATTAACTAATTTATTATGTTTTTAATAAAATATAATAAAAATTAAATTTTATTTATTATTTCAAGAATAAACCTTTAATACAGTTTATTTTATATTGAATTTCATAAATGAAAATGATATTAACACATAATAATTTTTACTAATTTTTTAATAAAAAAATATTTTGTTCTATTTTTAAAGAGACGTTCAGAAATATAAAATGGTATAATTTTATTATTAAATTTAAAAGATCCTAGATTTTTTTTAAAACAGAGTTATTATTTAAAAGTCCAGTAATTATTGTTTACTTTTTACCTATGAGTACTTTTGTGGAGATGCTATTGTTTTTAGAGTATAGGAACATAAAATCTGTGCAATTCATAATCATATAAAAATAATGGTTTTATACGCTTTTTATTGTAAAACAATACTATCAATATTAAAATGCAAATAAGCGAAACGAATGAACAGTTAGTCAACAGTTATCAGACACTTCATTATGCCTTGTGATGTAAAAGTATATTTATATGAAGTATGTTTATAAATTTTTTGTGATTAAATTAGCCTTGAATTTATGTTCTCAACAATAATTATTAGTTAAAAATTATTTAGTAACAATTATTAACTAGTAGTAGAAAACCAATATTCAAATCTCTTAATATTGTTAAGATTTTTGATATAAGCTAATAAAATAATATATATATTAGGTTGTTAGAAAAGTCATGACGCATTTTGACTATGTTTTCAAATGTCATTTATTTATATAAAGTTTAATTAATAATATATTTGCCATTTTGTTCGATGACCTTTTGCTATCTTTCGACGAGCTTCATAATTCCACGTTCTTAGAAAAACCTGTCTTTATCAGCAAAAAACTGGAAAAAATACTGTTTTATAGTTTCATCGGAATTGAACGATTTACCACGCAATGAGTTTTGCAAAGACCGAAACATATGGAATTCTGACGACGCAAAGTCGGGCGAGTACGCTGGATACGAAAATACATTCCATCCAAGCTACAATAGTTTTTGACGGGTACAATAATTTTTAACGGGTGACCAAACTTGTGTGTGGTCTCATGTTGTCATGTTAGAACAAAACTTCTTTACTATTAACGAGTTCTGGATGCTTCTGGATGATGGATTCGTTCATACTCTCAGTAAAATGAACTTCTTTGAGTTCATGAGGAACCCAAATGTCGAGCTTGCTTATGTAATCCAATTTCTTCAAATGGTCGTGAACGTTGGAATGATGAATATTTAATGTTTCTACAATTATGATTGTATAAACATTAGTATTTCGATTGATCTTCCTGAGCAAGGAGCGTCGTTAACATCAAAATCACCAGGACGGAATTTCGTTATCCATCGTTAACACTGACGTTCTTGTAGAGCATGGTCATCGTAAACTTTACGCAACTTATTACAAGCTTGCCGTACGTTCTTCCCTTTACGAAAATAAAACAATAAAATATGACTAAAATGGACAGTTTGATTTTCTATCTTCAACTTGTTATCAAATATATAAAACTCAATTAAATCGCTCAAACTTTTTATCAGAATGAAGGCACAAGTGTCAGCTGTCAAATGATATAACAATTATATAGACGCAAAGGACGCTTCTACTATAAAAATAGACTAGCGACATCTATTGCAAAGATCTGACATGACTTTTCTTAGAATGAAATATTTAATATATATCATTTATTATGTATTTTCAATGTTAAAATGTATTTAGAAGCTGTTTTTATGCTATTACTTTGAACTTTTTAAAACAAAATTAAATATAGTAATGAATGAAATGATAAAAATAATTTATTTATTTATGAAAAAATATGACTTGATATCGTAAATTATATTCATTAATTCATTTAGTTATGAATTTAATAAAGCTGATTATACTGCTTACAAACAGATATTTTGTCAATGACTTTTTTAACATTCATGTAATTTATATATGAATTTAGAATATATCATGTAAATTTTAATTGTAACTTTCATTTAAAATTTGTTAAATATTAATACAATATTTTTGCAGATACATATTAAGAAAGAATTATTCCTAAAAACAATGTATTAAAATAATTCAAACATTGTTTACTGAACATAAATGATCAAAACATTATTTTTATTACTTATATAGAATGTGTTCAGATAAGTTCAGAACTTTGTATCAGTTTTGGACGTGGCTACAAAGAGAGTAATTATCAAAATATACCTGCTTTGTAGTTACTTTTAATACAAAAATTTAATTTGTTAAGAAATAATTACGCAAAAATCTTTAAATCACTATAAATCTCTTTCTCTTTTTCTGTATTTATATATATATATATATATATATATATATATATATATATATATTTATAAGATAATAATATTGTTAAAAATTTATATTTTAATTTATATATATATATATATATATATATATATATATATATATATATATATGTAACATTATTATTATACCATTATTAATACCAATTTTTTATTTACTTATATTTAAAAATTAAAAATATTTACTTATTTACTAAAATTATGCAGTATTGTACGAAAATAATTGATCTTTTTTGTTTTTCATATCATATTTTTTTAAAAAAATATAATTTTTATTTCAAATAGTTTGTCAAAAATGTTGCCGTTCAAAAATTAAAAATGGATTTATGATATGGTGAGTATTCCCAACCTTTAGGCAATTAGAAATTAATTAAAAATATTTTAAAACTTTAATAGTGCCATTATTTATAATTAATTTACATACTTATTTATAGTATATCTTCTGTATATTTACTAATTACCAATGATTATTCTATTATTTTCTAATAGAAGACTGTTCGATTAAAATAATTATTATTTTTACCCGCATAAATTATAATAAAAAGATCAACTAAAAAGTATTCATTTTTTTATTATTTTAAAATATTGTTTGGTAAAACCAATATGACTATTATAATTATTTCCAAGGATTTCAAGACATATATATATATATATATATATATATATATATATATATATATATATATATATTATTTATTTATAAATTAAAATCTGAATGAAATTAATACATGATCCAATGCTATAAAAATTTATATGTTTTATTAGAATAAGTCACTTGTCCTACAAAATCATTCCAAGTAAGCTATGTTCTATGTGATGCATAAACAATATTAAAAAGATGTACATATGTGGCGTTCGTTTTACATAAAAAATATGTTATTACGCTCAATATTCGCATTTTGTCACAAATGTTTCATTGCTATTTTATTGTCGTAGAGAAGTCGATTTTCTTATTTATAAAATGATGGAAAAAATATAGGAACATTTATTTTATGGGTAATAAAATTCCTTCTTTTCAGTTTTTTTGCATTTTAAAAAAGTAAAAGGTAGATCAAACTATTCTAAAGCATTCAATTCTAATATTTCTAATAATTTTTTCAGTATTTTACATTGGAATATTTATTCTTATTTGCATAGTATAAAAATTAGTTGTAAATTAAAAATTGTTTACTAAAGCATAATATATGTTATTGTTCACTTATTTATAATTATATAATTTATATTGGAATATATCGGCTGATGCATTTCGATGGCGATGCCATCATTGTCAAAGCCTTTCTGAAAATTCATGAAAATTCATTTGTGTAAAGTATAAATATGTTATGAATTGATTTATGTGATGTATATATTATATATATACGAGGTCAGACAATTAAGTAATGTGACAAAATTCAAAAATCGAGTATATTTAAAAATTAAGGTACATCGCTGCGATCCCCTTCAAAGTAGTCCCCTCCCGCATCTATACACTTATTCCAGCGAGTTTTCCAGTTTTCGTAACAATTCTGGAACACTTCTTGTGGGACCTCTCCGAGTACCCTCGTCACAGATTCTTGGATATCTTCAACGGAGTCAAAATGTCGACCTTTGACGAATTTTTTCATATGGGGGAATAGGCAAAAATCGCAGGGTGACATGTCCGGTGTATAGGGCGGTTGTGGTAACGTTGCGGTGCCTTTAGACGCCAAAAACTGAGAGACACTGAACGCACTGTGACAGGGAGCATTGTCGTGATGCAGAACCCAAGTCTTCGCGATCTCTGGACGCACTCTGAGCACCCTTTCTCGTTATTTTTCGAGCACATTGCGGTAGAATACTTGATTTACGGTTTGTCCAGGTGGTACGAACTCTTTGTGAACCACCCCTTTGCTGTCGAAGAAGCAAATCAACATGGTTTTCACTTTGGACTTGCTCATTCTCGCCTTCTTTGGCCTTGGTGCTCCAGGGGACAGCCACTGTTGGCTTTGTCGTTTAGTTTCGGGGTCATATTGAAAGAACCAACTTTCATCACCAGTAATAACTCGATCGAGAAGAGTAGGATCACTTTCAACCTGCTCGAGACAATCTTGAGCGATGTTCATTCAATTTCTCTGTTTCATTTTCGTGACATGTATTACTCGCGCGTTGTTACAAAACACTAAACAGCTGGCGAAGAAATGATCGTACGAGGGTGGTCAAGGTCTCAATCGAGAGAGTAGGGATCTGCTATTACGGTGGCGGAGTTACAGGTTCGCAGTGTTACCACAGGCCGAGAAAAAAAATCGGTCGCATTACTTAATTGTCTGACCTCGTATATGTTTATGTATATATATATATATATATATATATATATATATATATATATATAATGTATATATATATATATATATATATATATATCTATATATATATTAGACTATGAAGAAGCCTTAGATTAAATTAATATGTCAAAGAAAGTAAATGCACTGAAGAATCAAAGAATTAAAAAATATATTTTTTTAATTATTTGATTATATCCCATATATATTGAACTGTTAGAAAATATTTATTGAAATGCTATATTCTTCTTACAAGTGCACGAAAAACACAAATATATAAAATTTTGAAAGGTATGAGACAAAGCGATGTGTTATCATCATCAGCGCCATATACATCTGCGCTGGAAAAAATATTTAAGATAATAAATTGGGAATCTGAAGGAATAAAATTAACTAGAGAGATGGATAGTTGTTTTCAATTTGTTGACATCATTACTTTCTTAACGAGCCCAGATGAACTATAAAAATGATTAGAAGAAATGGATGAAGGAAGTAAAAAAATAAATTTTATGATAGATTTTAGCATGACAAAAGTAATATTCAATGAATATTCACATCAAACAATAATCGAACTAAAAGGAAGAGATATAGAAGATATAAAAAACTATGTTTATTTGCGACAACTCATTAACACTAGAAAAACTATAAATTAAAGGAACAGAAGAATAAACTTGGGATGGTGTCAGTTTGAAAGAAGTTTGCATATAGACCAATCAATAGGGCAAAAACAAGGAAATTAATCCGGAATGGATGAGGCCGTTTTTTTTTGTTGGGGGCGATGTTACAAGTAACAATATGTGTTTTGCAACTGAAAAACCGCAGCATAAAGGTACTAGGAAGGTGTAAAGTTGGCGAAATTATGTTTTTCGTTCTTCAAGCATAGAAAATGCATTTTAGAGAAAAAAGTTTTAGATAAAAGTTGTAAATAATGAAAAAACCTTTAATTTGAGCCATTACTTGATAAATTACGTTGATTTATTATTGCAAAAAAAGTGAAAAACCATAAAAAATGGCCATTATTTACAAATCAATTATTTATTGCATTTTTCACTTTTTGAAACTTTTTCGGCATGCGTGGTGAAGCTTATACGAATTTAAACAAAATACCGTGTTGAAAATTCGAATTCGTTCATTAGTTGCTAACTTACTGTAAATTGTTTATCCCGAGATGCCCAATGTACGAGGCTATATTTTAGTCAAAAACAGGTGTTTTTTTGCCCTATTGATTGGTCTAATATTATGAAAGCAGATATTAATTTGTGATTAAAAAGAAAAGATCAATTACAAATGATTACCACTTTGTTTTTCAATACATCATAACTATTCTTATTTATGGTAATGAAACATTGGTCTTGAGTAACTCCATAGAACATAAGAAAGCAGAAAGATGCATGCTAGGTTAGACGTTATAGAAAAAATGAAGAGTTTGAAATGAAAATGAGCCGATTACATAGCAAAGAGAGACCATTGATAAACAACAAAATATTGATTGAGAACTAAAGTATATAAAAAGCTCAAGAATAGAATTATGGATAAATAGAATAGACATATAAAAAAATTGTTGGAAAAGATTGAAATTATAGAATTGTTCATTAGATAGATCGAAGTGGGAAATTTTGGGAGAGGTCTTTGTCCGACAGCAGATGGAGGGGAGCTTATGATGAATATATATATATATATATATATATATATATATACTAATAGAATATATTTAGGTAATGTAATTAAAAATAAAATATTGTGGATATATTTCTTAAAATATGAAATGTGTATGCAATGTAAATAAGTATTAGTGATTTTATTTTTTTATTTAACTTCTTTACAACGTTATTAGGATGAAAGTTTTTGCAATATTGTTAATATTAGTTTGGAACTGTACCTAATGGGCTTTTATCAAATAAATCAAAATTCTTGCCCAAGCACTACAAAATATTTTTTGTAATCAATATCATTTTATTGTCGCTTTAGTTCTTACCCCGCATTTTGATTACCATGGTACCAGCATCAGAGTATGTGGATTTTTTAATATTATAAATCTGATACTATACAATAAAATCGGTTGAAAATTATAATTATTTACTTTTGTTCGATGTAGTATTATGGTCATTATTAAATTATCAAATCTAAATATTTATATTTTACAATATTCGAAAGGCAATAGAATATAATATTACTAATTATATATTTAATTCTACATGATATTATTTAAAACGTAAATTTTGTGGATAATTAAAAATACTGCCGAATAAAACATTACTAAATTTATGGACATTTTAGGTAATGTAATCTCTTTTTTTTGTTTATTTTATTTATTAAAAATCTTACAGATTAAGTTAATATTTGGCAGTGTTCTTGCAATCTGTTTACTTTTAATCGAAGACTTTTAAATTCAGATCAGGAAAACGACAAATAAAAAAAGCTTTTACCTTATTAGAGCATCGAATTTACTATCTTAAATAAACGTACAAGATCATCCAAATGTGACGCCTAGATGTCAGAACTTTATACAGTTTACAAGTCATGTCTGTTTAAATGACATATTAAACCTTTCTGTTTTAGTAGAAGATTATAATTTTAACCATGGATAGGTATACATTTCAGTATTTACATTATTCAATCTTATTATGAAAATGGGCGTTCTTTGAAAAATACTTATAGCAAAATTCGTGATTTTTTGCTGTAAATAATCAACCAAATCAGTCTTCAATTCAAAAATTAGTAAAAAATTCCAAGAAACTGGTTATGTTACTGATAAACATAAAAATAGAATACTCAAAATTATACGCACAAATGAAAACATTGATGCTGAAAGTGAAAGTGTTGAAAATGAACCGACAACATCAATTTCACATCGTTCTCAAGAATTAGTCATATTTATGGTTGTTTGTGGAGAATTTTCCATAAAGATTTGCATTTACACACGTACAAAATTCAATTAACCTAGGAATTAAATAAAAGAGATTATTTACAACGTCGTAATTACACTATTTGGATTATTGAACAACGAACAACAGATTAATTGTTTTCAAGCAAAATTTTGTTTAGTGATGAAGCTCATTTCACAATAGATAAATTCGTTTATAAGCAAAATTATCGTATCTAGGGTGATGAAAATTCTTTTTTTATTCATAAAAAATTTTTACACGCACAAAAATTTACAGTTTTATGTGCATTTTGAGTAAATGGAATCATTGGACTATTTTTCTTTGAAGAAAATGCTAGAAATGCTGTGAATGCTGAGCCAACCAAATAAATGCTGAGTGATTTATTATGTCCAGAATTGAATGATATTGATGTTTCTGATATTTATTTCCAAAAAGACGGTACTACATGTCCCACAACTCGAGAAAATATTTAGTTTTTGTAATCAAAATTTCATCATCGTGTAATTTCACAAAATGCAGATTTCAATTGGCCTCCAAGACCATACGATTTAATGCTATTAAATTTTTCTGTAGAGTTTTTGAAAAAATCGAATCTATGCTAACAAGCCACAAAAAATCGACCTAAAGAACAACATTCGAATTTCAATTCATTTAATAAATTCAGTAACATGTGGAAAAGTCATTGAAAATGTCGATATTCGAATTAATGCCTACAGACGCAGGCGTGGTGGGCATTTGAACAATATTCTGTTTAATTTATAATTGTAATGAATCATATTTTCCATAAAAAATAGCTTAAAAAAATTTCTAACAGTTTGTGTTTTATTAAAAAGAAACATATAGGTGCATTTTTTAGATGGATCAATTTATAAGGTATAATATACAAGTTTTTAAAAATAAAATGTCATGATATTTAAAATTATGAATAAGGTGATGTATATAATAAAAAATAGTAAAAATTGTTTATTTTTCACTGATTTATTCTTTGAATACATTTTTTTTATTTTTGAGATGTTAGAACGAATTTCTATGCAAAATATATATTACGTAAATAAATGACAATTTCAAATGTGAATTTCAAAATAATGAGAAAAAATTCATTGTTCTATATTAAACAAGTTCATTATATTCACGAAGTATAATGTGTGACGGAAATAAATATTCTTTGTATCATGATATAAAATCACTAAGAGCTGAACGTATATGGACATGAAGTAAATCATTTGATAATATCGAAAGTATTGAGATTTTAAAATGTACTTAATATTATAATTAATATTTCGCAAACAGATGATAAAAAATGTTCAACAGAGATCCTAAATTGGAATTTAAGTGAATATTTGTGTGCTTGTATGAGAATGTTTTTATATATGCATATATGAATGTGAAATTAAAATATTTTGAAAAGTGAAACTAAAATTTAATGGTTCATTACCAAAATGTATTATCAATACGGAAAAATTTCTATAAGGAAATCATTATTTTTAATAACTTTATTATTTTTAAATACAAGCGTAATAAAAATAATCTATGGAAAAAATAAACAAAATGAAAATTAGTTATTTCACAAGTTTCAATTTTATTTTAATAATTTTAGTTTATAAACATATAAACAAAAATGTATCATACGATCATTTTTTTATCAAGAAAATCATTTACTGTTCTATTTTATTATTAATTTTTATGTGAAAGAAAATAAAAGTTTATTCTGTGTTAAGTAATTAATAAAAATGATTTTTTATGAGCAAAAAAGGATTAAGAAAAATTATTAGTTATTTATACTGATTATTAAAAAAATACATAAACTATTTGTTTCAATTTTAATTTAAAAATCAATCAACGAATTTATAATTACAAAATAGAAGTAAATTATTTTTAAAAAGTCAATTTTACTAAACACAACTTAAATAATATTTTCTTAAAAAATATGCACATTATAAAAATCTTATTATATAAAAATAGATGATTTCAACGTTTTACTTATCAAATACGTCTGCTAGTAATTGAAAATAATTTTATATCATTAATCTAAAACAATAAGTTACGACTATAAGTATTACCTTTCATTACATGAAAGTATAGTCTATGAAAAATGTTTCTGAACGATAATCGTAAGAGAGATACTATATCATTTTCGTTAGATAAAAAGGAAGTGTTTCGTGCAATTCTTATAATGTATTACTCGGAAAAAATCTAAATATATGCTGAGAAGTAAATTAACTAAAATGAAACAATGAAATTGAAGATCATTGTTCAGATAATTTACGTTTTAATTTTATTTAAACTATTGTATACAATAGATATAGTTTTTTATTCTTCTTTCTATATAAATGTATTAGACTTATTTTATTTTTTATTTTTACATACATATTGTGTATATATATATATATATATATAGCTACTTACAAAATTCATACAAATTTTTTTTTAATAAAACATTTTATATATTTGAAAAAAGTATTGAACAATAATTGAAAAGTAGTATAGTTTTTAATAATAATTTATTAGATGAACATTTTTACATCATTAATTTCCTTTTAAAAATATTTTAGTAGATACTTAAATATTGTTATTATCTAAAAATTGAACTTGAAACCGTTATAGAATAAAAAACAAAATGAGAGAATTCTTTGGTTATTAAGATTGCATATGTATGTCTAGATTATTTCATTTATTATTTTGACACGATTATATAAAAGATTAACAATCATCTCATCGTCGATGTAGTACATTTAACTCATTTTTTTCAAAGAAAGATGGCATGAAAAGAATTATGAGAAGAAGAAATAATACTAATCATTACTCATTTATAAGAGAAATAAAACTATAAGAAAAATTTCACAAATAATTAGCGTAATTCTACATTTTTTTAATACAACAAAAATATTTGCAGGTAAGAATAAAATAAAAAAGCAGTCGATTCAAATATTTAGATTTACAGAATGGAAAAAATGTATTAGAACAAATAAAACAATATCCAAAAATAATGTACCAAATTGATTATAAATTTAGACTAATCGCAGAAGAAGTTGTAAACTCAGTAATCGTAAAAATTGTTATTAGAAAATGAGGTTACAATGAAAGAACTATCGAAAGAATATTTTTTGTGGACGCAAAATTTGAAAAAAAACGAATAATATTTGTGAAAATATATAATCATTTAAATTTTGAATATTAGAATCAAATCTTCATATAAATGTGTAGCGAAAGCTTAATGGAGATTTTAAAAAGGAAATTCTTATATCGTCTGCAAAGTATGGGAGCAGAGATATTATTGTTTAAACACGTATGTGCAGGCCAGGCATGGGCAACCTTTCCTAGTTTGTGGGACAAATTATCATTCTGTCTCCGAGTCAAGAGCCGGACAAAATTATTAAATAAAATAAATTAATATTAAATGAATTAAAACAAGATGCTACTTCATATTTCATTTATTTATAATATAATGCTTTGGTATGAAGCTCTACATAAATTTTATAATATAATGAGCGACATAACAATTTAGTGTGATGATTGGCTTTGTACTTGATCTACGAAACTATCAATATTGATGTTGGTATTACTTATGGATAATCGCATAGAATTTTCGAGGTCTTCGTCCGTTATCCTTGTTCGAATTTTTAATTTATTGTATTTTATCCTCGAAAAAAGAGTGTATTTATGTACGCACGCCAGAAGTGAAACTTATTTGCAGTAAAGTAATAAAAGAAATATGAAAATTTATTCGTTTGGAATTTGTCTCATTTCCATTGCTTCCTCCGGTGGTGATTGGGTGGGTATAAACGATACAATTGGTTTATGATAAGTAAAGTAGGATATGAATACTTTTGACGTCACATCTTCTAAATACTTTGTGAATACATCAATTGTAGTACCATATCTTGTTGTTGCAACAGTTGGATCATTGGACATTGTCGAATTTAAATATTCTTTAAGAAAATCAATAATTGCTGCAGAATTTTTTGACGAAAAATATATTAAAATCTCTATTGAGAATCATTGGTAACTTATCTTCTCCTCTACCTCTGTAGTGTATGAAAACAACGAACAACGTAAGAAATTAATAATATCATTTAATTTCTGATTTTGTGAAATGTAAATTGCAATTATAGCTTATGCCTATTGCTTTCCAATCACATTTTAAAAGAGTGCGCATGCATGATGGGCCTCACTACCCCTCTTAACTATGCTCTATTCATACTATGCATACTAGATTTCCGCTGTAGTTCGCTATACGTAACTTCCGCTGCATGTAAAAATTTTACCCCAACGCCGCTAAAGAAGTTTCACTTTAAAAAGGACTGTTCACACAAATACGTGCTGCAGAAAAGACAAATGATTTTTTTTGAAAAAACGCGTAAATTTGTATATTTTTTCCACCAAATAAAATTAATAAAAATCCGCCAAAGCAATGTTGTTAAATTGTGTTTTTAGCACTAAATCCTCCTGAAACTCAATAAGTTCCATTTGTAAGTTGGCACATTATTTACATCAGCATCCATCAGACGAGCAAATATAGCGAATCTGGAGTCTTTGTTTTGGAAGTCGGCAAACTTTGTATCAAATTGCTTTATTATTGCCTTCAGTTCATTTCCATAACAATTATATGTGATATTTTTATGAATTGCTAGAGTAAAGAAATGATAACAATTTTTAGCTCTTATCTGATTTTCCAACAATCTTAATTTATTACAAAAAGCTTTGACATATCCATGCAGTTCATGAACCAAATGTTCTTGTTTTTGCAATTTAAGATTCAGTTCGTTTAAGTATTCGGTGACATCTACAAGGAATGCTAAATCACACACCCATCATCATATTTTACTTGGTTAATTGTTTTTCCTTTTATGTCCATGAAATCTGCAATGTATTATCTCAAATCATAACATCGTTTTAACATATTACCTTTACTCAGCCACCTCAAATCCGACTAACTTTGCTGAAATGGATCAGGGCCGGATCAAAAGAAGTAGAGAGCAAAGTCCGGCCCGCGGGACGGGGGTTGCTTATTGTGGGACGAGGGTGTAGGCTGTTGACGTTGAAAATTTGAAGTATTTAAAATCATTCAAAACAATGTGCAGAAAAACTTGGTTCAGGCAATATTTTAAAGTATTGCTAGGACAACAACCACAACTACAAAGCTCATATAGAGCGTCTTTATTTTTTATATAATTGTCCAAAAGTAAGTATGCATGTGGAAATATATATATATATATATATATATATATATATATATATATATATATATATATGTATATATATATATATATATATATATATATATATATATATATCTCGTATATATACATACATGTAGGTGTTTTTAAGCGTAATAGAACTTTAAATCCCCATCGAAAGTTATATCTAAATTAAAAAAAAACACACTTTATATATACATGTGTGTGTATAAAGGTATATATACACACATACATATATATATATATATATATATATATATATATATATATATATATATACAAAATATAGTTGTTAATTATTTAAATTAAAATAGTATTACCATTTAAATTAAAATAATTATTATTTAAATTAAAATAAATAAACAGAAAGAACTCAATTTTATAGCTTAAATTGTATAAATTACGTGCTTATTTTTATAATGTTTATTATCAGATATATTATTATTTAAAATATTTAGTAAATTTAAAATATCTAGATATTACTGTAAAATAAAAAGGAAAGTAAAACACTAGTATCTCTATTAATCATTATCTTTTGTGCACTTTTTCTAAATACATAGACATTATCTCATTTCTTGGAGCGTGAACAGCTCGATGATATATAGGTATAAACGTCGATGTGTGTGCTGTTACACACCGCTTCTCATACAATCGTTGCGACAGATTCACGCGTGATATCATAAAGATACCGTCCGCATAACCTTGATTCCACGCTAAGCGCCGCATCATTGATCTCTCATCCGACTTTTGATATATTTAATTACGTGAATGTCAATCCGCCATAGTGATGTAATATAATCCGTCCGTTATTATATGAAATCGCTGAATTTTCTTCGTTTCTACGTGCAGGAAATCATTTAGAGGTTACTGCTTTTCTCATATTTCCTCCCACGATTTTCGTATATGCATACACATATATAATATATTCGTTTATATATGGCGTGCGTTAAAATTTTTTTGGAAAAATTGTGTATAAATTAATATGTGAACAAAAATTAAGTGAATTTTAAAACTGATTTAAATTTTACTGCAGCCAATGAATATATATATATATATATATATATATATATATATATATATATATATATATTTATATATATATATATATATACATAATGGTGTGACTAAAAATAGGTGTGGATCTTTGTTATCGACAGAAATCAATTAAAGTAGAAACATGTAATAGTCATGTTTCATTAACACTAAACCTACCGACAATTTTTGTATCCTATTCCCTATAGTCAAATTGACCGGTTTCATTAATATAGTGGAAAATATGGAGATTGATTGGTTGATTTTCAAATTTTTATATAATGTTTTTGTTTTTCATATAGTTATAAAAAAAATCAACATAATGATAAAAAATGTATATAATAATTTTTGAACAAAATTAAAAAGTAATATTTGTCTGTCTACATATATTTGAATTTAATTACGTATATACTGTTTTATTTTGATAATTTTGAACATTTTAGATAACTGTCTTTAATTTGTTAAGTATGAGTGAAATTTAGTTAAATTTGTTAATTGTTCCTTAATAGAAACTCATGATAGAGTATTCTTATCTAGTTCCAATAAACACAGAGTAAACTATCTTCATCATTATCGTCATTGGATGTGGTTAACTTTGGTTTAGTTACTTAAGAATCCATTGTTATTGAAGTTATCGTAGAAGATTCATTATTGATTATCTCTCATATTTGTTAAAAAAAAGTGGATTTTTGTTGTTCTCCTACAGTGAGTTAGTAGATACAGTACAATATATTTAATGAAGGCATTAATTTTTTCAATAAAATTGGGGGTTTACATAACAAAGTATCACTAAATTCTCAGAGATATTAATTTTATATGTTTTAAATAGATTTAATAAAAAAATGTGACTAATTTAAAAAAAACATAATATCAATCGATGTTATTAGGTTATGTTTTATGAAATGTCGGATTATTATATCGAAAATTTTATAAAAATACAACATTTCATATACACGACCTAATACAATGTAGGAATAAAATTTTTTTGGTTAAAATTGTTGTCTTTTAAGGTTAAAATTGACCCTATGGACATATAGAATTAAGTAGGCACAATTGTTATAATTCATGCATTTTATTCACAAATAAAATACCATTTGTGTTTTTTCAGATTTTTCTTTGATAATGCAAAACATTAAGTGTTAAAAATTGTCTTCTGTTTAAAAATATTCCAAACTAACAATATAAATTTAATTATTTGAAACATATTTTAAAACATTTTTTTATTGTTTTTTACCAGGTTATTGTCTTTTTAATTGTCGATATCAGATTTTCATGTATAAGATTTTATAGGTATCCCAAATGAAATTAAAAGATTACGACATAATTTTTAGTTTCTTATTATTATTTATTATTTTTTACTGTCCTTCGATTTCATTTTGGCCGTCCTATATTTAAGTAGATAATTCTATCGAGTGACCAGTTATTTGAAAATAGATACTCGACATCGATTTAAGACCAAACTGGGTTTTCAAAAAATATGAAACTAGTAATCCGGATGTTAAAAATATAATAAGATATTATAGCAACGGATATACAGATAATAAAACAAATATATATTTTTTTAAATTTCAATGGAAATGTCACTTTTTAACATTTGTATAAATTATATTATTTATGAATTTTAGTTAAGAATATTCAAGTTAAAACCTGTAAATTGCAAATTGTTTTACTATGAATTTCACTGACCTGAAATACGAAAGAAATGTGTTGTTAAAAAAACAAATTTTTGGAATTGACACACAAACATTTAAATATTAAATTTGTTGGAAATTAAATTTAATTATTTGAATTAGTTTTAATAATTTCAATTAATTCGAAATTATTTAAAATCGATTATAGTTAATAAGTTAAAATATTTTGCTATTTGACAATATATTATGATTTTTTTTCTTATAATATATTAAGTTTTGTCTCACATATGTTATTTTAATAATTAATTTCAGTTTCACCTTAATTCATTATTTTTTTTTAATTTATACACAATAAAACAATAACAACATACACAAAAACATACACACCTCATATATATATATATATATATATATATATATATTGAAAGAACTTAGGAAAATATGAAACATTTCACTCGGAATAATCGACCTGTGAACTAAGATCGAGTACAGATCTTCCAAATAGAAATTGTCTCAAAAATTATTCTCAACATCTCTGAAGAGTTATTCAATTGAAAATGAAATATCAAGGTCGAGATATCAAATTAAATTCTACTTAACCAATAAATACACTAATTATTATGATTCACACTGCATGTATACTTGAAATATATTCTATGGAATGTTTGACAGACCCACATCTAATCATTTTTAATGAATAGTTCACGGTGAAATAATTAATCCGGACCCCCGTTAATTACATTCAAATTACTCTTATGTACTTAAACACACTTCCATTTATACAGACACATAGGTACATGTCCGTGTAGATACACGATGCTATTGTTATACAATTCAATTCATATCGCAGTCGTTACATTGCTCTGTAATTTTGACCTGCATTAAAATATCGCCAGATTACGTTCGAATAAAGCAGTCTACATTATATAAATGTACTAGGATTATTGCAGATCAAATGTTAATAATGGTGCACGGAATGTGTGTGAAAATCGAACTAGAAATTGGTGATTTGTTCGTGCTAATCCCTTCATCGAATACACGAACTGGAATGAATTATTGAAACGCGAAGTTCGGATAACGTTGTCTGTGTACTTGTATAATTCTGTAGATCAGTTGAATGTAACGTATTCTGTTCCGTACATTATGTCGAATATTAATGAACATTAATGACTATCAATTTCTTGTCCGTTGAAAATGTAATTGAGTACGATACAGTTGTGTGCATTTCCAAAAAATAAAATTATCTATTTTTATTAAAATTATTTTGTATTTAATATGAATTATAAATATATATATATATATATATATATATATATATATATATATATATATTAATATTTTTATTATTAATTAATTTTTCGTTTTTAAATATAAGATAATAAATCAAGAATCATTAATAAAAAGATCAATATACAACTTACTTCTAAGTTATTGGATTTCTATCATAATGAGTAAATTTTGATTTTCAAAATAGATTATTTTCATATAAAAAATAGGTAAAGTAATTGAAAACACTAAAGAATTATATAAATTTTGTTTTTATATGTGGCATTTAATAATGACTGATGATATTGATTATAATAACAAATTATAATATTTATAATACATTTTTTATACAAATGGATTTTAATTTTCTAGACATAATAACTTACACTAAATAATATGTGTGATTGGCACACTAAATATATTGATATTTGATTGTTATGTTAATACTGAATACTATACAAGTTTTTCATGAGGATAAATGTTAGTTAATGTTGAAAGTAGTTACTTAAAATTCCCATCAATTTAACAAAAAAAGAGACAAATCTCTTTTTATTTCAAAAAATAAAATCTATTTTTTTCTTGAACAACTTCTCTCTTTTATTGTTTATATATATATATATATATATATATATATATATATATATATATATATATATATATATACATACGTATATATAAATATATATATAAATACATACATACATACATACGTATATATAAATAAATAAATATATATATATATATATATATATATATATATATACATATACATGTAATAAATATCCAAATTTTAGGTTAGGAAGTAATTTATAAATAAAATACAGTTTTTAAAAGAAACTTCATGTTTATTGGTATCAGTGTAAAGTAGAAATATGAGAATTATGAATGGAGTACAATGTCAGTCAAATGGCCTTTTCTACCACCTTGGTAGATGTCCACTCTTTTATCGAAATTTTAAGCATGCTTTGCAGTAAATAAGGCTGTATTTCAGATATAGCTGCACGAAATTTATCTTTTAGTTCTTGAATTATTGCTAGTTTTTTTTGATATAAACCTTATCTTTCAAATAACTCTATAAAAAGAAGTCTAACGGTGTTAAATCACAAGATGTATACGGCCAATTAACATCACCATTACGAGAAATTAAACGTCCATTGAATTTAATTGTGAGTAAATCGATTGCCGCACAAGTTGTATGGCTTAAGGCACCATCCTCTTGAAACTACATGTGACTGATATCAATATCTTTAAGTTCTGGCCACAAAAATTTGATATTATGCTTTGTTAAGGCACCGAATAATCTGTAACGCGAATACATTGCTTATTTTCAAAGAAGTATGCCTCCAGCTCATAAACCACACTAAAAAATGACTTTTTAGGATGTAATTGTTGTAAAACAATGGATTTTCGACTTTTACTTTTCCATATACGACAATTTTGTTTGTTTACGTAACCATTTAATTGAAATTACAATTCATCACTGAAGATAATTTTGTTAGAAAATTCAGCATTTTGTGCTTTTTTTCTTGGTACTAATTAGTACCAAGAAAAAAAGCACAAAATATGTTTGTTAATTAACAAACATAAAACACAAATGATGGTCAACTGATTTCAGTTCTTGTATTAGCTGGACTTTATATTCATGACGATGCAAATCTTTTTGTAAAATGTTATGCAGGGTGCTTCTTGTGATGCTTAAGTGCTGTGAACGTCGACGAATTGATGTTTAAGGATTTTCTTCAACACTTTCATGTATAGCACTAAAATTTTCAGCTGAACGACCTCTACAAGCATTTGTTTTTGATCTGTGGTCTCCAGCGATATCAAATTGTTCAAATTTTGCCATTAGGTTATGAACAGCAAGCTCCGAAGGCATTTGATTACGATGAAAAGATTTTTACGGATTAACGTAAAATGTTCACAATTTTTATAGTCAATTTTCACTATTAAAATGAGTTGTTCAAACGTGTTACGTTCCATCACTAAAATTTTCCAATTTTTTAATAAATAAATGTTAAATAATGACAGTTCAACATTTAACATTTCATCAAATAATAGTCAACTTACTTCCTAACCCTAAATTTGGACACCTGATATATATATATATATATATATATATATATATATATATATATATATATAATTTCTAAAAATAACATACATAAGAGCATTTAAAATAATATTTAGTAATGAACAAATTATTATATATTAAAACCATTAATAAATTCCCAAACAGAAAAAGGCAACATGAATTTATGTACCATCAAATGTCAACGAAACGCAATTCAGCATGTTTTACAATCCCTACATATGGGGTACGAGAATGTTAAATTCATGTCACAATTCCGAGTTATCTATGACCACCACGTAGGGTTATTTAAGAAGTCATTTTTTATGCGCTGTCCACGTTCACAGCGTAGGTATATTACCTGTGTTCGTATTCTGTTAAAGGTATTTTAACCACTGCCTTTATTACCGCTCTCGACTCACACATACATATTATGCGAAACGTTCGTACACACGCATAAATCGTACACATGTATGTAGTTAGACACAGGTGTAACAGTATTCAGTAGACATATTTCATTGTGAGGGTTATCCTGATTTTATGACTTTCTCTTTTGGATATCTATGCCAAGTTTTTGATGCGTGCACGCTTTTTTATGATATTTGTCTCTTGATTTTATTCTTTATCGTTTCACTAACATTCCATGATTTATACGTTTATGATAATGCAATTTTATTGATTGTTTTATTATTTGAATAAATTTCAGTAGCAAATCAAATAGCATAAACACGATTTTGAGAACACATAGATGTATATTTTCAAATATAAAGAACAACAACTTTGTATAAACATCGTATGAAGTAAAAATGATAAACACTTTCGTCGATGAAATATTTTTAACGTAGAATTTATATTATTTAATTTAATTTCTAAAACGAAAAATGGTTCAATAATTTCAAAACATTAAAATCAATTCATAATTTAATATTATTATCAAAATATTAAAATATTGGTGTTAAATTTAATATAAAATAAATTATATCGTTGAGGCAATTTATAAGAAAGAATATTTTATGAAAAATATTTATATTGCACAATATTGTAATAAATATTTCATTTTTAATGTTAATGAAAATATCGATAAAAAAAATTATGATTAATAATATGATATGAATTTATACAACTTTTAATATTGGTAGTAACTTTCAAATGTTTTTATTTTGATCAGAATACAGTATTTTCATTTTAAATTTTAATTGAGTGAACAAAAAATACTCATACATGATAAATTTGACAAGGAAATTACGAATAAGAATTATAATAATATACTACAATATGTGAGTATCAATAATGTTCCTATCAGTATTTTCAATATTGAACAAATTCAATATTTTTTGGCAAACTGTTATGGTTTTTGATGAAAAAAAGAAATCATTGATTTAAATAAATAAATTTTTAATCAAATTTCCCCATTTATAAATAAATGCGCAAAAATTCTTTTATATAACATAAAATATAAGTATACGATTTGGATATAGTAATATAAAATATGAAAATAGGACGAATAAGATTTATATATTATGAGCTAAATTCTTGGTTTATAAATAACAAATAGATTTTAGTTATAAATTGTAATGAAATAATTTTGTCTATTGTAATTAATTTAAAAATTAATATTTTACTTTATTATATATAAATTAATGGCCAGATCTCCAAAATGTTATAAGAATGTTCAAATATTACATATTATTTTTCTTTTATTATTTGAAAGCATCATAATAAAATATAGATTTTATAGTACTGAATTTTGAAGATGATATTTTTATCTAAATGTGAATATATAAACGGTAAAAAATGAACATTATGTAACGAAAGATTTTATGAAAGTTCCAGTGTTGATAGTCGATTAATTTTTGAAAAAAAATTACAATTTTATTTAAATACAAAATTGTGATATATTTATTTTATTATTATAGTAAGTTGTTTGCTTATTTATATTTTATATTTATGATAAAACATTAATAAACAAAGTCAGTTTTTTAAACATTATTGATTTTCTTATTTTTTAAGCTTTATAAATTGTAGACAACATATATATATTTGATATTAAAAATAATTAATTAATTATCCTACATAAAAATTCAAAAATTTTACTAGCAAAAATAAATATTTATCCAAATAATCAATATATTATCTAATATTTTAAAATATATTTATTATACATTTTTTTAAGTTTCGAAGGTTTGAAAATTAATTATTATTAAAATTATTTATTTACTAAATAACAGTACATTCCGTTGAAATAATACATTTAAAAAAAGTACCTAAATAAATTTTAAAAGTTTTCATTTAAGGAATCAAAATAAAGTTTATTCTAATATCGAGAATGTCTTCTTCTAATATAAACCTTTGCTCTTGTCTAAATCGAGTAACTGTACGTATATAAGTTGTTCAATGCTCTGTTGGTAGGTACGAGAGAGATATATTCATCTACATCTTTCTAGTCGGCGATTTATATGAAAATGCTATGCTTTAACGTTCTTCGGTTCACTCGAGTGTTACTTGTAACCAGTGGCAGCTCCTGAATATCAAAAATTTTTGGGTTAACAAAGATTTTTTTTTTAAATATATAATCAAATTTTTATCATAAATAATATAATAAATCGTCAACTGTGTTCCATTATATTTTATTTTGGAAATAAAAATTAAAAAAAAAATAAAAGTAATAATAATTAGAAACATATATAAATATTGGGTTGAAACAAAAGTTCGTAACGTTTTTTAAGTTTACTCTAAAATAGAGCTTTTTACAGAGTTATAATTTTTTAAACTTATTACATAAGTGCCGTTTTATTGTATCACCTTTCACCATATTTCAAGAAGCTTCAATATTCTTTTTTCCCAGAACTTAGCGTTTTTCTGCTATAAAGTGCTCGAGGCGATTTTTTCAGTCTTCCAATAAAGTGAAGTTCTTTCCGTTAAGCGAATTCTGTAGTGACAGAAATAAGTGGTAATATGATGGCGCTAAGTCAAAGGAATACGGTTGATGGGGTAGGATATCCCACCCAAGTTTTACCACCTTTTGTTGTGTCTCTAAAACACATGCGGTCTTGCGTTGTCCTGATGGAAGATTAAGCCCTTTCGATTTACTAGTTCCGGACGCTTTTGGCCTATCACTGCCTTTAATTGATCAAGTTGAAAGCAGTACTTATCCTAATTTAACATTTGGTTATATGGAACCAGTTCGTATTATAAAACATATTTCTAATCCCACCAAATGCACAAAATTACATTTTTTGGATGCAAACTGAATTTTGGAGTGGTTAAAGTTTGTTCATTTTGATCTTTTTCGATTAATATTGTTAAACAAGGTCCATTTTTCATTACACGTAATAATTCGTTTTAAAAATGGGTCGCTATTATTGCGTTTGAAGAGAGTATCGCTCATAGAAATACGGTCCATTAAATGTCGTTCTGTCATATTCTGTAGAATCCAATCATCATAGCGATTCACATAACCTAGTGTGCACAAATACCTTATAACACTCATTTGAGATACATGAAGTACCTCTGCGATATTACGCGTCGTGGGATGTGAATTATTTTCAATTAAAGTTGCGATTTGGTCATTATCAACAACTTTAGACCTACCGAAGAGTTCTCTGTCCTATAGATCAAAATTGCCACTTCTAAAGCGAACGAATTACTTGCGAATTGTTCTTTCTACTACAGAATCATCTCCATAAACTACACATATATTTTTCACCGTTTGTGAAGCATTCTTCCCTTTTAGGAAATAAAATAAAATGACATTGCGAAAGTGCAAGTTGTTTACGGCCATTTTTAAGTTTCAAATTAACGTATCAAAAATCAAAAAAAGGTGAACAAATATCACCTGTCAAAATTATAAATAGCCAAACATGTCAGATGATTAAAGTAAGCGAAAAATTACCTTTAGTCCCATCTATTAAAAACTCCACAAACTTTTTTCAACCCAATATATAACGTCACAAAATTTGTAGGGATACGCGTATTCGTAAACCATTTAATTATACATTGTTAAAGTTCGGCTTATCTACCATACTCGTATATGCTACTATTATCATGTAATTTGGTTCGATTTATTTGAAAAATAATAGAAACATTATAATAAATATGTGTTCTTTCATGACAAATGATTTTGATTTTTATAACAAAAATTCAAATAATTAAAAAATAATAAAATACTCATGTAATATTTTTTTAAGTTATTTGATTAGATTGATAAAAATGAGGACGGAAATTGCCCTCTGATTTCAAATAATGAGCCGCCCCTGTATATAACCTATTACTACGAGTGAATTTGTTAGGGCTTGTACAAGAATAAATGAAAACGATAGTGATTCGACACGTCGACCATGCATTCTCGTATTGTAGTTTTTTTTTAGTGTCGCATTGTTAGTCAAGTACTATATATACAATAAATTTGGTTCAGGTGTTAGATGTTTTCTGTTTAGTCGAATGTAGTACGTGTTCATGAAACTATGAAATTAAAATTATGTTCATCTAAATTGTGAACTATATTGTCTGTTTACATATTTTTCCTTTATTGTGTATATATATATATATATATATATATATATATATATATATATATATATATATATATATATATATATATATATATATATATATATATATATATATATAAAGTTATTAAATGTGAAAGTTAACAAAATAAAAATAGTATAATTTTTTACACAGAATAAAATTGCTAATAAATTATATTAGACATTTATTCTGACAGCTACATTTTATTTTATATTAAAAATTAATGAAAAAATATTTAAGAGAAAACTGTTCATACAGAATTTAAATTGATCTAATTTCTATATAATATTCTTTAAAATTAATTAAAAACTAAGAAATATAGTATAATATCGTAACGAAAAATATTAACTATTTGTTTTAAATTAACAAGTATTATGTTTAACTAATTATACACACACACACACACACACACATATATATATATATATATATATATATTTACATAGAGTTTTCCAATAAGAATGACAAAACTTTGACAGCTGGTGGTAGCCATGATGGAATTTGTTTAAGCTCATTTTGACATTTCAACTCAGTTTAGTTTCATAATCATATAACGTTTAACATTTCAACAACGCTTAGAAATTGTAGAAGATTATAAAAATTATTGTTCGGTTCATAAAACTCAACGTGCGGTTCGTGAAAATTACGGTCAACATTAAATAAATAAAATTGCAGAATTTGGAGTGAAAGCAATCCACAAATCATTGAACATACACCAATGCATCTACAAAAAGTAACTGTCTGGTGTGTGTTAAAGAAGCTGGAGATCGCGTTACAGTAAATGGAGTACGTTACCGAACTATGATTAATAATTTTTTTCCAAAAATTATTGAAAATAGTTTATACGATATGTGGTTTTAATAAGATGATCCTACAGGACATACATTTACAGAAACAATAGACTTATTGAAACAAAAGTTTAACGAGTCACAAAATGGACTCATTAATTGGTTATTAAGATCATGTGATCTAACTCCAGTGGATTATTTTCTGTAGGGGTTATGTGAAATCATTAAATATGCTGATACACTATAAACAATAGAAGCATAAAAATAAATATTGAAGTGTAATTTATAAAAATGGACCACAATTGTGTGAAAGAGTGACTAAAAATAGAACTAAACGAATGCACTATGTCAAGTGAAGTTGTGGTAGTCTTATTAGTGAAATTATATTCCATCATTAACACCATTAAATATGCTTCACAATAAAAATATAACTAATTAATTACTTTTCGTTTTATTTCCATTTGAACTTCTGAAGCTCTTATTGGAAGCCCTTATGTAAATAGTTTAGATTTGAATAGAACGGTTTTCTTTTGCTTTTTTGAAATAAAAAATTATATCCTGTTACAAAAATTAAATACAGTTTATTGACTGATTGATACAAATTTCACATTGTGATTATAAAATCTTCCAGTATTCATAGTCTTACTTTAAAACTGTTTGTTTTAGAGAATATGTCAAGAGATATAAAAAATGTATATATGCTACTATTAAGTATTACAGTTCAAATCTAAATGTTAATGTGTCTAAATTAGTTCCAATAAGAAATCAGTACATTTTTATTTTTATGGATAATTTAACAAAAATATATGTGAAAAAATGTATAAAATATGAGACTGAAGAAAATTTGAACAGGAGCTTTTATATTTACAGCTGGAGTATCCATTATCAAAATTGCCACATTAATAGCTATGGCTAGAGGAATATTTTAGAAAATTATATCAAACATAACTTATGAAAGAAAAATATCTGATTAAAAAACTATATCTAGGAATCGAAATTAAGGAATTAATATTGCTGAATATTAAGACAGATTATATTTAAGAATTGCAACTACACAACAACTATAATAACAGAATTTAATAGCTATCATGACGACTACAAATACAAATCAAAGATTTTCTCAAATACTAAATATACAGTAAACAACAAAAAATAAATTTGTACAATTCATTATTTTATTCGTTATTTTGTTCAAGAACTATGTATATAAGATATATAAAATTATTTCCAAATAAATAAATAAAAATAACAATTAACTATTCTATGTACATTCATGAATATTTATCGATTGAACATATTCTTTAGAGATTCACATAGAAATTTCACAATTTCACCAGAAAAATCACTGAGCAAGATAAAACAATTATATATATAAAACTGAAATTTATGTGTTACAGAACAATAATTAATTTCTTGCTACATTCTTTGCAAGACAACAAAATGCCCATCACGTGTAACTTCATGCGTTTCGGAAAGCTGTCATCATCCTTTAGTTGGCTAAGCATGTTTTCAGCAAATTGCATGTTTTCGGTTCATTGTTTCACGGCCGTATTTGGGTAAGCTATTTATAAGCTGTAGTGTGAAAATGAAAACATTTTAAAAAACAAAACTGGCCGTGAAATGCTTTATTTGATGGAAAATTAAATATTAAATCACTTATATATATATATATATATATATATATATATATATATATATACACTTATGTATATAAATTTTATCCATTTAAAACGTTGAAACCATTATAAAAATGTTCGTTCAGTAAACAAGTAAGTAATAGTAATGTTTATATCTATTTTTTAAAAAAATAAATGAAACAAAAATAAAATTTTTGTATTTTTTCAATTATAAAAAAATCCAATTAATTAATAATTCCAATTACTCCCAAGGGAAAACATTATTATATTCTTTTTAATTTTTAAATATGACAATACTGAAATGACAATAAATATGTTAAGGTAATCAATATTTTACCAATAAGAACTATTTTTTCACTGTTCTTTAATTGTCCAGTGTAAATAGTTCGTATACATACACACACACACACACACACACACACACACACACACACACACACATATCTAGCTTATTGTGAAAAATTAGTTAAATCCATCCCGAATCGTTTAAAGGCTATAAAAATTAATAAAGGCTACTTTACTAAGTACTAAAGTAATTCAATCCATTGTAAATTTTAATTTACTAAATAATTTGTTAGTTGTATAAGTTTCATTTTGATGTATTTTTTGTTTATTTTTCAGAAATTGTTACTTTTTTTAGAGTAAAATTATTCATTTACGACTGAAATTTTCAAATATAATAAAAATAATCTTAATAAAGAAATTAAGCGAAAAAAAATAATGAAAATTGTTATTATATTAAAATATATGTGTAAAATTATTGGAAACATAACTCTGTATGAGTTTCACTTTGACTCACTGTATATATATATATATATATATATATATATATATATACTTAATAAAAATGTAATTGTATACTTACATTTAAATGTAATCTAAAAATTACGTAAAAACAATATGAAGTAATTGATGAATACATATTAGTTCTATAAATTCAAATCAACGTAAATTTATTTACATTCCAATATATGCACCAAACGAAAACAACATGAGAATTGTAATAAAAGTATATACATCATTAGCTATTCGTGGCATTTAATTTTCCAGTGAAGTAATGTATTAAGAAAACGAAATTGTATACATGCATGACTTAACAGAGTTATACAGTGCATAATTTTTATTAAGACCAAATATCTTGTAACTTTAAAATATATAGAATTCTGACGCAATAAATTCTACGATTAAGTTATTTAATTATCGGCGACATACAATTTTAATGTACATTTCTGAAACGACAATGGGACTGCAATTTAATGTAAATCTCGGATTATTCTCTACATTTTCAATTTCAAGCTAAATTAGTGAACAGTTAAGAACATAACGATTGACATATTTTATTGTGACATTTAGTCTTGCTGATAATGTAGTTGGTTTTATTTATTAAACGAAGTATAAGAAAATTTAACATTATATTAAAAGATACCCCTCTTTTGATTACACAGACACATACACACACACACACACACACACATATATATATATATATATATATATATATATATATAATACAGATAACACTTTAAGTAGATACAAGATCAGAATTTCTTTAAATCATGCAGATGTGTTTTTACACTAATGTAATAGATATGTTTTTGTTTGTTTATTTTAATTAAGTTAATTTTTATTATTTATTAAAAAACAATTATTTACCTCAAATCCACACTCTTTAATATATTTACAATAAATATCAAAAACCTTTTTTCAAAAAAATATAAATTTTAAAAAATATTTTTGCTTTATTATGAGTTTTCAAATTTATATATTAGGTTGGCAAGTATCTCCCTTCCGCTTTTTTTTATTTTATTTTATTTTTTTTTTTGTACATAGCTGCGAAATTCAAAAGACCAGAAGGCGGAAGGGAGATACTTGCCAACCTAATATATACACATACGAGGTCAGACAATTAAGTAATGCGACAAAATTCAAAAATCGAGTATATTTAAAAATTAAGGTACATCGCTGCAATCCCCTTCAAAGTAGTTCCCTCCCGCATCTATACACTTATTCCAGCGAGTTTTCCAGTTTTCGTAACAATTCTGGAACACTTCTTGTGGGACCTCTCCGAGTACCCTTGTCACAGATTCTTGGATATCTTCAACGGAGTCAAAATGTCGACCTTTGACGAATTTTTTCATATGGGGGAATAGGAAAAAGTCGCAGGGTGACATGTCCGGTGAATAGGGCGATTGTGGTAACGTTGCAATGCCTTTAGACGCCAAAAACTGAGAGACACTGAACGCACTGTGACAGGGAGCATTGTCGTGATGCAGAACCCAAGCCTTCGCGATCTCTGGACGCACTCTGAGCACCCCTTTTTCGTAATTTTTCGAGCACATTGCGGTAGAATACTTGATTTATGGTTTATCCAGGTGGTACGAACTCTTTGTGAACCACCCCTTTGCTGTCGAAGAAGCAAATGAACATGGTTTTCACTTTGGACTTGCTCATTCTCGCCTTCTTTGGCCTTGGTGCTCCAGGGGACAGCCACTGTTGGCTTTGTCGTTTAGTTTCGGGGTAATATTGAAAGAACCAACTTTCATCACCAGTAATAACTTTTTTTTTTTTTTTGTTTTTTAGTAATAACTTTCATCACCAGTAATAACCAGTAATAAATTTCTCTGTTCCATTTTCGTGACATGCACTACTCGCGCGTTGTTACAAAACACTAAACAGCTGACGAAGAAATGATCGTACGAGGGTGGTCAAGGTCTCAATCGAGAGAGTAGGGATCTGCTATTACGGTGGCGGAGTTACAGGTTCGCAGTGTTACCATAGGCCGAGAAAAAAAATCGGTCGCATTACTTAATTGCCTGACCTCGTACTTAACATTTGAAAAGTTTTGTAATATTATATTTATATAGAATCATCCAAATGTAAAACCTAAATTTGTGTTTTATTAAAAACAAACTATATACATGTTTCCCTATACACATGTTTCTTTGTAATAAAATATAAATCTAGACGTCACATATGGTTGGACCTATATCTTTTAATGATATTTTTGATACTTTTTGTTCAATTCTGTTTTTATTACTCTGATTATTTTAAGTATTGAATAAGATTATTATATTTATTTATGATATTTTCAATATTATTTATATTAAAATTAAATCTGTTTTTCTTACGCGCAATCTTGTTATTTCCCTGACTTTTTTATTGTTCATTGTTATTATTTTGGTATTTTTTATGACCGATTTAAACTCTAAAAACTTCACATTAACACCAAAAATATGTAATAACATTTTTGTCATACCAATAATTATTTACATATTCAAAAATACTTCATTTCTAAAAAAATATGGTTTAAGAAGAGTAAATGATTATGGATAAATACGAAAATAGTGTTTGAACAATGCATAATAAAAGAAGATATTACAAAAAAAAAAAAAAACATAAGTAAGAAAACAACAATTCTAATTCGTCTTGTTCATTAGGGCAAACAATTATTTAATTGTTCGTAAGTTCTTCGAAAGTAAAAAAATATAAACGTCAATTTGTTCCTATTTAAAATATTCTCATCGATACTTTTCATCGATAATTTCTTTATCAAAAAAATAAATACAATTGTAATTATTATTATATGTATTAACCCTCTAATGCATGAATTATAGAACATGTTTAAAAAAATAAACTTTCTAAAATATCTTTTATCAATCGTAGTTAACGTAAATAGATAAAAAAATATTTTTTATAGGTTTCAAAAAATATTTAAACCCATATATGGCTTTATATGCATTGATAGATTTTTTTTACAACTTTGTTGGTGAAATGCTACGTAGTAAAGATCATCATTTATATTTATTTATTTAAAAAAAATAGGTATTCATTTTTCCATTAATGCTTCATTTTTTTCAATTGGTTACATGAAACTCAGTAAAATAATTTCTTTTTTCATTGTAACATAAATAAACTTTGAATTTTGTGCACATTGTATAAGAACAATATTTAAAATTATAAATAAATCGAGCTAATCCACACCACCCATGTGATAATTATATAAATTTCCAGCTTATGGAGCAGAAATTTCAATATATCGTTTTTCTTTCGTAGAGTAGCTGCGTTTATTAGTCGTATACTAACTACCAGCCAACAAATGCTGAAAGCACGTGAAATGATTTATTGTCAAACCAAAAACAAGGCCCAATTTGACTCAATTAATTACTACTACTTTTTCTTCCATGCTTCTGCATCCTTTCTTTTTCAGTTCTTTTTCTGTTGGCATATTATTATTTAATACTCGATATAATCGTACTGTTTTCAATGGTAGTAGACCATTTTTAAAAAATTAAAGTTGCAAATTTTGACTGTTAAACCAGTTGTTAGAAAAATTTTAGGGTTCACATGTCGTGGATTTGTTGATACTAATCTTGTAACAACATTTTCACTTACACCAAGGTCACGAGCATCATCGGGGAATATATTGCTTTGATCTCCAGCAAATATATTAAAGCCATAGCTGAATCCTGAAGTACCGCTTGAAAATAGATTTTATAGCCCTATTTATGGGGTTTAAAAGGATAGTTTCAGCTCATGACGATCTTCAGTTAGAATTATCTGTTTATCTACGGCCAAGTATTCTTCCTTTGGCATCAACAACAAACGCTCTCTAATTTTATTTAAAAAGGGCTTTATTTTGAATAAGTCATCATTACTCATTGATCCATCGCCAAGTATGGAGTTTAAACACTTATATTTCCATAAAAACAGACGAATACATTTATAAAAGTAAAAAGAACTTTTTAACTACATGTAACATGGAATCTTAATTTAAATGATTTTTTTTCTTTTAATACATACGAAGCTATATATAGTTTCTGAGAGTATTACCGTAGAAATTAATTAAAAAATATATATTTTTAGGAAAAAAACTTTTTAGAAATAAAGAACAGACTATTTACTTAATGAAATATATTTTTATATTGACTGAAATAAACAACTTTAAACTAATAATTTTTTTAAGGCGTCTGATATTAAGACATATGCGCATAGAAATTACATATGCTTGGGAATAATTGAATTATAGTCATGAAAAAATTCCTATGGCATATAGGAGAACATAACATTTAAATTATAATACTTTTTTAAGTATTCCTTATCTAATTCAATATTTCTAAAAAATAGTAAACATCTAAAACCATATATCGTATGCATTAGAGAGTTAAAATATAGGTGATCCAAATGTGATTCCTAGGTTTGTGTTTTATTTAAAAAAAAACATCTATATAGGGAAACACGTATAGTTTCTTTTGTTCCTTTTTAATAAAATACAAATCTAGGCATCACATTTGTATGTCCCTTTGAATATGAATTTTAAAAATTTAAAATTCACTGACTTGTGAAATGTACAATATATTTTATTCGTAGATTTGTAACAATTATTTTTGAAATCAGTTTTTTTTTAAAAAAATCATCTTTTTACATATTTTACTTATAATTGAATATATTTAATACATATCTTTTAAAATACAAAATTTTATTAAAAAATTTCAAATATTAGTAAGTGTCAATATTTTATAAAACAGCATTAACAACTTTAATGTTAATTTTTAGAACATAATTAGTAAATAATAAACGAACAAATTTCAGACGAATGCAGCTAGAAGCCATAAGAATAATTTAAAACTAAGTAAGAACTCACCTATGAATAGAATAAAACACAAATAAACGATTGGAAAACATAAAATAAAGCAAAAAAAAAATACGTAGATGCATGAACACTCACAGAGAAGAGCTCTAGAATATTATAATAAATCGCGTGAATTTGAGAATTCAATAACAGGCGGACATATATCTTCCCGTTGGGGAAAAAGTTAAAAATTATTATCTTTTTTGTTATACCATACGGCGTAACTTCAACGAAAACTTTTATACTTGGTTTTGTGTACACACTTTCTTTTCGATGTTATAACATTGATGCATATATACATATCAATGTTTATATATATATATATATATATATATATATATATATATATAATATTATTTTTTTAATTTAATATTAAAGTCGATCAGTTGCATAATGTCCTTACTTGTTATGCGGAAGATTGCTTTCGATCCCTGGTCAGAGAGTCCCTCCAATAAGTTGGTAGAGGAATTAAAAATCTTATCTAATAAAAAATAAACCGTCATGACATTTTGATAATAAAAAGTTTTACCAAATAGTATTGTCAAAGAGGCCAAGGACTTATAAAGGCTATAACGCCAAAAATTATGAATTTAATATTATTTTAAACTAAAATTATCAACAATTACTCAAATGCATTTTTTTATATTTTTAATATTCGTATTCAATATAAATTTTCTATTAGTTTTGATTAAGATTTAAGTATTGTCTTACGTTTTCCACAGTTTTCTTATGAAGAAGTGTTCCCTGCGATTACTCTTCGTAGAAATCTATACATATCTTAATAGCATAATATTTTTTTCAAGTACAATGTTTCTTATTCATTTGTTGATATTACATATGTAGAATATTTCATTTTTATAATGATTCATAGTAATAAATAGTTTAAATAAAGTTTTTGATTAAAATATAATTCTATAATGTTTTTTTTATTTTATTTTGAACATTTTTTTCTTAATTTAAGGATTTTTATAATACTAATTTGAAATAGATATCTAGGTGATTTAAACTATCTGATATATATATATATATATATATATATATATATATATAATATATATATATATATATATAATCGTTTGTAATTTTATACATTTCAGATACTAGTTTTTACATTTTATTGGAATGTAATTATAATGTTATTTTTGTTTTGATTGCATTTCAATACAATTTCCATGCTTTATAATATTTTTTTAGTTTATTTATCTAGAATTTTTTTAGCAATTTGATTGATACATATTTGTCATTTTGAGATAATCGGAATATAATACACTTATATTTTCGTATAATGGTACTCTTATTATATTCTCTTTTATATTTGACAAATGGTTATGATATTTATTAAATCGTGTAATATAAAATGTCAGATTTCTCATCAGTCACAAGTTGATCGTTTGAGTCGTTAGTTATATATTTAAAAGTTATAAGTTTTTTACGCTCATTTAAAGTTCATACAATTCTCAGTAAGTTATTATAATTTTTTAAAAAATTCCTGAATAACTGTAATTTTTGTAGAAATTTTGTATAATGGTGTTGACCAAGGAATTAAGGGTTATTTTTTGTACGAATTCAAATTGAGTAATAGTGCGACAAACGCCTCTTGTAACCAACTCTGTATTTTTGTGATGGTACCGTTAATGAATGAACCGTACAGAGATGGTTAGAAAAATTTCGTTGTGGAGAAAAGGGCTTAAAGAATAAGTCTCACGGAAAACGACGTGTTCTTGTTGATGATGACTTTCTTCGAGCGCTGGTGGAAGCTGATCCCTCTCGAACATTGTCTTCCTTTGTAGAAGAACTTGGTGTATGTTGCAAAAGCATCAGTAACTATCTCGAGAACATGGAAAACGTTAAAAAACTCGATAAATGAGTGTCGCATAATTTGAACGATCAGAAAATGTAGTGAAGATTAAAAATTAGTAGTTCACTTCTTTTGAGGAACAATAAGACACCCTTTTTGAGAAGAATTGTAACTTGCGATGAAAAATGAATCAGATACGACAATAGAAGCGATCGGGATAGTGGATTAATCGTAGTGAACATCCAAGACACACATTGAAGCCATCTCTATATGGCCAAAAGATTATGGTGACAGTATAGTGGACTGCAAGGGATATCGTTCATTATTCATTCTTGAGGTCAGGACAAACAATAACTCCTCAGTAATATTGTCTCAAAATTGAATAAATGCATAGAAAACTTGTCCAAATAGACCCTGCATTAACAAATAGACATGGATTCATCGTCCTTTACGATAATTTAAGACCGTATGTAGCGCAAATAACTTTGGAAAAGCTGAACGAATTAGAATACGAGATCTTGCCGCATCCTTCATACCCGCCTGATCTTTCACCAACAGATTACCACTTATTTCGCATTTTGGAACATACGAAATAAGACATTTCATTTTACACAAATGAATTTTAACCCCAACACCACAATAATTTAAAGTGTTCAATAATCACTTATTGTTCACTTATTATTTATAATTATATAATCTATAATTATATCGGCTGATGCAATTCGATGGTGACGCCATTATCGTCAGAGCCTTTCTAAGAGAAAGGCTCTGACGATTTATCTGTAAATTGCTGTAATACAGCAATCGATTTTCTCACAACCAAATTCAATGGACATTCAATTTCTCGTAATGGCGATGTTAATTGTCCGTCCACATCTTGTGACTTTTGACACCGTTAGACTTTTGCGGTTACTTGAAAGATAAGGTTTATGCCAACAAACCAGCAACAATTGAATAACTAAAGGTGAAATTCGTGTAGCTCTAGCTGAAATACCTTCTCATTTATTGAAAAATGTACTTCAAAATTTCGATACAAGATTGGACAATTATTGACGTGGTAGAGGAGGGAATTTGACTTACATTCTATTTTATTTATAATTTCCATGTTTTTACTTTACATTGATACCAACAAACATGATTTTTTCTGTCAAAAACTGTATTTCATTCATTACTAATAAAATACTTTCTAACCTCACATTTGAATACATATTATATATATATATATATATATATATATATATATATATATATATATATATATATATATATATATATATATATATATATATTATATATATATATATATATATATATATATATATATATATAAGTCAAAAAATTAGTTTTGTTACACTTAGGATAATTCAATACTGCAACAAGTGTATTTATGGATGAAATAAATGGTATTTTAAAACATGATATCAATTCGAAAGAAATTTATCATGAAATTGAATATTCTCCTTTATTTAAAAAAAAGAATTTTTTCAATGGAATCAACTTGTTTTCACTTATGATAGTAAAATATGAATTTTAAATGATGTAATTGTTCAGTGACACAGACAAGTATGAAAAGATGTATGTTAAGAATAACAAATAGAGACAAGAAAAGAAACGAGTGACAAGTAAAACAATGCTTCGTTAGCCTGTTAAATTGTTAATTGTTTTTCATTGTTTAAAACTGTAATTTGTGAATTTGTTATTATTTTTTCTGAATTGTTCGATTTTTGATTCATATGATTTTACAATTGTGTGGTTTTTGGAAAACTACAAGAAAAATGTTAAAAACAGATTATACCTAAAATTATTTGACAAAGAATTAAATTTATTATTTAAAGTAAATTGTCAAATTTATAATTTATGTAAATATTTTTATGTGAAATTTTCAAAAATTGTAATTGTTATTATATGTCATTGAAAAGATATGCGTTTTTTTTAGAATTATTAAAAAACTAAATTAATTTATCATATTTAATATATCATGCTTTGCTAATGCACCGAATTAACTGTAACACGAACACCTTGCTCATTTTCAAAGAAGTATGGACCCCAATGACGCATCCAGCCCATAAACCAAAACTAAGAGTGATTTTTTGGGGATGTAATTATTATTTAGCAATGTATTTTGAATTTTCACTACCCCATATGCAACAATTGTGTTTGTTTATATAACCATTTAATTTAAAATGCAATTCATCACTGAAGATGATTTTATTAAAAAGTTCAGCATTTTCTGCTTTTTTCTTGGTATTAATTAACAAATATACAAGACAAAAATTTCTCAAGTTTTTAATAAACAGGTAATAAATAATGACAGTTCAATATTTGACATTTCATCAAATAATAGTACATTCACTTCCTAACCTCAAATTTTGACACCTTAATGTATATATATATATATATTTAGATATATATATATATATATATATATATATATATATATATATATTAGATATATATATATATATATATATATATATATATATATATATATATATATATATATATATATATATATATATATATATATATATATATATAAATGAAAGTGTGGTAGGATATGTTAATAAAAATTAGACTTATCTTAGTTGGATCTTTTGATAATTTAATTATGAAAACATGTAATTATTATTTAAAAAATATATTAAATTTTGTACCTAATTTTCAGGATCTTTTTCTACACATCTACGTAACAAATATATTCGCCTATCAATGCAAATGTAATTAAATAACTGAAAACATATATGTTTTAACTAAACTTTAAAATTGAACAAAAGTATTAATCACATAGATGCATTTTTTTTAATGTAGCTTTTCTGAATGTATTCGTAACAAATATAAATCGGTTTATAATATATATGCTACAATAACAATTTATTTTTATGATAAATATTTTTAAAAAACTTATATTTTAAATAAAAAAAAATGTGTCGAATACTTTTGTTGATCAGTATATATATATATATATATATATATATATATATATATATATATATATAATTATACATATATACACGTCTCAGTTGAACAAACTTATTTTGACCTAATTTCTATAAAATAGAAAACTTGCAAAACAACGAAACTGAACGTGTTCAAAATATATACAACACCATCAAAACGGCAATTAAAGATTCATTTGTGAAACTTGAAGATATTACATAAGTATTGTGAACTATTTCAATTACTTTCCATACAAAAATATCATAGTCAAAGATATGTGGCTCTGATTACCATATGAGAAATCACTAATCCACATATCGAGCACACGACGCTTAAGACACACGTCACACAAGATGAATACTGATGAAAAGAAATTTGTATAGTCTTATGTTTTAATGATTCTTATTGATGTGCTGACATATTTTTATTTCTAGTCAAAATTGACAGACAAAGCAATTTTTTAACGATTTTAATAGCATAACACATTATTTTGGTATAAAACGTCATGAAGATTTTCAGTTAGCTGTAACATTAAACTGAAATTACTTGACAATATTTATTGACGAATTATTTTAAAAGTTAATTAGTTATACAAATACATATATATATATATATATATATATATATATATATATATATATATATATATATATAAACTGCTCGTCGATCATTTCACTCGACCATGTATCAGTTCACGGACAGATATATGGTCGAGTACCTTTCTGAAAAGGATTTTTTTGAATACATTGTTCAGGTTGGAGAACAGTGTGATGGTCCTTTAACTCACGATATATTTCAATGAATTGTCGATTTTCGGTATCACGATTATCTTACAAAGTTTCCAGCTACAGGGTAAGTACTTCATCTGGATGATCCTATTAAAGATTTTCGTCAAAAGTGCTAGCCCGCGTGCAGGTAGACGCTTCAGTGCAGCGTTGTTGTCCTTATTGCCACCCGCTGCCTTCTTCACCTTTAGTTTGCGAATAACCGCAAAGATGTACCGATGGGTTATTGGTATGGTGAGATATCGTCAAATGAATGTTTCGACATACTCTGAATATTTGGAGATTCTAGAAAGTCAGTACGAAATTCTGCTCATATGAAATCTGCGAATACTTCGGCCTTCTTCTGTTTGACAACCATGATATTCGTCCTCCTTTTAGAGCACACAACACCTAGAGTAGTGCTTAATTAGTAAGTGTGTACGTGCCCACAATTACCAGTCATTTATGGACATTTTCCATCTATAGAATATTTACTTTATATCAATCAATTTTATTGCCTTAAAAAGTAGTTAGCAATAATTTATTGAAAAGAAAATATTTTTTAACTTACCTTTTTAATTTACAATACAAATATTTAATGTATTTAACCAAAATGAAAATATTTTAAGATATTGATTATGAACTACATACGAGGTCAGACAATTAAGTAATGCGACAAAATTCAAAAATCGAGTATATTTAAAAATTAAGGTACATCGCTGCGATCCCCTTCAAAGTAGTCCCCTCCCGCATCTATACACTTATTCCAGCGAGTTTTCCAGTTTTCGTAACAATTCTGCAACACTTCTTGTGGGACCTCTCCGAGTACCCTCGTCACAGATTCTTGAATATCTTCAACGGAGTCAAAATGTCGTCCTTTGACGAATTTTTTCATATGGGGGAATAGGAAAAAGTCGCAGGGTGACATGTTCGGTGTATAGGGTGGTTGTGGTAACGTTGCGGTGCCTTTAGACGCCAAAAACTGAGAGACACTGAACGCACTGTGACAGGGAGCATTGTCGTGATGCAGAACCCAAGTCTTCGCGATCTCTGGACGCACTCTGAGCACCCTTTTTCGTAATTTTTCGAGCACATTGCGGTAGAATACTTGATTTACGGTTTGTCCAGGTGGTACGAACTCTTTGTGAACCACCCCTTTGCTGTCGAAGAAGCAAATCAACATGGTTTTCACTTTGGACTTGCTCATTCTCGCCTTCTTTGGCCTTAGTGCTCCAGGGGACAGCCACTGTTGGCTTTGTCGTTTAGTTTCGGGGTCATATTGAAAGAACCAACTTTCATCACCAGTAATAACTTTTTTCTTTTAGTAATAACTTTCATCACCAGTAATAACCAGCAATAAATTTCTCTATTCCATTTTCGTGACATGCACTACTCGCGCGTTGTTACAAAACACTAAACAGCTGGCGAAGAAATTATCGTACGAGGGTGGTCAAGGTCTCAATCGAGAGAGTAGGGATCTGCTATTACGGTGGCGGAGTTACAGGTTCGTAGTGTTACCACAGGCCGAGAAAAAAATCGGTCGCATTACTTAATTGTCTGACCTCGTATGTTGAGCATATTTCAAGTTATTTTATTAAAAATTAAAATTATATATTCACTTTTTATAAATAGTTCAGTCAAAACCTTGCACTAAATAAGTACCACTTCTTCCAGGCATTGGACTACTTCTTACAAATAAAAATATTTAATTCTTAACCAGCTGTATAAAACGTCTTTCATGATTTTATTGTCACTCTCTCCAGGCTTCTTCGCTGTTGGCATAAATAAGCTACAATTAAGATAGTAAAACTATGTCGATAGTTTAGGTGCTTAATTTAATTATTGGATTGTCAGGAAAATCATGATGCATTTTGATTATATTTTAAAATGTTATTTATTAATATAAAGTACAAAATTTAATGAATAATGTGTTTACTATTTTGTTCGATGACCTTTTGCAATTTTCCGGTGAGCTTCATAATTTCATATTCGTAGAAAGATCTGTCTTTATCAGCGAAAACAAGACAAAGTGCTGTTTTATAGCTTCATTGGAATTAAACGATTTACCACACATGGAGTTTTGTAAAAACTGAAACATGTTGAAGTCTGACGGCGTAAGATTGGGGGAGTTCGCCGGATGAGGCAACACTTCCCATCCATGCTCCAATAGTTTTTGGTAGGTGAACAAACTTGTGTGTGGTTTCGCGTTGTCATATTAGTACATAACTCCTTTACGATTAACGAGTTTTGGGCGCTTCCGGATAATGGATTCATTCAACGTGTCTAATTTGGAACTGTATAAATCAGAATTGATTGTTTCATTCGTTGGTAAGAGCTAGAAATACACGGCATATTTATAATCCCATAAAACTGATTTTTCTTTGATGAATATCTGACTCATCGGGCTTGGACCAAGATCGTTTGCGTTCCACATTGTTGTATAGGATTCATTTTTCTTAGCGATCAAAAATGCTTACGCTTCAAAAATGGATGGCTTTATTGACGTTTAATGATTATATTGCAGATGTTTATACGCACAATTAAATGAACTTCTTTAAATTCATAAGGAACCCAAATGCCAAGCTTGTTTAAGTATCCCAGCTTTTTGAATTGGTCGTGAAAGCTGGTTGTGAACGTGAATATTTAATGTTTCTGCAATCTCATGTGTCGTGTAACGCGAGTTTAACTCGATAAATGCCTTTATTTTGTCGTCATTAACCCCGATTGTCCTTCCTGAGCAAACAGTGACATTAACATCAAAATCATCTGCGCGGAATTTTGCGAATCATCGTTGGAAATGACGTTCTTGTAGGGCATGATCACCGTAAACTTTGCTCAACTTATCACAAGCTTACCATGCCTTCTTTCCTTAATGGAAATTAACCAGTAAAATACGGCTAAAATGCACAGTTTGATCTTCTATTATCAACTTGTTATAACATCTATACAATTCAGCCAAATCGTTCAAACTTTATAACTGAATGAAGGCAGAAGTGTCAGCTGTCAAATAACATAACAATTATATGGATACGAATGACTCTTCTACTGTAAAAAATAAACTAGCGACATTTATTGCAAAAACTCGACATGACTTTTCGACAGCCCAATAATATAAGAAATAAAATCGATGAAATGGACATAGGCTAGACACATATCAACAAGAAAAGACAGTAGATCGACAAATATCATAATGGGATGGTGATCAAGAAACAAAAAGAAACTAAGTAAGAGACTCTATTAAAGATGGAGTGATAAAATGGTGATGTATAATAGAAGTGACAATTGAATGATATTATTCGTGAACAGGAAACAAAGGAAAATACTTGGGAAACATTTAAGAAGAACTAATAACTAAATAATTCAACGAGACTTTCATTCAGTAATGTGCTGATATAGGCTATGATGTAGGTGATGATGGTAATATATATATATATATATATATATATATATATATATATATATATATATATATGTGTGTGTGTGTGTGTGTGTGTGTGTGTGTGTGTGTGTATGTGTGTGTGTGTGTATGTGTGTGTGTGTGTGTGTGTTTTGAATGCATAAATGTATAACAGAAATACACCTAGAATACATTATGAACCATCGTTTTATTTCACAAAACAATATTTATATAAACACAATATAATAATTGGACATTTACAACAAACAATATCGACGAACGGCTACCAGTAATTGATACTTTCAACAAACAGATGACGAACATATAACCTAGAATTAATTACCGTATTACGAAACAAATCGCGTCGATACGAACGCGACTGCTCGTTTAAACCGGATCGTTTTTCAATAACGTGCAATCGAGAGACGAGCGCATGGCGACAATAATTGCGAGCAGAGAGTTATCTGCACTGCAGTAACAATCAACTTGAACGACAATTATCGCTCATTACGTCAGCGTTCCCGTTCGTTTCAACAAAATGGCGATTGATGGACGACGTGCTTCTTCTTTTGTTTTTGTTGTGTGTTTGTTTGATTGTTAGTGTGCTGTTGTTGTTTTTTTTTTTTTGGTTTTGTTGTGCTTTCAGTACCGTTGGGATTTGATTTGCGCATCTACGAGAAAAACTCCTGAATTACGCATTTTGTTTATTTATTTATTATTATTTGAACGTTTGTTAATGTTTGAGATTTTTATCCATCGCGAGAAAAAACATTTAATTATTCACTTTGTAATTTTGTAATATAAATTCATTTTTATTGCATTATTTTGCTATCTGACAGAAATAACAAATATATTTTTAAGTATATTTATTTTGGTACTTGATGCATCAATTTAAATGATTCTGTGAATGTCTTACTGAGTTTAAAACAAAATTTAATGTGTGTGCTTTGTTTCATTATATAGGATCATCCAAATATGACGCCTAAATTTATGTTTGATTAAAAAGGAACAAAATAAACTATACACATGTTTCCCTACACACCGCCCTATAAATATATTTCTTTTTAATAAAACACAAATCTAGGTGTCGCATTTAGATGACCTTATACTTCCGAGTCAACGTAACAAATATAATAATCACTTTAACCAGTATATTACATAAACTTTTTTTTATATTTTAACTAAATTTCAAAAATTGGTAAAGGAGATACATATTTACCACTTTTTAGATCTTAAATGAGTTGCAAGTCTTAATAGTAAAAATGAAAATTCAACTTTTTCACACAATATAATAAAAATATTGTGTAAAATATTTTGTATAAATACGGAAAATTATATTCTTAATTTTTTTGTTTAATATATGAAAAAAAACGTTAAAGAAAAAAAAATATTATAATGTTTTTTTAATTAAAAAAACAAATTTGACTTTCTAAAACTTAAGTATTACAATATTTTTAAGATCTTTGATGATTGTAATTGTGATTTCTTATATATTGTATTAATGTTGACTTTTACTATTGTTATGTTTATATATATATATATATATATATATATATATATATATATATATAATATTTATAAACAGAAATTCTAAATAAAACTCCTATTATTTATAATATATCTCTATTGAAATCAAACATAATATATATCATTGAAAATGTTGGACGATAAGCATCCGTTTTATAGACAGGTAGAAAATCTAAAATATGACAGGTAAAATTTCACGAAAGTTGACATACGAACAGTGGTTCCGTTTATTTTAAGGACAGTTACCCAATACATCCATGTATATCTTTTTGTATGACTTTATCTTTTTATACTTTATACATAGAAATTTATACGCAGGTGAAATACACACACGCAGCCACACATACACACACACACACATACACACATACACATATATATATATATATATATATATATATATATATATATATATATATATATATATATATATATATATATATATATATATATATATATGTGTATACATGTATATATATATATCTGTTCTGCATTATATATATGTATATATATATATATATATATATATATATATATATATATATATATATATATATATATACATATATATAATGCAGAAATACCTAGAATTTTTATGACATATATTAGACATAAGAAATGTTATCTGTTTCACGCAGTTTATTTCATAATAAATAAAATATACTTTATGTTGTATTTTCAGAATTTTTTTAATCGTTATTATTTTTTTTCGTAAGACTTATTATAGTAGAATATTTGAAATTATAAATAACATGTAATTTGATGATACATTTTCGTAAATTAATTATACAGCTATTGTGACCATTATTAGTCTTCATCTATCTATTGTCTAATAAAAGGTTTACATAAGTTTATAAAAAAATTTACTCTCTTTTATTACCAATATTGTATAATTTCATAACAATTATTAATTTATTATTGAATATACGTTTTATTATTTTGTTCAAATATAAAAATGGTATATATATATATATATATATATATATATATATATATATATATATATATATATAAGATATAAACATGTGCAAGATATATATGTAAATATATAATAAAATTTGAATAGATTCTTTTATTTTTTATATTGCTTATAGAAATATTTTTTAAATAGCGTATACTTTTCTAGAATTAATAAGGCATCTTAATTACAATATCTAATACGAGAAAATTTTCAATGACGATGATTATTAAAGCATTTTAATATAAAAATATATTTTATAACATATTTACAAATATATTAATATGTATTGTATATATTAATAGTAGTAAAGAAAAATTTCTGAAAATGTAAGAAATTCATTAAACCATAAATCTTGCATTTAATAATACCGCATTATTTACTTACATTTACATGAAGTAAATAATGAGTAAGTTTGTAACAATTTCAATAAAAGAAATTGTAGAATTTAAGGTAATGGCTAATTTATAAGAGTAAATTTGTCTTGTAACTAATGTTATTTTTATTGGACTTATTTTATTTATTAAACATAAACTAAATTAACACGTAATTAAAATTTTATTGAATCATATTAAAAAAAATTTTTTTTGACATAAAATAAATGAAGGAAAGAAATATAAAATAGTTTATTTGTATTTTAGGTTCTTAAATATTATAATCTGAATTTGTCGAACTACTAAATATTACTTTATATTAAACACATGATAAAAAAATACAATAGAAATAAATATTAAAAAGTAACAAATATCTATAAATTTTAATTTAAGATATTAAAACTTAAAGACATACAACATTCATTTAATAGAAAAAGATAATATTAGAATTGAAAAGCACAAATATATTTCTGATTAATTTTTGATATCATTTTTTATTAAGTAATATGGTTATTAAATATATACTTATATTATATATATATATATATATATATATATATATATATATATATATAATTATAAGAGACAGATAAAATAATAGAAGTACTAGAGAATTGTAAAAATTACTTTAGTACGTTATATTTATAAAAAAAATTATGAATTTCTTAATAGAAACAAGATTTGAAAATGATCATTGAATCATATTTGTTAGTTATCACTTATGATACCATGTCAGCCAATAGTTGTGAGAGAAAAAAAATATTAATAATTAATTAATTAATTATTATTATTATTATATTTCATAGAAAAGTTATTTTTTCATTAGTTTTTAATTTTGGGTCTACAGCGGTGAACGGTATTTTTGTTTACATGAATCTACTGATAACAACAAATGTATTAATCGTCACTATATAGAGATTGAATTTGTGGTAACACGGCTGGTAGCAAAAATGTTAATAATATCTATTGTAGTTACAGATTGTTATATGACAGTTTCCATAGCTTAGTTTCGTTATTTTGTCAATATTTGTTTTAATAAATAATTTTTTATCATTACTTATGTCTTAATAATTTTGTACACGATTTTTTAAGGAATACTTAATAATATAATAGTTTTGATTACAGATGCTCCAACTAAACTCACATCAATAATCTGTCTTCTTACAATATTTATTAAGTTACTGATTCTGCAATATTTAGATGCAAATTGTTAGTAATATAATTTAAACTGCATTAAGAAAGGCATTAGATAATACAAATGAAGTAAATCAACAAATGCATAAGGATAAAGCTTCTCTAACGTTATAAACAAAAATATTTAAAAATAAATTGTAGATTGTATATTATTTCCATTATTTTGTCCATCCCTTGTACGTATATAAAGAATTTAAAATATATTCAGGTAGTTTCTTTTCTATACATGGAGGAATTTACACAAATATTTTTTTAAAGATATTGCCAGGTAGTCATAATATTTCAACTTGTCAGATAATTGAAATATTTTTAACTACAATATTTGTTTTAAAACTGCAATGAATTCACTTCCACGCAAATCAACTATCATTCAAACACTATAAAATATGGAAAAAGTGTTTAATAATTATTTATTATTCAATTTCTTTGTTCACAAGCAGATACGTATTTCGATAGAAATACTGTCATCTTTACACAAATTGATTTTAACCCCAAAACCACAATAATTTAAAGTGTTCAATAATCATTAGTTATTAGTTGTTTTGGAACTGTGGCTGATTCACTTTACACAAATGAATTTTCACCCCTACACCACAATATTTTTAAGTGTTCAATAATCACTTATTGTTCACTTGTTTTTATAATTATATAATTTATAATTACATAATTATATCGGCTGATGCATTTCGATGGCGACGCCATCATTGTCAAAGCCTCTCATTGTCAGAGGCTTTGACAATGATGGCGTCGCCATCGAAATGCATCAGCCGATATAATTTTGTAATTATAAATTATATAATTATAAAAACAAGTGAACAATAAGTGATTATTGAACACTTAAAAATATTGTGGTGTAGGGGTGAAAATTCATTTGTGTAAAGTTCAATAATCACTTATTATTCACTTATTATTTATAATTATATAACCTATAATTATATAATAATGAATAATAAGTGAACAATAAGTGATTATTGAACACTTTAAATTATTGTGGTGTTGGGGTTAAAATTCATTTGTGTAAAGTGAATCAGCCACAATTCCAAAACAACAAATAAATACTGTCATCATTAATGAGTTATAAAATGTAGGTTTTGGATCTTAAATTTAAGTCTAAAACCTAAATTTCAAATGCTAAATTTTATAACATAATGCTTTCATGATAATGGCGTCGTAATTGAAATACCCATTAGCCTATGGTTGTTATAAACAAACAGAGTGAACAATAAGTAATTATTAAATACTCTCTAATATATTATGGTGTGGAGAGAGATAATTAATTAGTGTGATAATAAATTCACCACAGTTCTAAACAAATAGTAAAGAATTAAACATGATTTTTTTAAAAAAACTGAACTAGGATTTATATTATAAGATATTTAAATTTAATATTTAATTAATACTTACAGTGGGTCCAAGTGAAACTCATACAGAGTTATGTGTCTAATAATTCTACACATATATTTTAATATAATAAACTTTTCTTTATTTTTTTTTGTTTCATTTTTTTACTAAGGTTATTTTTGTTATATTTGAAAATTTCAATCGTAAATTAATATTTTTACTCCAGAAAAAGAAACAGTTTCTGAAAATTTAACAAAAAATACATCAAAATGAAACTCATACAACGAATAAATTATTTATTAAATTAAAATTTACAACCGATTGAATTATTTTAGTACTTGGTAGAGTAGCCTTTATTAATTTTTATAGCCTTTAAATGATTCGGGATGGATTTAACTAATTTTTTACAATAAGTTAGATCAGTTTTTCCTCATTTTTCTAATAACGCTTTTTTAAATCATTGTTATTAATAATAGTGTGTGTTCTAATGGAAACATTTAAGTGATTCAATAGATTTTCAATCACACTTATATCAGGTGATTATAGTGGTGTTTTCAGTACTTTGGGGTAATTATTTAACAACCAACTTCGTGTTTTATAAGCTTTGTGCTTGGGGTCGTTCTCCTGATAAAAATTAAATGTTTGTCAAATCCCAAGTTTTTGAGCACTGGCTTTAAAATTTTTTCTTAATAGAACAATATAAACATTTTACTTCATAATGCCATCTATAAAATTAAATTTCCAACCCCTCTCGTAGACATACACACCCATACCATAACATGACCCCTTTTATGTTTGACTGTAGAATGTGTTTTAAAAACATTTTTGTATTTGGTTTCTGCCATACATTATTTCTCCCATTGGATCAAAATAAATTATATTTGCTTTCGTCTGTAAATAAAACATCTTTTCAATAATAAAAACTCTTATTAACATGTTCCCAAACGAAGCTTAACCTTTTGTTGCGATTAGCTAGATTTATGAAATTTTTCTTCCTCTCAATACGAGCATGAAATCCATTTTTATTTAGTATATTGCGAATTGTTTGGGGGCTTAATTTTTTATTTAGATACCTTTCTACTTCTAAAGTCAATTTAGACGGACTAATTTTCGGATCTTCTTTAATTTTTCGTAGAATCCAACGCTCGTCATGGCTATTAAAAATCTTTCGGGGACTCTTTCTGATTTTATTGTCAACACTTTTTTGTGGAGTAAAAGTAGTAATTTACGATTGAAACTTTCAAATTTAATAAAAATAACTTTAATAAAGAAATTAAGCAAAAAAAAATAAAGAAAATTGTTATTATATTAAAATATATGTGTAAAATTATTGGAAACTTAACTCTGTATGAGTTTCACTTTGACCCACTGTAGATAATATTGAATTCAGTATATATATATCATCATCATCATAAAGCCCATATCAGTCCACTACTGGACGAAAACCACAATGAATGCTACCATTCATTGGTATTTGGTCATATTCACCACGCTGACCAGGCGGATTGGTGAAGATTTTTTTATTCGGGGTTTACTCCCTTCTCGACAGTTATTTTTTTACAAGATGAGGTTGTCGGCCTTCATGCTCAACCCTCGACATATATATATATATATATATATATATATATATATATATATATATATTTATGACATCAATTTATATCAGTCAACTGTTAGGCGGAAGCCATTATTAATGATACCATTCGCTGGTATTTGGTCATATTCACCACTTTGACTAAGAGGATTGGTGAGAATTTTTTATTTAGGGTTTCTCCTTAAAGCAGTTTATCTTCAATAGAGCTAAAGAGCCTCTTCTACCTAATATTTTCAACCGGGGTTTGAACGCACTTTTCCCGCATGATATTAATCACTATATCCCTGATTGGTTTCATATATATATATATATATATATATGAACTTTAACAACCAAGCAAATTAATTTTACTTTGTTTCAATATTAGGTTTAGGTTATTTCAATAAGTAGCATTTTTTTCTTTAAAACAAATTATAAATATACCAGTGATATACAATTTATATCAATGTCACGCACAATATACACCTTCCCTGAATTTAATCGAAACTATTACGTATGAATATTTTTTATTTTCTATTTTCATATTTCATTGTAATTGATATTCATTTTTAATGAAATATATTTACACTTTTTATAGTATTTATTTTTTATACGACTGATAGTGGAGTAGTAATACACATTATTGTCTGCCATGAGAGAGACGGATTACATCACATTTCTAGTTAGAGAATTTTCCTAATTGGTGGTTGGGCATAGGGTTGCTGACTATACCCCATAAAAAAACATATCTGTTATGGAACTCTGATATTGTCAGAGAGACTTAGGCTCTAAATAGGCTATAGCGTTTTGGTTATTATTTTTGTCCTTCAAGTTGGGTATTGAGATTGAAACTGATAACCATACCCTGTAAAAAAACATAATTGGTACAATAGTCTCATAAGACAAACTTTTTAGGTTAGCATTGTTATACAGACCTAGACTCTATAAGAATTTTAGCATCGAAGAGTAGTAATATTCCTTGTATAAAAATTTACAAGTATATGTTCACATTTACTTACATAACATATTACTACATATACACATACACATAAATAAATATATATATATATATATATATATATATATATATATATATATATATATATATATATATATATATATATATATATATACACTTATTTATACAACATTAATAGTAAATAATATGCTACAAATTATATTTCATTACTATATATTTTACATATTTAGTATTTATACAGTGTATAATATAATAAATTTGTAAAATAAATTGTAGAATAATGTAACAAACAATTATTTCGATTTTTGATAACTACTGTTGCAAGATTAGATTGATTAGTCATATATATTATACAGTGATTGTTTCAATAATAATAAATAATATTGATAAACTAATTATTCTAGAAATATATAAACATACATAGTACCATATATAATCATCATTTTTAGACTCTTTTTATTTATTATTTTATAAAAGTATCTTCTCATAGTTTAAAGTTCGAATATTTTAGTTTTTCCTGTCATAAATTTTAAAATTTTTTGTTAAAAATAGCAGAATGCTCAGATATTAAGCAGTATTGATAATGTGTCCGAACTTGATATATATATATATATATATTAGGTTGTCAAATATCTCCCTTCTGCCTTTTTGTCTTTTGAATTTCGCGGCTATGTACAAAAAAAAAAAAAAAAGCGGAAGGGAGATACTTGACATAATATATATATATATATATATATCATATATATATATATATATATATATATATATATATATATATATATATATATATATTATGTTGTCAAGTATCTCCCTTCCGTTTTTTTTTTTTTTGTTCATAGCCGTGAAATTCAAAAGACAAAAAGGCGGAAGGGAGATATTTTACAAACCAATATATATATATATATAAATATATATATATATATATATATATATATATATATGATTTTCCAATAAGTATATCAGAAATTTGACAGCTGGTAGCAGCCATATTTGATTTTTATTAAACTTATTTTAATAGAAAAAAGACAAAAATTATATAATGAAAAAAAATAATTATAAAGTAAGAAGATAGGACCAGTAATGAACAAGAAAAATTTTTGATTGATAATCCAGATATATAAGAAAGCCCGGGAAGGAATCCATGTGTAAATGGACAGAGAAATAAGGAAATTGATCGGAGTGGATTGGAAAAAGAAGGCATTGGATTGATCGAAGTAGTAAGTTTTGAGAGAGGCCTTCATCCAATAGTGGATAGGGAAATGCTGATAATAATGATAATAGTATATATATATATATATATATATATATATATATATATATATATATATGTACATATCTCCACATTATATTTTAAATCTGTTTTAATATGCATATAAATATAATATTCAAAACAATTATATTTTAAATTTATAATAAGAATTGCAATTAAAAATAATAAATGCTAAAAAGAATATTTTAGTTTATTATCCGCTTATATTCATTTGTCTGATATACATCTCTGCTTTGTTCATTGTCCAACAAAAATACTACATCCGAAAAAACCTTAAAACTCTGTAGCGTTTCATCGTATAAAAAAATATCATGGCGAATGAAAAATTGATTTTGTAAAATATCTTTATCGTTTTCCTGTTGCCTTGTCAGAAGGGAAAACATTTATTCTACGGCTCCCGACATCACGAATATCGCGTATTGTGCACTGATAGTGACTGTCTAGTCAAACTTAATCTTTTTGGTTGAAATAAAAAGAAAACACACATAATTTAGTCGCTCTTGACATTTAAAGATATTTTCTGGCTAGCTATTATTTTTTTTTTGCTTATCAGTATATTTTATCATCAAGGCACCTTTATTTTTATGCTTTATTTTTTTATGTTTAACTCATTCATATATACATACGCACCTACATTATAAACATATATACATACATATATATATATATACATACATACATATATATATATATATATATATATATACGGTCATCCAAATGTGACGCCTAGATTTGTGAATTATTAAAAAAACATGTGTATGTAGTTAACAGGGTAGTGTATAGGGAAACATATGTATAAATTCATTTTAATAAATACAAATCTAGGCGTCATATTTCAATGATTATATATATATATATATATATATATATATATATATATATATATATATATATATATATATATATATATATATATATTCTAATAAGCGCTTCAGCAGTTTAAATAGAAATAAAACAAGAAGTATTTAATTAATTAGATTTTTTTAATTTCTAGGCATATTCTATGGCATTAATAATGGAATACAATTTTACTCATATGACCAGCAGGACTGCGCTTGAAATAATATATTCGTTTAGTCCATTTTTTAGTCATTCTTTCATATAATTGTCGTCGAATTTCATGAATTACACTATTAATTTTTATTTTTAATACTTCTTTTGATTGTGATTAATCTGCATAAACCATTGACTGTACATAACTCCACAGAAAATAGTCCAATGGAGTTAGATCACATAATCTCGGTGGTCAATTAATGGGCCCATTTCGTGAAATAATGGACTCATTAAACTTTTGTTTCAATAAGTCTATTGTTTCTGTAGATTTATTCCATAGATAATAGCACCATCCTGTTAAAATCACAAGTCATACAAACCATTTTCGATAATTTTTTTTAAAAAAAATATTAATCAAGGTTTGGAACGCATTTTATTTACTGTAACGTGATCTCCAGCTTCACTTTGAAAAAAATATGGTCCAATGGTGCAACCAGCATGTAACGCACACAAGATAGTTACTTTTATGCGGATGCAGTGGTTTTTGTTTAATAACTTGTAGATTTCTTTCACTCCAAATTCTGCATTTTTCTTTATGTAGTGTTGACCATAAATTTCACGAAGCGCACGATAAGTTTTATGAATCGAACATTGATTTTTATAAGTTTTTACAATTTCTTAGCGTTACTGAAGTGTTAAACGTTCGATGATAATTTGTCAAACTATACTGTGTTGAAATTTCAAAATGAGTTTAAAAAATTTAAACATGGCTGCCACTAGCTGTCAAAGTTTTGACATTTTTATTGGAAATTCATATCTAATATTCAAGGGATAACTTCATAAAAAGTGTAATGAAAATTAATGTATAATATTTTTTTCAACTTCTTTTAATTTTACAAACGCAAATTCAAACACAAACATACATACACACACACACACACACATATATATATATATATATATATATATATATATGTATACATGTGTATATAAATATGTTTTAGGTTCGATATTCGATAGAACATTTAATAGGGATTCAATTTAAAGTTCTATCACGCTTAAAAAAATACCTCTCTCTCTCTCTCTCTCTCTCTCTCTCTCTATATATATATATATATATACATATATTTCTACAATATGTATGAATACATGCATGTGCATTTTAATCAACATGTGTGTGAAACATAATTCATATTATATATGTTTTTCAAAAAATATAAATTACTTATTTGTGGTTTTGGACCTGTGGCTGATTCACTTTAACACAAATGAATTTCTAACCCCAACACCACAATAGTTTTTAAAATGTACAATAATCACTTATTATTCACTTTATTTATAAATATATCGGCTGATGCATTTAAATGGCGACGCCATCATCGTCAGAGCCTTTCTGTTAAAATCTGGGTTAGAAATTCATTTGAAATAAATACAAATTACAATAATATATTTTTCATGTACATAAATTTTAATATAGATAAAGACATATATTACTTTATAACTAAACGAATTAAATTTGTATGAAAATTAACCATTCTAAAAAATAATTACCCTCTTCATGTTACTTTGAATTGTATAACAAAGAATCACATAATAAATATTTATATTATTTTAAGTATTTTATGCTTAGGTTTATGTCAGTGTAAGACAAATTATAATTTCTTCCGACTGTATATACTACTACTATTATCTTTTGTTATTTATTCTTATATATATATATATATATATATATATATATATATATATATATTAAAAAAACAGTACTATAACAAATTATAACAATTAAGTGATATAATTTTATTACTTACTACAGAGGTGTACAATCATTTTTAGCAAATAAGCAAATTCGTTATTGTCTTCTAATTTGGATACGCCTATATAGGAAGTAAAGTAAATTACTTACTTAGTTCTCACTTATTATGTTTGAAAAATTATACAATTATTCAATCTTATTATATTATTAAGAAATGTAGAATTGTAAACTATAGTAACGGATTTTGAAAAAAAGGAAAATTACCTTATTCCAAGTTTGTTATTATAAATATAAACATTCTTAATCGTTTTATGAACTAAAAGTAAGCAAATATCTTTCAATTAGATTAGTATAAATGTTGAATGAAAACTATTAAAATATATAAAATATTTCAATTTGGCTGAACTTATTCATATCATAAACTATTGGATTTTTGAAAATAATTTAAAATAGTAATAAATATAAAAAAATAAATTTATATTAAAAAAATCATTATTTATTCAATAATTATTTTTCTAACGATTCTATTAACAAAAACTTCTCGTTTAAAATTAATTCCTTTTCTAAAAAAAATTACAACTAACATTTTTAATCATTATATGGGCGGTTGAAAATGTTATGACGCATTTTGACTATATTTTTCAAATGTTATTCATTTATATAAGGTACAAATTTTAATCCATAATGTATTTGCAATTTTGTTCTATGACCTTTTGCTATCTTTTAGAGAGCTTTATAATTCCACAATCGTAAAAGAACAGACTTTAACAACGAAAAACTGGACAAGGTGTTGTTTTATAGTCTCATTTGAATTTAACGATTTACCACGCAAGGAGTTTTACAAAGATCGAAACATGTGGAAGTCTGACGGCGCTAGGTCGGGTGAGTACGCTGAGTGCAACAACACATCCCATTTAAGCTCCAATAGTTTTTGACGGGTAACCAAACTTGTGTGTGGTGTCTCGTTTTTATGCTGAAACACAACTCTTTTACAAGTTATTTTAAAAATTAAAAAATATCAATCATCTTCATTTTTTAATAAAACAGTGTATACTCCGAAATTGACAATTATTTTACAACAAACAATTGAGAAGAAAAACAGTTTCAGAATATTATTTGCACTCCCAACTTTGATTGATTTCTTTCTATAACAAAGACACACACCTATTTTTATTTACATATTGCATATATATATATATATATATATATATATATATATATATATATATATATATATGTACGAGTACACCTGGGTCTCCTTTTGTGCGGACTTTTTTAATATGATTTGAAGTTATGCGATTCATATTTCTTCTTAGTATCTTTTTATGCCGATTTTTTTAAGAATTTCTTTAAGCGGTTATTTAATTCAACGAAAAGCTCTTCAGTTTTATGAACTAGAGAAGGAATCAGAGGCATTTACTTCCGCTTCTCAAACTGATAAGGAATTTTCGGCTAGCAAAGGATGGTTTACCGGGTTTTTAAAAAAGAATGCACTGCATAACGTGAAGATTATGGGCGCGGTTGAATCGGCAGATGAAGAAGCTGCCAAACATTTTCCAGAAGAGTTAGCCAACGTTATTGAAGATGGTGGATATTGTTCACACCAAGTATTTAATGTTGATGAAACAGGACTGTTTTGGAAAAAATGTCAAGTCGAACTTATATCGCAAAGTCTGAGAAAAAAACCAGTGGGCTTAAAGCAAGCAAAGATCGAATAACATTGTTATTTTGTAGCAATGCATAGGGAGATCGGATGCTGAAAACTCTAATTGTAAATCTATCTCTAAGACCACGCGCTCTAAAAGACAAAGATAAAAAACTACTGAAGATATATTGGATGCCTAATACAAAGGCTTGGATAACAACTGCTATATTTTATGACTGATTTAATAATTGTTTTTTACCAGAAGTAAAAACTTATATAAAGCAAAAAGTCTCGATTTCAAATTTTTATTACTTGTTGACAACGCATCAGGTCATCCACATTTAGAACATACAAATGTAAAGGTAATGTTTTTTTCTTCCAATACAACAAGCATTATTCAGCCATTAGATCAAGCGAATTGAAACTTTCAAACAATATTACGTTAAACGCATTTTTCAATTTATATTGGATAAACTATAAAATGAGTCAATAACAGTAACTGACACTTGAAAAAAATTTCTATTTTTAACTGTATAAATCATGTTGCATTTGCTATTACTCCAATAAAACGGCACACTTTAAATGCCTGTTGGAAAAACGCTTGACCTACATGTCTTGAAAATAATGCAGCTATTCAAACATCGGCATTATCAGATGAAATCATTACTTTAGCACATGATATTGGTGGAGAAGGTTTTAATTCCTTTAGCCAGAATGATATCGCGAATTGCTTGAGGATAATGCCTTAAGTGACAATGATATATTGCAATAAGTTTAGATACCGTAGAAGATTTGGAAAAAGATAATGAAACAGAAGTAGAACTTGTTCCCTTCACTGCAAAAATGATTCGAGAAGGTCTTCAACTTTGTAATCAATTGGAAAATCATTTTCTTGATAATGACATGAATTCTGAACGAGCTTTTAAATTCCAACGAGAGCTAAATAATTGTATGTCTGAATATCGCGAGCTTCATAAACAATTAGTAAAATCATCGTCTCAAAGTTTAATTACCGATTCATACATTGTCGCTAGAAAACCATTAACACAGAACGAGACAGAAGTTGGCACTAATTCTGTTGTTTGTGTTTCCTCCAGTGACGAATCCGATTTCACACTAGTTCATAAACGAACCCGCATATTTTCAAATAACATATGTTAAAATATGTTTGAAAAAATGTAAAGTAAATTACATATACTCGTATGTATGTACATATTGTTTTGAATAAAATTAAATAGTTAATAAAAAAAAATAACTGAAAACAGCTTTATTTTGTATCAATTTTTTTCAGATATTTAATTTTTTTTAGGCATTCTTTTTTTCCTGAATTTGTTTATGCGAATTTTAGAGTAATTTCACTTTGTTGTTTTGATTTTATACGGTTTTTTAAAATTACGGAACGTATCCCTAATTTTTCTATGTAGTCTTCTTTTGTGCAATTTTTTTTAATGCAGTTTTCTGCAAAACGTATCTACCGCATAAAAAGAGACCCAAGTTTCTATGTAAGTATATACATAGTTAGTCAATTATATAATTACTTTTTAATTTTTTTGTGCTAATAATATTTATATTACTATATTTTTCTCTAATTATTTCTGTATAAAATATTTTATGAAAGTTTGAAAAGTCAAATATTGACTGTAATAAAATTTTATTTTTTATTAAAAAACAATAATTTAAGAGAAATTAACTTATGTAAAATTGAAATGTTAGGTTCAATGGACTTATATTTACATTATTATTAAGAACAACAGTATAATATTTGTTTTTAAAATTTCTAATTAAAAAATCTGACGAAAGAATCATCAGTTTCGTTTTATGTATAATGTACAGATATATGTCTACTTTAAAAAAAATATACATGTGAATATTTCATTATAGAGAAATCGTAGCTATAAATATTAAACGAATGGAACTAAAATTTAATTATGATCATTTCAAAAACAAATATATAAAAATAATTGTAAAATACTTAAAACTGTGTCCGACAATTCGATTTCATGTACAGATTTCGCATTTTTACAATACACACACGAGCGGCTTGCATGAATAATTAAAACGTGCAGAGTGCATGTCAGTTTTGTTGTGGCAGGTAAAGGTAAAGCGAAAGAAGAAGGTCTGCTGTTCTCTTGTATAGTTGGAGGTAAAGTAAAAGATTCAACTATGTCATATATGCTGTTGAATACTATATGGGTCACTAGGTATATAAAACTACAGTGTTAACACTATCTATGGTTATTTGGTCAACTTGTTTCGTGTAGTTGAGAACACGCTGTCGTGTTGTTTCTTTGGTCTTTTTTTTCGAGGTTAGGTACCATCTCCGCCGCGATTACTTCCGTACATATCGTCTGTCGAAAACCAAATCTCGAATTGTAGCAATAATTTCTCTCTTACGCGCGAAACTGTGTACACGCGAAGTTGTATTGTGGTACTTGTTTGAACTATTTGGAATCGGTGTGTTCTTTTTGTGTAAACAATCAGTGGATACATTCCTTAATGTTTGAACTGTGTTGTGCTGGTTATAAATAAAATGTAATTTTTTATATTCTTAACCAAGTGTCGATAGTATATATACATATATATATATATATATATATATATATATATATATATATATATATTGTATATATATATACACACACATACAATAACTAACTTTTATTTGTTTATAATTCCTTTTAAACACTGATGAGGCAAATATTTTAATAGTTCAATATAAAAGAAAAATAAACTAAAAAATATTATTATTTCTCTGATTTTACAATAACTAAATTTTAAACAGATTTTTATATAAAATATATTTTTCTTAATTGAAAATACTAAATTACCAGAAAGTGAACTGTAATAAAATTTGAATGAAAAAATTATAATTTTTATATATTATTTGAAAAACTTTTAAGTGTGAATAGTTTTTAAATTGTAATTAATAACATCTCGATTTTAAAATGTATATATTATATATATATATATATATATATATATATATATATATATATATATATATATATATATAACTGAAATATCTAACATATTAAAATGAATCGATATTGAACTTTGAATTAACAGTACAGAGTTTTAAAATATAAATATTTACAAAATTAAAACATTTTTGGTAATTTAGAAAACTAAATTTCTACAAAATTGTCATATTTTGAAATAGTAAAATCAAAATTTTATTTTTTCTGAAAATTATATAAAACTTATTAATTATTCAATTAGGAACAATGTAACACTTCTACTGTTTTGTCCCAGCCTAAAATTTAAAATATTGATGCATTCTATTATTTCCTATCTAAATTATGTATATATATATATATATATATATATATATATATATATATATAAATCTATGTATATATATATACATGTATGTATATATACTTTGTGTCTATTTGTATATTTCTAAGTGTAGATTAGTTAGATATCAAATAATTGTATAAAATACAAAAAAATAACAAAATGTTTAGCACAAATTTTCACTTCCAACATCCCAATTTGATTTAAAGTTTTCAATAATCACTTATTATTTCATTTTGTTGTTTATAATAATAATAGGCTAATGGACATTTCGATGGAGATGCCATCATCGTTAAGACTTTTTGCTTCTGACGATGATGCCATTGCTATTGAAATGCGCATTAGTCGATTATTGTTATAAACAACAAAATGAATAATAAGTGATTATTGAACACTTTAAAACATATTGTGGTGTTGGAGGTAAAAATGCATTTGTGTTAAAGTGAATTCGCTACAGCTCCAAAATAAGCAATAACAAAATGTGTTGATTATTGCCATATAATTTAATTCAAATTAAAAATATTAATGATTGAAAATCTTTTAAATTTGTATAGAGATTGATATTTTTTTTATTTTTAATAGTAGTATTTTGTGTTTATTAGTGAATATTTACAAATTTAATTATTTATCTACAATATATATATATATATATATATATATATATATATATATATATATATACATATATATGCTTGTGTGTGTTTTCCATTTTATTTATATTTTAATTAATTCTCATCAATTGATATCTTTAAATTTATTAATTAATTAAGATAGGATTTTTTAAACAAACTTTTAATTTTAACATAAATGTATTTTCATTCCCCCCTTCCTTCCATAACACCACAATATGATATGAATTGTTCAATAGTCACTTATTGTTCACTTTGTTGTTTATAACAACAATAGGCTAATACATATTTCGATGACGATGCCATTATTGTCAGAGCTTTTTTGTTACAAAATTTGGACTAGTTGTTTAAAAAATTAGTCTAGATTTTATAAATAAAGGCTCTAACAAGTCATTTGTGTTAAAGTAAATTTTCTACAGTTTCAAAACAGAAATTTTCATACATAAAAAAATATTAAAATATTGAATCTTTATTTAAACAATCATAAGGTTTAAATGGTTTAATATATTATTTTTATTAAAAAAATATATTTCATTAAATAATTCTAATAAAGATAATTCATAAAATAGTCGTACATTTTATCAGTGTTCTAATTTAATTTAAAAAAATGATCACATAACAACTACTTAGTTATATTTTTTTTATAAATATATCATTATTTCTTTTTAAAAATATCTTATTATATTGAAATTTGTTATATAACACTTAATGTTTATAGTTCATATATGTGCTTAATAATATCATTATTTATTTGTTGTTTTGGAACTGTGGCTGATTCACTTTACACAAATGAATTTTAACCCCAGCACCACAATAATTTAAAGTGTTCAATAATCATTTATTGTTCACTTATTATTTATAATTATATAGTCTATAATTATATCGGCTGATGTTTGATAAATTTTTTTCTAATATCCTCCATCATTCATAATCTAATGCCTTTTTTTCTATTTTTCTGAACTATATTTTGATATATTTAGCAGATTTTTCCTTTTTTTCAATTTATTCTCCTTTTTTATTTATTTTCCTTTCAATTCAATTTATTCTCCTTTATTTTTATTTATTTTCCTTTTTTTTTATTTGTATGCCTTAATTTTATGGTTATAGAATGGTTAATTATTATTTAATCTACAGTTGTAGCTGTTAATAATTTTTTAATGGATTAAAAACTGAAAATATTTACAGAATATATTAATGTTTAATTTTATAACTTATTGAATTATTGTATTTAAAAATATATATATAAATTATAGGAATAATTAAAAAAAAATGTATATATAAATGTATATATATATATATATATATATATATATATATATATATATATATATATATATATATATTAACATTAACAAGTGGCAGACACTCCATAAAGTATTATCCCATTTAATTTTAATGTCTAATAATCAAACACTTTTAATGAAAACAACATGGCATTAATAAATACTTTCATCGACAGATATTTAAATGACCGATCGATCAATTATTGAATCTAACTAATGAAATTTCGAATTTTTTTCTTCCAAATCTCTTTATCCGATTACTTATATATATATATATATATATATATATATATATATATATATATATATATATATATATATGAATGCATGTTTAATCAAATTGAATAAAGTATTCCAAGAGATGTGTAAAAAAATTAATCGACATATGTTTGCACTTAAAGTTAATAACCGTGTAGTGTAAAATCTTTTAAGGTATTTTTTTGTTAATGTAGTTGCTAGACTGTGAAATCGGACGATTTTATCGCAATATTTAATTTATCTAACGTCTACATTTCGATATCGGATTGTTTGTAAACAATGAGATATTAGATATATAGAAACAATTTGAAGAGCACACGTTATATCGTGACATTTTATTTGATATCTGTGACGATTTTGATTGTCACGGAGACTGCATCTTTTTGTATAATATAAAGCTATGTGTTGTTGAGTGTACAATTATCATTTTATATATTATATAATGGCGCATACATGTCAGGTAAGTCAATATTCATAATTTTATTCGACTGTATTTTAGTTTTTATATGAAATTCATTACTATTATTAGACTGTTTATGTTAAAAAATCTACTTTAAATTTGATACGAAACTATAATAAATGTTTTTAATTATTTTTTAATATAATCTCAATAAAAAATTAAACCGCAAGATTTCATTTTTCATAAATAAATCATATCTTAAATATATTCTCTAATTAAATAATTTATAAATTAAACTTATTAAAATGTGTATTAGGATAAGTTAATGTACAAAAGTTTTAGCAAACTGATTTTTGAAAATATAATTTTAAATTTCCGTATTATCGAAAAAAATGTTTAATGATTGTATTTAAAAATTTAAATAATTTAAAAATTTCTGTTTATTTTAAATACATAATATGCAAATGGTATATTTTATTATGAAAAGATTTAAAATTAATATTTGTAATTTTTAATTATAATATGTTTTGAAGCTTATATTCAGATACTTAAAATAATGTTTATACTTAAGTAGAAAGTGAAATGTGCAAAAATTCAATTTTTAATTATTTTTACTTAAAGTTTACATACTTTATGTATATATTTTTTTAATATATGTATGAATATATATATTATCAATAGCCTCTTTCTATCCACTGCTGGATGAAAGTTTTTCGTAAAACTTCCAACTTCGAATAATCCAATGTCTCTCCTTCAGTTTATTTCAACGAATTTTCTTATATCTCTCATCCGTTTATTCACAAGACTTTTTCTGAGCCTTTTTGTGTATTTAGGTTCTTAACCAATAATTCATCATGTTCATCGGTAGATTTATCGCTATTTCTTATACTATATGACCGATCTATTTCTTTTTTCAACTTATTACTTTTTAACAAAAGTGAAAAATTTAAAATATTAAATGTTAAAGAAAAATTACAGATGTCACAGTTAATGTCAACAAATTTTGTTTTCTTTTTAACTCACTCACTTTTCTTTCTATCGCTACGTGTTATTTCTAACATGCATCAATAAACTCAAAACAGAGTAGTATTTCATATTCATTGCATCGACTAATAACTTACCTTACTACTTGATTGTGATCTATTGTACTAAATCTGCTTGGAAATCCTGTTTGTTCTCGCGTCTGTGAGATATATTTAGCTGACTTTATAGTTGTTTTGAAATAAATTTAGTGATAATTTTATATATCATCAGAACTCATTGGTTAATAGTTTTTTTGTCTCATTTTTTGTTAATAATAATTACTATGGCTACATTACATTTATTTGTCGCTGTTCTTTTTTCTAGATATCAAGTGAAAATATCATCTGAAACTTTTTCCATTTTTTCTTCTATTAATTTAAAAATATCTGTTGCGGTTCTATCATTTCCAGAAATTTCTCCATTTTTCAAATTTTTAATGCTTTTTAATATGAACATATTACATATATATATATTATTTTAAAGAAACAACTATATAAAAAAAATTAATGTTTTAACATTTATCAAAAAAATATATTGTATGTTTTCAAACGATTCACTCAGCGTCAGTTTACTGGATGTAAAAAAATGTATGTATCTATCACTTTTATAGTCAATACTACATACGGACATGTCTATAAAGAAATAATTTGAGTTTATTATGAGGTATCCGGAAGATGAATATAGCTAAAATGAATTATATTGAGTTCTTTCTAAAATTGAAATATGAAATAATAAATATATTTGTAATAATAATTGTTAATAAATAACTTTTGTAACTATTTATATTATAAAATTCATTATTTTAAAATTGGCAAAATTGATTTCTATTACTAAGTTAAATTGATTTCAGTGATTTAGTAGTATTTAATATATTTTATGTGTTTTGTTTATATCTTTTCATTATATTTTTAGATAATATATATTTTAAGCAATAAAAATGTATAAATTAAAAATATTTGTACTTTAAGGTTGTTAACTTTTAAAATGTAAATGGTACTTTATTTACTAGTGCAGTAATCAAGATACAATGTTTCACATTATCTTATTGTTTTTATATATGTATATATAATTAAAGTTGAATTATATATATATATATATATATATATATATATATATAAATGTATTTTTATACGTAATTCAACTTTAATTCTTTGGATTTATAAGTTCACTATACTTGAAATATTATATATTTTAATTAATAAATCATCATTGTTTTCTTTGGAATTGTGGCGGATTCACTTTAACATAAATGAATTTTTATCCGAATTGAAATGAATTTTAACAAAAAGCCTCTAACGATAATGGCTTGGCAATGAAATGCGCATCAGCCGACATTGTTATCAACGATAAGTAACCAATAAGTGATTATTGAATACTTTATAATCATTGTGGCGTTGGGAATAAAAATTCATTTGTAATAAGTAGTTATTGAAATATTTACTTAATTATTTTTAATTTTTGTTAAAAACGTATTCAATTTTACTAAATGTCGTGGTTTGTTAAATGAGTCTCTTTTAATTTATTGTTTATTTTGTAATAGTTAGAAGTTACTTATCTATTACTTTTAGTATTAGGATGGTCTATAGAAATTAGAATATAAGAGTCTATGGACGCCATTAGGTACCTAGAACTTATAAATATTTTAAAAAATAATAGTATAAACATTAGTATAAAAATGTAAAGTTTTAAATATATAATGTACAAAAATACAGAATATTTTTAGTGAAAATGAGAGAAAAATTATTAGAAAAATATTTTATCATTCTAAGATTTTTACAGTGCTTAATTAGTTAAAGAATAATATGAATTTAAAGAAAACGCATTATTAATACATAGGTGGTCGCTACAATATATTATATTTAGTGTGAAAATAAACTTAAAAAAATGTTTTTTAAGAATTTTTTCATTGAATATAAATCTATATTTTTCTTCAAAGTGAACTAAAATTAAATATTATTTTTTAATTAAATCTTAATCTTTCTGGAATATAAATTTTAATTTATTTCAGATAAAAATTGATATTTGAAGCTAATTATTGTATTTCTTAAAATTCGACTTAATTCCTATTATAAGTTTTAATAAATAACTAATGATTTTCTGATATATGCAAATTTTCACTTTTTAAAATATATATAATGAATATTTATTTATTTACAGGTTTTGTTATAAAAAAATATACAATTGTGCATATATATATATATGATAGTTCTCAAGTAAAATCTTGGAATTATTTTTAAATATAAATCGCTGTGCACTATTTAATATAAATAAATTATTTACCTTAATAATTCAAGATTTTATAAACGTATTCAACTATATTTTTATTTTGATAATACACATTTTATGGTTATTATATCATAAAAATGCAAAATTATAAAATATAGATTTTTTCATTTTTATATAAAAATAACTCATAATAATATATACGTAACATTCATGGGTTTCTATGAATATTATGGAGTTATTAATATCCATTTGTTTTGAATTTTGAAATTATTTTTACGTTTTTAAGATAATTTTGTATTTAAATATTCTTAAATAAATCATTGAACCATTAGCAATTGTTGAATATTTGAACAAAGAAAATGTTATAATATCTGAGATAATATTTCAGTTATTATATCAGATATATTAATTATTTTGTTTATTTTCATAATATTCATTAGTTTTATTTTTGAAAAACTCTAAATTATTTATATAACTTTATAGTATAATATTTATACTTCTGTATATTTTTATAATGTATTTCTATTATATATATATATATATATATATATATATATATATATATATATATAATTAGATTGTTTCTTACAAAATTTTTCACTTTCAACCATTTGATGTTTTTTCTATCATTCTAATATTAACTAATTTTTTCATGTATCTATCTCATTTATCAATGATTCTCTTTTTCTGCGGGTGTTATATATATATATATATTTGGGTTCTTAATCAATAATTTCTGTTATCCATATCTGGTGGTTTTTTTTTGCTATATGACCAGTCAGTTTCCACTTTAAACTTTTTACTCTTGTTATAAAATTCGTAACTTTTGTTTGTTGACGAATGCATTCATTCCTTTTTTTTTGTATTTACATTATATATTATTTTGTATTTATATATATATATATATATATATATATATATATATATATATATATATATATATATATGTTTGTATGTATTTCTTCAATCGTCTTTATTTAATACTTGTTTGTATTCAGTATATTCTTTATTGTAAATAAATATATGAAATATTTATTTATATAGACATATATTTTATTAGAACATTTTTTCTTCAATTTTATAATGACTTTCTGTTAATGATTTTTTATTATGTTTTGTTTCACTGATCATATTTTCAATCAGATTTCAATATTTGTATTTTGTAAATTAATACAATATTAGTGAACATTATTTTAAATATAATTTACTTATACTATACCATATATTTACAAATTATTAATAACATACATTACATTTCTATTTCAAATTCTTCACTGAAATACAGTTAAAGGCAATATTTAATTTAAGCATTTCGGTTTTTATATAATGTGAAAAACTTTTCGATTATTTTATAATATAATGTAAAATAAGAAATTATAGGTATTATATAAAAATGATATTTAAAAAGTATTGGTTATTGTATACAATTTGGTTATTGTATACAAATTCTGTGTGGTATTTTTCACAACAAGTATGTTTATATCTTTCTACATAATCACAGATGTATATATATATATATTTATATAATAATATTTATTTATTTTTGAAATAAAATTTAGTTCTAAATAATTATTCAGTTTATATATATATATATATATATATATATATATATATATATATATATATGTATATACATTTATATAACTTTTATTTTATTATAACAAAATTAAAATATTTAAGGAAAATTGATTTTTTTAATTTTGTTCATTTTTATTATTCGAATACAAAAGATAATTTCAAATATTGAAAAAAATACTGTTTTATTAAGATGTTCATGTTTTTTTTTTGCTAACGATTAATATAATTGATTCCAACACTTTTTTAATTTGAAATTTATTCATATAATAATGAATGTAACATTATCAATATAATGTATAATTTCCTAACATTATATCGATAATTATAATAAAGAATTTATTTTATAGTTTTAAATTTAATAGTGTTATTAATAGTTGATTCATGTTAATAATAATGATTCTTTAGTTAGGTTTAATGTAAATTTAGATTTGTGGTTTTCAAGTAATCAACTTTTTATTACAATTCTTTGTGGGTAAATTTGCGGTTATTGTTTATTTTGAACTAATTAGTTGTATTGTGCAAACAGAAATAATTATGATCAAACAATTTTTTTAGTAAATCTTCTCATTAGCTTTCAGCACTCATATAATTTCATAAACTTCCGTTTAAGTAGATATTTAAGTTTTATATTAAAACTTAATATTGCGATTTAATTAATAGGTGCATTTCGAATAAATATAGTTTAAAATATTTTTGTACTACAAAATAATTAGTGACATTATTGTATATATATATATATATATACATATATATATACATATATATATATATAAATATATACACACACACTCACACCGGTCCCTCAATTTACGCGGAGTATCCGTTCCACGTGTTGTTTTACTCGAATGAAAATCGCGTAAATTGAGTCTGTTAGTACAATAGAAAAAATATTGGAAATTAAAGCTAGTAAAGTTGTAGAAACACATATTTATTTCACATAGCTTAACAAAAAAATAATAACGTTTTAGAAAACAAAAGTAGATATATTTTATTCGGTGTCACTATCGCTACTGTAATTCAAAACAATCAACCTTTTATATATTTATATCATGCTTTTATACGTTCAAGTAAGAATTTGCGTCACTCTGGTATATAATAAATTCCATGAAAAATTATATAAAATGAAATCTATCTGACCGCGTATAAAAAGTGCCGCGTAAATCAATACCGCGTAAAAAAAGTCCCGCGTAAATAGAGGTATAATTTTCCGCGTAAAAAAACCTCATGTAAAAAAGGCCCGCATAAATTGAGCGACAGGTGTATATATATTGTTCATTATGTATTAAACATTTATTTCTATAACAATAACAAAACTAAAAATGCATTTAAATGTATGTCTTAGAAATAAGATAATGTCAATCATTTCAAATACATGGAATTATGTCCGAATTAAAATTTTATTATACTTTTAATATATATATATATATATATATATATATATATATATATATATAATATTTATTTTTAAGCGTAATAAAACTTTAAATTGAATCCCTATCGAATGTTCTACTTAATCTAAAAACACCTTTATATAAATACATTGTATGTATGTATATATATAAAGATATAATAAAAGTGTTTTTTTTTTAAGTTAGATATAACTTTCAATAGGAATTCTATTTAAAATAACATATATATATATATATATATATATATATATATATATATTTATATGTATAGATGTTTTTTAATTGTGATAGAACTTTAAATTGAATCTCTATCGAAAATTCTATCAAACCTAAAAAAAACATTTTTATTCTACCTTTATATATACATGCACACACATACACATTCACATGTATTTATTTAAAAGTGTTTTTGAGGATAGGTAGAACATTCGATAGATATTTAATTTAAAGTTTTATCATGCTTAAAAAATCATCCTCTCTCTCCTTCTCTCTCCCTTTCTCTCTCTCTCTCTCTCTCTCTCTCTCTCTCTCTCTCTATATATATATATATATATATATATATATATATATGTATATAATAAATGAGCTATATTTAATAAATGAATAATGCAAGAGTTTATTGAAATTTTCAATAGTAAATAATTTTCTGTACACTTTCTCACTGATAAGCATTTCGATAAAGATACAATTGTCTTAAGTGTATGTAATTTTAAAATCTCGTAGTTTTTATTCCTTTTACACACCTTAACTTCACCTTTCATATTTTTTTATGTTTTGAAATTGTTTAATATTTTTAATTTTACAAGCGTGGTTTTATAATCCTTTGTACTGAAAATTATGATAACTCTACCTAAAAAGTAATCAATAAATAATTGTTAAACTCATATATAAATATATATATATATATAAATGTATGTATATAATTTCAAAAAAGCTATATAAAATAAATTTTAATTCTATACATTTTGTGAACAAATTCGTCCTAAATTAGTTAGTTTTAGTAGAGCAATATGTAGAGTCTTATATGAATTTATACAGATACACACACACACGTATATATATATATATATATATATATATATATATATATATATATATATATATATATATGTCTATGTACACTAGTGTATTATTTTAATAAATATTTATAATGAAATTAAAGTGAATAATAAATAAAATGCTGTATGTCTCAAATGGTTTAATTATAATACAATGAAGTCGAAACAAAAAGAATTATTTTTCAATAGCCAGTACGCTACCAACTGTCCCACTGGCATCATAATATTAATAAATTTGTTACTTAAATAACAAGAAAGTATTATGAATACACGTAATGTGCCAGTGAACTGTGAAGATAACCGGTTTCTCGTTTGCAAATTTCAATGTAAAAATGACAAATTACATATTTATTTCATTACACATACACACACACTCATACACACACACACACACACACACACACACATATATATATATATATATATATGGTTTATTTTTTTCTTTAGATGTGCAGAGAAACTGATGGAAGAGAAATTTAGTCCAAAATATAAATGTAGGTTTGTAATAGAATTTAGTTCGACATTGGCTCTATCTTTTAATATATTTATTTATTTTTTATACGTAATGGCATGATAATTTTTCGCCTGCGGTTAAAGGAATATATATATTTATATAGAGCTTGAAGCAGTGGCGTGTTAAGAATATAATTTGATATAAATATAAGAAATATATTATTATTAAATGCCAAGAGAGCCATTAGTAATATTAAATTTAATTGTACAATATTGATGTGGACTTTTATTACAATTTATCTTAGTTGTTACATATTTTAAGATCATACGTTTCATTTTATCGATATCACTTTTTTTATATAGTTCCGTACTTTTTATGGATACTTTTCATATTTTAAATCAAGTAACGATTTTCTAAAAGTGGTTCATGTCATTTTGTTAGGTTTTCTTATAGGTATTTTATTCAATAATTAAAATATAATAAAATGTATATAATGGTTTACATGGATATTTATAGTTTAAGAATATACATATTATATTATTATATTATATATAAAAAGAAGTGGAAAATTAAAAAAAAAATCAAATTTTTTTTATTAATTTTCTATTATGTATATATATATATATATATATATATATATATATATATATATTCAAATGTTTATCATTGGTCAATTATTATTCTTTTCTACATATTGTTTATGTCTGAATAAATATGTTTCTTTACAAATATATTTACTTAATTATAAGTTTAAATAATATACTATTCTATAGGGTTTTCCAATAAATGCTTTAGAAATTTAAATGCAAATAAAATAAAAAGTTTTTACTAATTAGTTATTATTTTTTTTATTTTTAAGCATAATCAATGACATTAATGATGGAATGCAATTTCAATCACATGACTATCATGATTTCGCTTGACATAGTACATTCGTTTAGTCCAACTTTTACTCACTCTTTCACATAATTGTGGTCCAATTTCATGTATTACACGTTCAATGTTTATTCTTAATGCTTCTGTTGTTTGTAGTTTATCAGAATAATCAATAATTTCACATAATTCAATGGAATTAGATCACATGATCTTGGTGACAAATTGATGAGTCCATTTCGTAAAATAATGAAATCATTAAACTTTTGTTTAATGATTGAAGTTTCAACAATTTCTTAACGTTGTTGAAGTGTTAAACGTTTCATGATAATTTACCAAACTATACTGGATTGAAAAGTCAAAATAAGCTTAAAAATATTTAAATATGGCTATTACTAACTGTCAAAGTTCTGATATTCTCATTGGAAAACCCCATATA
>CP092088.1:10025006-10050006 GCA_029203775.1 Neoneuromus ignobilis
TATATATATATATATATATATATATTAAGATATATACACTTGTGTGTTGTAATAATGGGTTTTGGAGTTGTAGTGAAGTTGCGATTTTTATAATAAAAACCGTTGATAGAAGGTACAAGTTTTGTTTATTATTATAGTATAACTATCACTGCATAGAATAATGAAATTATTTTTAATATAGATTTTAGTATAAATGACCAGTAAAAAAGATTCAAAAAATATGGAAATTAGACCAAAACGTATAATTTGTTTTTACAAGTTTTAACTTGTGTACAACCCAGACAACTAGGAATTTTAATATCGCATTCGAATACCAACATAATGCGAATGAACCACATAACAATGATTAAAGAAATCAATTAGAGAATATGAACCTTGTGGGTGATTTCCGTGGATGCTAAAAACTAGCCAATGACATCAAAGAAGAGCGTACATCAGCGTAAAATGAGTTCCTCATTATCTCATTTAAAGAAACATAACGCATTAAGAGAAAGTTTATAGTTACGAGACCTGATTGAGCAGAGTAGTGACATATGATGAAAAATAAATTATACACTACATTCGTTCGAACAATGGTTGGATGTTGGCGAGGCCCTGAAGTATTGACTAAAACCGAACATTCATTCGAGGAAGATAATAGTGACTGTTTGGTAGTTTTCAGCTAGTAATAATACTGTTCCTAGCTGGAATAGTATTTCGCTGAATAAGTTTCCTAATTTAGGTCAGTATTTCTTGTTAGAAATATCTTCGAGAAATTTCTGAAGCGAAAAATTTGGATATCTATAGAATTATCATAAGTGAATTTATATTTTCTTGAGAACAGCGTTTGATGTTTCTTATTTTGATTAATAAGTTATTTTTTAAAAAATTACAAATACTTCGAAGGTTTATTATAAAATCAACCATATTATGAATAACAACCTAATATATATATATATATATATATATATATATATGTGTGTGTGTGTGTGTGTGTGTATGTGTATGTGTGTGTGTGTTTATGTATATTTATGCTTGTGTAGTCAATAAATAGTAATAGAAAAAAATATCATATATCATAAAAATGTTTTATGAATCGCTATTTATATTTTAAAATTAAAAACATTTTTATACTGCCTTTATAATATTGTATTTAATTAAGTTATGATTGTTATGTTTTACATTATTAAAATATTTCATTTTTATTAGTTTATTATTAAACAATTATTGATCTTTAAAACATTCATTTATTTATTAACATCATAATTGTACCAATGAGTAAAAAGAATTGTTTAAAATTAAGTTTCCAATTACATTTAGAATGTTCGTAAATACATTTACAAGATAGATATGAAATAGAACAATGCTGTACTCCTAACGATGCCATTTCCGCTTCAATACTGTTCGTAAAGAATAATCTATTACAATAGAAATTAAATGATCTATATTCTGCTTGACGTATATATTGAGTAATTACAGTAACAAAAGGTAAATTATCATCGATGTGAATTAACTACTAGGCGAACAAGTAAAAAAGTAAAAAAAAAAACTATACAAATCTGAAAGTGGCCGACGACATCAGTCTCAACATATATTTACCCATCCCATTGTAATATTAATGTTACTTACTTATATACTTAAGTCGCTAATATATCATAGTGTCTTAACCTCGACATAGACCTAGTGGAATAGTTCCGTGTAATAATAATTATAATGAACATGCCACTTTTCCATTTCTTTTTGTTACGATACATAAACGTGAGAATTTATGATTCAGTATCGTCTTCAAATAGTGAGTCTATATAGTACTGTCTTTGAATAAATAGAATGAGAATATATGTTTTATATGAAATGCGAATGGAACACACTTTGTAAACATTAATGTACGTTTTTTCATACTAACAATATAAGAGAACGATACCTGAAATGATTGTTTTAACTTCTTTTCGAATCCGCTTGGAAATAGAGTCATGGTTACTAAACTAAACATTACGTACGTTTTTTTGGTCTAGTCAATTGATGTATTTAAGAAGAGAAAGAAGATAGTATTTTTCTTATAAAAACGACAATTTGAAATAATCTAAGAAGTATTAATAATTGTAGTTTTGTTTCATGTTTTCTTCGTTATGTTCTGAAATTTTAATATTTTTTTTGTTTTGTTTTTCAAACGGAAATAATAAACATATTTGGATTGAATAAAACGAGTTTAAGATTTTTCAACAGAAAGAGTTATTAAAAATATTTTTTATTTATTTATTTCATACGTTATTTTTTAATATTCGTTTATAACCGTATATAAAATAAGTCTATTAAATGAAATAAGTCTATATAAAGATTACAAATGATATATAGGTGTTTTTTAAGCGTGATAGAATTTTAAATTGAATCCTTATCGAAAGTTCTATCTAACCTAAAAACACACTTTATCATATTTTTATACATATACACGCACATACACACACACACACACATATATATATATATATATACATATATATATATATATATATATATATATATATATATATATATATATATATATACAAAAAAAAAAAAAAAAAAAAAAAAGCGGAAGGAGATGTTTATATAAATGATGCTTTTAGGTTAGAAAGAACTTTTGATAGGGATTCAATTTAAAGTTCTACCACTCTTAAAAAACATCCTACATTTTGTACACGACATTAAGAACAATTTATTGGTTTTTTTATTTTGGAACCCGAATTATTATCAGATAGTTAGTAAATAAACTTCTACTTAGTTCTATGGGTATAAAATCAGTACCGAAATCGATCGTAATAACATACAATAAATATAATGATTTAGAAGTTTTATATAAAAGAGATAAATAATTACAAAATAAATAATTTTATTTCGTAAATTGTATAAACGAAAATGAACTATATAAATTTAATTCATTTGTAATGTTTGGACATAAACTATATTAAATTATCCCATTCATGTTAGCCAAAAATTTGTGAAAACCATTTTTAACTGTCTTTAGAGGTTAAAATATTCCTCTATTGTTGAGTCATTATTTTTCTTTACAAAGCAATCGGTTTTATTAAAAAAAATATTATCAACTAAACAAATACTGAAAAATTCATTTATGTAACAATGGACTTGAAGTGAAATTTAGTCAAATAATGATGGAGAATAGAGAAAGATAATTCATTTATTACCTTTACGATACAATAAATTCTTAAAATATTGTACATAAAAACTTAAATGTTACAATTTAATTATTTACTTACAGATTTATGAAACGTTTATAAAATATAAAATGTTTATAAAATATAAGTATTGTAAAAAAGTAAGAGAAACTAAATTGAAACATTTAATTAAATTAAACAATAAATAAATTTACCATACTTATCAAACGACACTCGTAACTCAGATGTTGAATGATAAGGCGTAACGGTTTATGAGTGGTATATAAAGTTTAAAAAAGGTAGTAAGTCTTTATAATACAATAAACGCAACGTATTTTAACTAGTTAAAATGAAGAAAAAGTGTATAAATTAAATTCAAAATCCCCATTAAAAAAATTCTTATTAAAATTAAGGGAGTATATCACAGTTAAAATTAAGGGAGTATAATACTATTATTAGTAAATCACAAGTTTATTGCATTTTATTTAAATATTATATTTGTAACGAAAAAAAATATGAATTCTTTGCTGGTTAGAACTTTTCAAGTTTGTCCTCAATATCGAGAAATGAGCAGTTGATCTCCTTTTTATCATAATACACTCTCTCACAGATCTATTATTGTACACAATTTTTAGCATAAAAAGGTGTTATAGTGCTTAGTCATCCACATTATTCGTCTGATTTGGCGCTCTAAGACTACTTCCTGGTACCAACATTTAAAATGAAACAAAAATGAAAGCAATTTAATAACTAATAATTTTAAAGATCCAAAGGGATCAACCAATGTCATAATTCTGAAAAAAGAATACCAAACATGGTTGGAAAAGTGTATAGTCATTTTGAAGATTATATTTTTCAGAAGGTATATATTTTGAATAATCAATAACAAAAATCATAAATATTAAGTATTAAATCAAATATTTGTTTACACTCAAAATTCGGACACTCTTGAGACAAACCGTATATACTCGTATATATAAATATATATATATATATATATATATATATATATATATATATATATAATGTGGATTATTTATAAATGTTAGATATTATATTAAACTCAGATATATTTGGTTTCATATTTGATAAATTTCAAGGATTTTCGTGCAAAATTCTATTAAGTTTCTTTCAGTATGCAAAGTTATAAAATGAAATAAATTTTTATGTTCATTTGTACGGTGTTCATGAGAAATATATACATTATGATTTGTTATCAAAAACGTCAACTACAAATTTATTCAAAGACAGAACGAACATTTTATTCGTATATTATTCGTGTTTGTTTTAATACTTTTTTTTAAAGTGATAAATATTCGTTAATTTATTGTATTTTATATACAAAGTATTTTAAATATAAATTAGAATACAGAATGTGATTTTAATGTAAAACTTTTAATCTTATTTTTAATTTCAATTAGAAATATTACGTTTATATTTGAACACAAAATATAAAATACTTTATTTAAGATTCAGTTAATTATATTACTTTATCTATGATTTATATATGATTCCATATGTTTTTTTAGTTGACATAGGAGACAAATAAATTATGTGAACTTTTATTTACATATAACAGATTTTTATTTTGATTCGATTGTTACTAATGCGGAAATTTTAAGATTATAATTATTATTAAAATATTGAAATTAAAGTATTTACATTTTTATTTCATAAGTGTTACTATTGTCAACTTCATTTGCTAATGCGCATTTCGATCATTTATCATCTTTAGAGTCCTTTATTATAAAAACAGTACATTATCGATAATGGTATGGATATTTAAAGAGCATCGTCGAATAAAGTAAACACTAATCACAGTATATATTTCTTTAATTAATAAAAAAAATGGAAAAAGTATGGAAAAGTATCGATTACATAACAAAAATAAAAGATTTCCGATGGACAAGAACATTTTTTATGAGGAATCTAGATACGCACAAAAGCTTGAGAAGACACTCACGGATAGAGAGGACAGGATAGAAAAATTTGTCGGAATGGATTACAAGAGAAAAGCATTGGATTGGTCGAGGTGGAAAGTTTTGGGAGAAGCTTTCATCCAGCAATAAGTAAAAAGAGTTTTATAATATATATATATATAGGGTCATCAAAATGTGACGCCTAGATTTGTGGTTTATTAAAACGAAACATGTGTATAAGGTGGTATATAGGGAAACATGTTTACAGTTTCTTTTTAACCCTCTTACTGCGGATGAGCCAATCTATCGACCCGGTTAACTTGTGCGAAAATTGCGGAGGGCCGATTTATCGGCCGTGTTTTTTGTTTTGAAAGGCAAAAGAAAAAGGGCTCGCACTGAGTGTGCAAAATGTGAAAGAGGACTTCACGGTGTATGCTTTCAAAAACATAAATGTCTGCTCTAAGGGTAGAGTGAAGTGATTTACAAAAAAAAACAAACAATGCATCAGAAAATGTAGTTACTAGGTTATAATTACGTATTTAGCTAGAAAATTGTCCATATTAAATATATATGTAATCTAAGTAACCCTTCTTTCGAATTCAATATGTCTTAAATATTGTGCAAATGCAACTATTATTATTTTTTTTTTTTGCAAATACCGGAAATTCTAATTTCTATACAGTTTACTAAAAGCGAAAACAACCCAATTTTGTTTTTATTTTATTCCTATAAATATATTCAACCGTTATACACAAATATACTATTAGAAAGCTTAAATTAAAATCACTAAAATTTTTTTTACAAAAGACCTGCATTTTCGATGAAAATAGCGCCACATTTTTAGAATAAACAGAAATTTTGGTCAGCAGTAAAAGGGTTAATAAAACACAAATCTAGGTGTCACATTAGGATGATCTTATATAAATATATATATATATATATATATATATATATATATATATATATATATATACAATATAAAATTTTTAATGTACAATAATAGACCGCACTTATAAAAACTTATAAAAAATTGTGCATATTATGAAAACATTTAAATGAACTTTTCCTCATAATAAAATATAAAACTTCGCTTTAAGGTTTCGTAAGTATAATTTAATTACATCTGCTCCTTAACTTCATCGTATTGTGTAAAATAATGAATTTAAAATGTTCTTTTATTAATTAGCCTCATTATATAAATAACGTATTAATTATATGATATATTAATAAAAATATTTTGATAATATATTAATCACTTTTAAAACTGGATTATTTTTTATTATAGTTAAAATACTTTTTATTATGTAATTTACCAAAATATTTTTTTATAAAAGAAACATAAAAGAAAATAAAATTGACGTTGTTACTGTATAAGACAATTCTATTAATAATTTATTTTATAAGTTTTAATATAGACACACATTTAAAAACATACAAAAATTTGCAATTTTTTTTGATTTTAACATTTTTTGAGTTTATGTAAATACAATATAATTTCTAAAGGTATGAATATTTTAATTTTGTATTTAAATTTAATTTTTATGATATATATATATATATATATATATATATATATATTTATATATATATATAATATATATATATATATATATATATATATATAATATTAAATATATTTTATTAATATTTTCTAACAAATAAAATTTTTCAATTTCTAACATAGAAAACAAAAAGGAGATAATACGTTTCTCTTATTTACTATTTATAGATATTTGCGTTTTGAATTTTAAATTATAATTTTGGACAATTTTTAGAATTTAATATTATATAATAATTAAACATAAATTTATCATGTATGCCTGCATACATGATAAATTTATAAAATAAATGTGATTTTATTAGGATGCGAAAACTAAAAACAGAAAAATTAAGTATAGCAGAATAAAAGTAGCATCGTGTTAGACATGATACGGTAGCCATAAAAAACGATAAATAAAATAGAACAATAAAACGCCATTAAGTTGTGTTGCCGCAGCTCGCGGCTACTGCGAAAAAAATATAAAACATGTTCCTAAAACAGAGTGTACACTGTGACAATTTAATGTTGTTTTTTGATTTATATGTGCGTTTTGGTGTGTCTACTACTAGTTCTACACTGATGGTAGTGTATGCGTATTTAAAAATGCGTGATGTAGTTTATATATATATATATATATATATATATATATATATATATATATATATATATATATATGTTTGAATGTATTCTCGAAAGTATATTTCTCTGTATGCATTATAATAGCAGGTTTTTCTACTTATGCAACAACTGCATTCCATCGAAAACATGACTATTTATGTAATACATTATAATTAGTAAGTTAACTATGCGATGAAAATGAAATTTAACATAAAAATTCAATTTTTAATCTTCATGTATAATTGATAAGTGTAAGAGTGTAAGAAAAGATATTTATTTAGCTTAATGTGGATGATTATTTAAATATATAATTGTTCGTTCTCTACTAAAATAACAAAGTCTTGAATATTGATTATATTTTACAATATATTTTAAATTTTGATCATATTTATTACATTTTAATTTAGCATTAATAAGAATTTTTGTAAAAAATCTCCATTTTACTGGTAATAAAACTATCTAGAAGTTTTACATATTAAAGAAAAATAAAAAAATGACTATATAGTTATTTTTAAACCATTGGGATTTTATTTAAATTTCATTTCCAATTAATATTAGGGTTTAAAAGAAATTTTGGTTGAAGTATTTCAAACATTTTTGTTTCTATTTTTTCAAAGTATATATATATATATATATATATATATATATATATATATATATATATATATATATATATATATATATATATATATATTATATATATTGTCGTCATCATCATCAAATAAATATTTTTCTACATATTTCTGGATAAAATCCTTTTCTAATTTTTTTTTATTTTCATTAAGCCGATGCCTTTCTATTCCATTCCTCACCGACAAGTTTTCTCATGTTTTATTTTGTTTCGCTCTTTCTTTAGAATACGAACACATAAAGTACGTTCCCTTGCTGTAATCATAATTTTTGATTGAAATTTGTAAAATTACTCTAGTTTTTCCAGTCAATTATAATTAGCGTATCATTTATTTCAAATGCAAGAAATTTAATCAAAGAATTATTTTTCTTTTTTTTACAAAAGAAATGATTAAGTGTTAAAAATAAATCATAAATATTTTTTTGTTTTTAGAAAACTTAAAAATAATTTTCATTTGTGTTCATTGATATCATTTATTATTAGTTTGTCACAAATAATGACCGGTGCATGTATTAAAGAAGATAATTAATTTTTTTTCAAATTTTAAGTCTCTATCTTTAATTGTATGTTTTTATTATTTTAAAGTAATACTCTTAATAATGTATAATATCAAAATGTGAATATGTTTAAAATGTATTTTTCGTGATTAAAATTAACATTTAAGACAAATTAGAGGATTTAACTAGGGGAGCAAATTTGACAATTTTTCTAAAAAGATGTCTAAAAAATTCAATGTGTACGACATATATGTCAATAAATCAATCAAATAAAAGCGGTCAAAAAATCCATCTTGGAAATATGATGTTGATGAGATAAATACAAAGCTGGTTGGCCGTTTGATTCTAAAGATGTTCTGTTAAAGGTTCAGTTAAATTCACAAAAAAAATATATATTATAATCAATTGTTATTGGTCACTTGCATAAGATAAAGAAGTTAACTGAGAATAGAGTTGGATATTTTTCCTCATGAACACAGTGAATGGAACAAAGCATACTGTATATTTACTGGAATATGGTTCTTTTTTTTGAAGAAACGAATATTTCTTAGAGAACGTTGTCAATTAAATTGAAAACCAAATGTATGAGAATTTAAACTCAAAATGCAATATATATATATATATATATATATATATATATATATATATATATATATATATATAATATACAGTATATATATATATATATATATATATATATATATATATATATATATATATATATATATATAAGTTATATAACTCATAAAACCTTGACATTTTCGATGATGGCTAGTCGCACGGAACAGCATATATCAACCAGCATATAACGACTGTTTACATAATATCTCTCTGACGAGAGATATAGAATTTTCTCGAACCGTGAAATCATCATAATCAATTACATCATTGATTATGAAGAATCAAATATCAGAGGTTTCTTTGCAAATTAAGACAGCCTGTAAAGTTAGTTCTACTTAACAATTCGAACAGTTCTAACATAGTATTCGAATAGTTTATATTTAGAGAGCTCCTCGAGCCGCTGTGGTGATATTGTGGTGGATTTTTGTGTAATATTTGTCTAGTGTTGTTATTAGCTGATAAATAAAATAAATTTGTTTATAAAATTGTGCATCTAGTGTTAATTGTTAAGCCAGCCCAACAGCTAACTTATCCTGAATAGCCCAATTTTATAACTTGTATATATTTGTATATGGGTTTTTAATAAGAATGTCAGAACTTTGACATCTAGTGGCAGCCATGTTTGAATTTTTCAAGCTCATTTTAACATTTGAACTTAGTATACTTTTGCAAACTATCTATATATTATGAAAAATTTAACACTTCAACAACGTTTAAAAATTGTAAAAACTTTAACAGTCTTATTAAAACACTAGTTTAATTAAATCCATTATTTCACGAAATGGACACCTCATTTGGTCACTAAGATCATGTGATCTAACTCCATTGGATTATTTTCTGTGGGGTTATATGAAATCATTGCTTTTTGTTGATAAACTACAAACAACGGAAGCATTAAAAATAAACATTGCACTTGTAATTCATGAAACTGGACCACAATTATGTGAAAAAGTGACTAAAAATTGGATTAAACAAAAGCCGTAAGTCAAGTAAAATCATGGTAGACATATGAATGAAAATGTATTTTATTATTAATGCTGTAGAATATTCTTAAAAATTTTAAAAAATATAACTAATTAATTAAATACTTTTAGTTTTATTTCCATTTAAACTTCTGAAGCGATTATTGGAATATATATATATATATATATATATATATATATATATATATATATATATATGTGTGTGTGTATATATATATATATATATATATATATATATATATAGATAGAATTAAAATCATGTTTAACAGATTTGCAGAAAAATAAGTTATACCTAAATAGTGCTAGTACGTAGAACAAGTTAAGGTGATAAATACCTGTTGATAATTATACGTCATGCTAATGATCAATAATCAGAAATTAATTCGAAAATCAGGACAGTACTGGCAGCCTTTGAGGGGAAATAATATAATAAAAAGCAAAATATCTACGAATCTGAAATCGAAACCAATTAATTGATGTGTGCTACCTGCTTACACTTACAAATGAAAAATTTGGACACTTACAAAAAATTAACAGAATATAATAAATTAATACAATATTTCTTAAAATAAATAACTAATTAATTAAATACTTTTTGTTTTATTTCCATTTAAACTTCTGAAGCGCTTATTAGAAACCCCTATATCATTTTTATTAGTTTAAATTATTGTTGCGCATATTTTAATACAGTGAAAATCATTGAGTAGTCTAAAATAAATTCCTTGTTTTTACTTTTTCTTTAAATTCAAAATTATTTGATTAACAATGTCTTCTGATTAAAAAAAAAAACTCGAGAAAAAATAAAACAAATATTATAACAAATTCAAATTTTTCAGTTAATGAAATTATGATAATCAAAATTTACATGATGGTTGTGATAATATTTAAATTACACAGATACACACACACACATACACATACTTATATATATATATATATATATATATATATATATATATATATATATATATATATATGTGTGTGTGTGTGTCTATGTATGCATGTACATAGAATGCTGAATGACAGAACTGCGCAAAAATAAAAATCAATTGACAGCGTAGTATGCGAAATGGAAGTTGACACGTTTGTCCAATGGATGAGAATATTATCCCCTTGCTCCTGAGGGATTTGCTTGTTCCCGTTTCACACTTTCACTGGTATAGGAAACGTGTAACGTTCGGCGTTTCGATTTTTAAAACGCTGACACCTTTGATTTGTTACGACCAAGTCCACTCGTTTATTGTCTACGGACAAATGTCGCGTACGAATGTAACAACTGAAATACATTTTCTTCTATCAACTGAATGTCAGTTATACTTCAGTTTTCTTTCGTCGAATGACTCCTTCTGTCATAAATCACATACGTCTATCGATTACTTGGACATAAACAAATGTACATATCTTGTTGTTTGACTTTATTTGATGGGATTTATATTTATTTTTAAAACTTTTATTTCGAAAATTTCAAGAATTGAAGTTATTTAATAAAATTATAATATCCAGTTTATATATATATATATATATATATATATATATATATATATATATATATATATATATATATATATCTTATCTTAAAATATCTAGTATTATTTGTTTTTAAAAAATAGTAATAATACTTTTTTAAAGATAATTAAATAAATTATAAATGTAACAAAATACTGACACTATTATTCTGAATTATTTATTATTTTCTAATTGTTTTTATACATTTATTTAATCATTTTATTATATATTGTGTATACAAATAATCAACAAAACAATGGAAAAATATAAATTGTACAAATGTCTTCATTAATTTAGGTTAGGATCACCATTTACTTTAAGTAAAACTTGGATCCTTCTTGAAGTAAACAGATAAGTTAATGATATCAAGTGAAATATTATAATATTTTGTGTAAAATTTCTTCGAGTTTTCTATGAGATTGATTGGGGGAGAAAATTCACTCACTCTAATTTTTATAGATGATTACAGTGTTTCGATTATATTTAAATCAAGTGATTGTGTTAGCTACGAAAGTTGTCAAAATTCTTCTTAATTCTTTTTAAAAAACTTTAATTACTAATAACTGTTTATATAAAGAAATAACGTTTTTGATGTATACAATTAGTTTCTAGGAACAAAATTTTAATCAATGGATGTACTTAGTACAATTTAAGTATTGGTAGTAATTCGATTGTTTAGTATGAATTTAAGATCAGCAAAATTTCAAGATATTAGTGACTAAATCATAATTATTCTATGTTTTATTACATTAAGTAAACATTTAGGATTATATGTTGCTTTTGATATTTTTCTGCAAACTCGGCCCGACAGAGGGAATAAACTAAATGGCATCACATCAGAGAATATTAAACTTTTTTAGTATTCAAATGTCAAAGTTCTATAGTCTAAGTTTTAGATATTCATGTTTGATTCTCACATCATTTATTAGACATTTTTGACATTACTTTCAGTAATCATCTCTGCCGTGTATATTATATTTATAAAATTTCCGATTGACTGTGTCTATAGAAACAAATTATATAAGATGGTTATTGAATTTTGTTATTACATTTACGACAGTAATTTTATAAATTTGAGTTACAATGAGTTATAATTTATGACTGTTAATTTAGATTTTCAGCCACTGTTTTTTTTTATTAGATGATGTTTTTAAATATTTGTTTATGTATTTAATCACAATATCAATTGTGTTTTTCTAGATGTACGTAATAGTATGTCAATTTCTATTATAGATACCTCAATTTAACACAAACAAATAATCTATTCCTATTTCAAACATATTAAAACATTCATTTCGTAATAAGCACAAGCAAAGTATTGAGCGTACACAAACGAAGTAATATAAATAAACAAGTATGTAGTCTTTTCATTTTCTTAAAATTGTAAAAATGTATATATATATATATATATTATATATATAATATACATAATTCAGTATTTATTACAATATTTAATACTCGTAAAAGAAAAATGAATTAATGTTGTTCATTCTATAATGAAATCACACGTTTTCTGATGATTGTGTGATAAATCCTCGAAGTAAATATTTTTGCTTGTGACACAGTATGTTTCACTAATACATCATTACACAGTGATTTTTTCCATTGTTATTTGTACTAGATTGTGTTCTTAATTATCTGTTCTCCGATTTTTTCATCTCAGAGGAAGTATCAATCTTAATATAATGACTTTCGTCTTGATCATTAATGTAAACGATAATAAAAATAATAAATATTTATTAATCTGATTGTTTATTTTTTTTTCGTTATATAAACAACCAATAATTAAAAATATGACATTGTAAATAATATGTTTGATATTCATTTCATTATAAGTATACTAAAATAATCAATATTTTATAGTAACGATTTGTAATAGGTTTTCCCTTCTACTGATATTTTTTTATTAACTGTGTAAATATATTATTTATAAACATCTTGTACATATATAATATTATATATATATATATATATATATATATATATATATATATATATATATATATATATATATGTATACATACCTAAAGGTTATTTTAGGTTAGATAGAATTTTCGATAGGGATTCAATTTAAAGTTCTATCACGCTTAAAAAACACCTCTTTCTTTTTCTTTCTTTCTCTCTCTCTCTCTCTCTCTCTCTATATATATATATATATATATATATATATATATATATATATATATATATATATATATATATATATATATATATATATATATATATATATATATATATATATATATATATATATATATATATATATATATATATATATATATATATATATATATATATATGTATATATATGTATATATATATGTATATATATATATATATATATATATATATATATATATATATATATATATATATATATATATATATATATATATATATATATATATATATATATATATATATATATATATATATATATATATATATATATATATATATATATATATATATATATATATATATATATATATATATATATATATATATATATATATATATATATATATATATATATATATATATATATATATATATATATATATATATATATATATATATATATATATATATATATATATATATATATATATATATATATATATATATGTATGTATATATATATATATATATATATATATATATATATGTATATATATATATGTATATATATATATATATATATATATATATATATATATATATATATATGTATATATATATATATATGTATATATATATATATATATATATATATATATATATATATATATATATATATATATATATATATATATATATATATATATGTATATATATATATATGTATATATATGTATATATATATGTATATATATATATGTATATATATATATATATATATATATATATATATATATATATATATGTATATATATATATATATATATATATATATATATATATATATATATGTATATATATATATATGTATATATATATATATGTATATGTATATATATATATATATATATATATAGAGAGAGAGAGAGAGAAAAAGATATTCATTTTTTAAAGAAACAACTATATAAAAAATTATTAAATGTGTTACGTTTATCAAAAAAAATATGTTTTCAAACGATTCACTCAACGTCAGTTTATTGGATGTAAAAAAAATTGAAAAAGTACACAATAAAGGTTTTGGTCGTTTGAAATATTTGAAACATTCTTCAAATATGGCTTGTAATTTTTTCTAGTATGTTTCTCGTTTATGGTCATTTTTTCTTATATGATTTATATAAAATATTACATTTGTTTTCGATTTTCTAACAGTTATCAGGAAAAGTATTTACGATGACATATTGGACTAAAATATTATGATGAACGATATACTATTGTAATTAATGTGATTAGAATATAAATTTATTATTTTAATTCAATTAAACTTTATGTTGAATGTGATATAAATTTATCCTAAATAATAACCCAATTGGTTTATTTCTAACTTTTCGAATATTGTGTCTTTATAGAAATGAAAATAAAATGCATGTGAATAAAATTTTCACATGCATTTTTTGTCAAATTTTATAAGAAAACATTCTCATAATTTCATTTTAAAGTTTAATAATAGAAATTGATACGATTTACTCGTTTTCAAATATTCAAAGTAATTTGAATCATGTATTTAAATTTTTTTGTGATTAAAAATAAAGTATTATTTAAATATTTTTCTAAAATATTTCAATTTTTTGATTACTGTAATTTTTTTTAATCATACATACACATGTATTCTCTCTTTCTCTCTCTCTTACACATACATATACATATGTATATATTTATATATATATATATATATATATATATATATATATATGTGTGTGTGTATGTGTGTTTATAAATACTTTTTATTGCCAATATAATTTTATAAAAAAATTTCAAATAATCTTGACAAAAATCATTAATTAATATTTTAAGTGTACATTTAACAATTTATTATGTTTATATATATACGAGGTCAGACAATTAAGTAATGTGACAAAATTCAAAAATCGAGTATATTTAAAAATTAAGGTACATCGCTGCGATCCCCTTCAAAGTAGTCCCCTCCCGCATCTATACACTTATTCCAGCGAGTTTTCCAGTTTTCGTAACAATTCTGGAACACTTCTTGTGGGACCTCTCCGAGTACCCTCGTCACAGATTCTTGGATATCTTCAACGGAGTCAAAATGTCGACCTTTGACGAATTTTTTCATATGGGGGAATAGGAAAAAATCGCAGGGTGACATGTCCGGTGTATAGGGCGATTGTGGTAACGTTGTGGTGCCTTTAGATGCCAAAAACTGAGAGACACTGAACGCACTGTGACAGGGAGCATTGTCGTGATACAGAACCCAAGTCTTCGCGATCTCTGGACGCACTCTGAGCACCCTTTTTCGTAATTTTTCGAGCACATTGCGGTAGAATACTTGATTTACGGTTTGTGCAGGTGGTACGAACTCTTTGTGAACCACCCCTTTGCTGTCGAAGAAGCAAATCAACATGGTTTTCACTTTGGACTTGCTCATTCTCGCCTTCTTTGGCCTTGGTGCTCCAGGGGACAGCCACTGTTGGCTTTGTCGTTTAGTTTCGGGGTCATATTGAAAGAACTAACTTTCATCACCAGTAATAACTTTTTTTTTTTTTAGTAATAACTTTCATCACCAGTAATAAATTTCTCTGTTCCATTTTCGTGACATGCACTACTCGCGCGTTGTTACAAAACACTAAACAGCTGGCGAAGAAATGATCGTACGAGGGTGGTCAAGGTCTCTCAATCGAGAGAGTAGGGATCTGCTATTACGGTGGCGGAGTTACAGGTTCGCAGTGTTACCACAGGCCGAGAAAAAAAATCGGTCGCATTACTTAATTGTCTGACCTCGTATATACATGAAAGTAATGAATTACTTGTAATTATAATTAAATTCACATTTACAATTATTAATGTCAAAATTTTTACCAAAATTTAACATTTTATTTTTATATTGTGTTATATTTTCTTAATTCTTTTTAATTCAATGTACTATTATTAACAACATTCAAATAATTTAATTAATAATACAAACATACACACACACACACACACACACACACACACACACATATATATATATATATATAATGAATAAAGATAAAATTAATAAATATGTATGATACAATCTTTCTTTTTATAGAATAAAATTATAAATAAGAATAGATTAATAGCACGTTAAAAAAATTGTAATATAATATCGTAGTATCAATTCGGCATTCGATAAGATCCGGTATATTTTGATAGAACTACTTTTCAAGTAGTTAATTTAAATAAGAAAATCTTTAATATTTATATAAAATTATCACGTAAGTGTTACATTTTTTTTAGACATGCTATACACACGAATAAATACTCGAATGACCATCGTTAAGATTATTTGAAAAAATGAACTCGTTTAATTACATTACGGTCAAAGAAAAAGTGAAAGAGTGTTTTATACTTAACATGCAAGTACGTCATCGGTTTAAATATTTTAACATACTAAATAATTAATATATATTTTGTTTATTCTGAACTGGTATAATATTCTAGTCAATTTTGTTATATTTTCTCTTTGTTATACTTGTTTTTAAGTAATTAATATAAAAATAATACTTAATTTATATAATATTATTTTAATTTAAACATAAATATTTCCATCATTATACAAAATCAATATTATAATGATAGAAGAAATAATCGCGTGAATTTAGTAATTCACCTTTAAAATGTAGGAAGAATTGATATATAAAAAATCAAATTATTTTAAAATAAATTTATACAAAAAATTATTTATTGATCAATGGTAAAAATGATATGTTTTGAATTGCTGTTGTATAAATAATAAATTCTTTACAAATTTACAAAATACAATTTATATTTTAATACTTAAATATGAGGAGAAATTAACATAATAAAGATGTTATTTTTAACATATCTTTTTATATAATGATTATGTTGTGCTGTTCGTAAAATTCCAAAAATGTTTATTTAAAATTTTAACTTAATTCTATTATTGAGTTAAAATTCTATATTGTTCTATATTGTAATTAAGTTTTAAATCCGATTTAAAAATAAGAAAACTAAAGAAGACAATTATTAATGAGTTTTTGGATAGAAGTCACAAAATTGTTAAATATTTTCTGAAGGTATATACATAAATGAATAAAATCAAATAATATCAAGTATAAAATCATACAATATATATAATAATACTTAAAGAATACTGTGGAAATTTATTTTTTATTTTGCAATTAACATTTCGAAAAATAATTTTCTTCTAAGAAAAAGTTTTTTAAGATTTGGAAAAACATCTATTTTAATAAGATATGAACATGAAAAAAATATAGTGAGTATTTGCTGTTTTGAAACTGTGGCTGATTCACTTTACACAAATGAATTTTAACCCCAACACCACAATAATTTAAAGTGTACAATAATCACTTATTGTTCAATTATTATTTATAATTATATAATCTATAATTGTATTGGCTGATACATTTCGATGGTGACGCCATTCATCGTCAGAAAGCTCTGACAGAAAGACTGACGATATGGCGTCGCCATCGAAATGCATCAGCCGATATAATTATAAGTAATAAGTGAATAATAAGTGATTATTGTACAATTTGAATTTTTGTGTTGTTGGGGTTAAAATTCATTTGTGTAAATATAGTGACTATTTTTTAAAACTTTAAACTTAATTTTTAAGACTGTTATAAAAGAAAACACAAAGAAAAACTTATGATATCGTAGAAAATTTGGGCATATTTATTCATGGATAATAAATTAATTAAATATTTATTCATCTGGTATAAATTATTAAATTATACTTATTATATTATTAAATTCAAAATATTAACCTTTTTACTCATTTCTTAGTGATTATTGATATATATTTTTATAAAATTTAAGTATACTATTGATATTTACAAAAAAAAAAATTACAGTTTAAAAGAGTGTTTTTGGCTATTATATATACCAATGCGTTTTTAGTTGTTATAAAGTTAATACTATAACATTTTTTAAAACATGTATTTCTTAATAATTAAATTCAACATTTCACATCACTATATTTTTAAGCATATAACCTTTAATATTATTATATTTTTAATCTTTAAAAAGAATGAAAAACATATCATTCCAATGTTGTGATTGATTTGGATTTTAGAATTTTTCTTTTATTAAATATTGTATATTATATTAAATGATGGATAAAATAGTTAGTCGTCCTGATAGTTGTGACATAATTCTATAAGTTCATTTTTGCTGCTAAAATTTAAAAATGTAAATATATTAAAATTTTTTCTTCTGACACTCATGACTTAAAATAAATTATAGATGAAAAAATTAAACGAGTTAAGAAATTTTTTCCAACAAAATAAAAAATATTGCGAAATTTATTATAATTTTAAAATAAAACTGTAAGTGTATTTAAATAACGTTAATTTCAAGAAATAAATATTATGTGCTGTTAAATAAAATATTGGATTAAAATAATTATTTCAAATATTATTTTTAAAATTTCGTTATAAAATTAGAGACAATATTCTAATAAACTTTATGATGAATTGAAAAAAATAGATTAAAAATAATAACATTTTACATAAATTACAATAGTATAATTATAATAACCAAATTAATATTTTTCATTGAAATTATTCTATGCATATATATATATATATATACATCAAAAATTTTATAATAAATGATTAGTATGTTAACATTCTATTATACAATGTATAATTAGAGACACATAAATAAGGTACACGTATATATATTGTGTATATATATATATATATATATATATATATATATATATATATATATATATATATATATTATAAGTTAAATTTTACAGAAACATCAGAACCTTGTATTAAACAAAGCATTAAGTTGATATAAGCAAATAATTCACATTGAAAAATACTTTTATTTTCAACACACGAATTTAAATGATTTGAAATATTGGATTACGTTAGTAACTAATATTCATATAAAGTTAAATATTAAACTATCCTATACCTAATCATGATACATTCGTGCTCAATACATATTTTAATCATGCAAAGTAACTATTTTATAAAAAATAAAAAATTATACTCAAACTAAAATGCATTGTTAGAACATACTTACATTGAAAATATTTTTTCTTTTCTAAAAATAAAATAATTTCTTTAAGAGAGATTTCCGTATTTTTTAATATTAAAGATATATATATATATATATATATATATATATATATATATATATATATATATGTGTGTGTGTGTGTGTGTGTATGTATGCATGCATAAAATAGGTAAATATCATTACTCTATGTAGGTGAAAGTGGAAAATATATATATTGATTTGTAGAAAATCTATGATGATCAAATATTAGTGAGAACAAATTTTTGATCTGATTAATAAATATTCATTAATGTTTGTAGAACGATAACTGTAAAACATTTGAATAAATTAAAATCGAGAACTGGTATATATTTTTAATAATTAGTTTAGCATGAAACAAATTATGACTGTGATTAGTTATATATATATATATATATATGTATATAAAACAATAGTTTACAAAATTATATGTAATTAAATTGGTATATTAACGTTTCTAAATGTATGTACAATAAAAATATCAATTGTATATATTTCGTTTTTAATTGAAAATATTCGTACAAAAAAATTCAGAATAATAAAGATAAAATTTTATAGAATTTTTTCCCTTCAATTTATCAATATTAAAATAATTAATGCAATATCTTTTATCTAGTAGTTGTTATATAGAAATTAATTAAAATATTTTTACCACTTCTAAATAATCGCTCATAAAATGATTTTTTAATTGAAATTACATAATTTGATACCAAAAAAATAATTTCATTCAGATAAATGATATTTCAAGGTTATAAATACTGTAATTTGTTTTATATTATCCGTTACAATCTAATTAATTGATTATATTTGACTCGTTTTGGTATCCACAAAAAATAAACAAAATTTTATTGATAATCGTTCACATAACTACACAAGAATTATTTTTCATCAAGATAATGTTTATTTAACATTAAATATATATCCGAAAATTATTAATAATGTAACTTAGAAATTTCAACTCACCACATTATTCATTCTATACGGTTTAAAATGTTTGAATATTATTTATGTTCTCCTTTATAAAATAATTTCAATGCGAAAACTGAAATTTATTTCCTGATTTAATCCAGTTTGTAATTCTGTTTTATAAATTAGAAAAGTTTTATTCTAATAAAAGTTTAAGATTATTTAAAAATTGAAATTGTTACGTATTATAATAAAACAATAATATTTATTAGACTGAAACGAAAGTTCATAGAGAATTTTAAGTTTACTTTAATAGTGCTTTTTACATAGTTCTAATTTTTTAAATTTATTACATATGTGCCATCTTGTTGTATCACCTTTCGCCATATTTCAGGTAGCTTCATTATTTCACTCTCCCAGAATTTGATGCCCTTTTCTGTTATAAAGTGTTCGAGGTGATTTTTGTAGTCTTCCAATGAGTTGTAGCTCTTTTCGTTAAGCAAATTCTGTAGCGAACAGAATAAGTGGTAATTTGAGAGAACTAATTCAGGGAAATACGGTGGATAGGGTAGGATATCTCACCTAAGTTGCATTAATTTTTGTCATTTCTGTAAAATCACATGTGGTTTTGCATTGCCCTAATAGAAGACTATGCCCTTTCGATTTGTCAGTTCCGGACGCTTTTGGTTGATCGCTGCCTTTAATTGATCAAATTGAGAGTAGTACTTGTTCGAATTTAACGTTTGGTTATGTGGAAGCAGTTCGTAGTATAAAGAATTGCAATCTCATCAAATGCACAGCATTACATATTTTCAATACAAACCAGCTTTTAGAGTGGTTAAAGTTTTTTCATTTCGTTTTTTTTATGATCTTTTTCTATCCATATTGTTGTGCACGATCCATTTTTCATCATTTGTAATAATCCATTTTAAAAATGGGTTGCGTTTGAAGAGCGTATCACTGACAGAAATACGGTCTATCAAATATCGTTCTGTCAGATTATGTAGAACCCAAACATCATAGCGATTCACATAATCCTAGTGCGCTCAAATACCTTACAACACTCATTTAAGATACCTGAAGTACTTCCACGATATTACCTATACGTGTGATGTGGATTATTTTCAAACAGAGTTGCTATTTGATCTTAATCGACAACCTTAGACCTACTGGAGTGTTTTTTGCCCTCTAGATAAAAATTGCCACTTTTAAAGTGAACGAACCACTTACGAACTGTGCTTTCCACTAACAGCGTCATTTCCATAAACTGTTCATATTTTTTTTGACCATTTGGGCAGAATTTTTTCCTTTCCGAAAATAAAATAACATGGCATTGCGTAAGTGTAAATTGTTTACGTCAATTTTTAAGTTTCAAATTAATGTATAAAAAATCAATAAATCACTAAAAGATATTCACCAAAAAAACGTATACAAATATCACCTGTCAAAATTATAAATAGCCAAACATGTCATGTAAATAAGTAAGCTGGAAATTATCTTTTATTTAAGAAATAAATCTATTAAAAATGCTACGAACTTTTGATTCAATCCAATACATTTGGCAAATATAAATAAGAACGGTATTAGACATTTCTATCAGAACCAAATTATCGTCTCTTTATATTTCTTTTAGTTTAATATTTTGAAAAAATTAAAAAATCAAAATATATGTTGTAATTAATTTCTAATTTCAAGCTTATAATGAAAACAATTATAACTATCTATATATTTGAAGTTTTATAAGCTTTGACTATATATTTGCAATAGTATTCATTTAACGATGAGTAAGTTACTCTAGTTAATTATTTAATTAGAATTATTCTTACATTTATGGAATTATAACAAACGATTATAAATAACATGATATTGTCACAAAATATTTTTTTAAGTGAGACATTTCATTTTTTCAAAAAATATAACTGATTTGATTTTAAAATATATATTAAAGATGAAATGAGCACTATTTCAGTACTGTAATATCGACATACTAATGAAACATTTCTCTTTAGATTGATTAAATAAATATTTATTTTTATTTTATAATCTAAAGAAACTTATATCTGATTTAGTAACATTAACAAAATTATAATCAAGATAACAAAGTATGAGTGTTGTATTACTGTAGCTTTGTATGAACTATATATATATATATATATATATATATATATATATATATATATATATATATTTATATAAATAACACAATCCTCTAATGATGATGGTATTGCCATCGAAATATGCATTCACTTATTGTTATACACAACAAAGTGAATAATAAATAATTATTAAACAAATGTTAATATATGTGGGTGGGTGATAAGTAATTCATATGAAAGTAAATTTCACCATAGTTTGAAAACAAATAGTAACCAAATCGACAATTTCACAAAAAAATAAATTTATAATACATCGTAATTAATAAAAAATAATTATTTTTTGTATTTCCTTACAAAAATATATATTTTATTGTAATGAAATAATGTTACTTTTGAAATTAAAGGTAGTCCTACTATTTTGTTTCAGTATATTCATATATATTTTATAAATATTCAAATTATTTTAAATAAAAAAAAATTCTTATGATATTGATTTCATTTTTAATGATTTGTATTTCAAAATAAAACATTTTATTAAATAGATCGTAAAATGTTATTAAATTTATAAATCATTTCTAATATATATATATATATATATATATATATATATATATATACATATATATATATATATATATATATGTGTATATATATATATATATATATAACAAAAATAGTAGCAATCTCTTTATATTCTCCGCTGGATGAAAGTTTTTTCCAAAATTTTTCATTTTGAGCAAGGATCAGGATTCTTTTTTCCAATGATTTTTTTTGTTTTTGTCCCATCTGTACATGAATTCCTTCCTACGTCTTGAGTATTTCTAATTCCTAAGTTCCCAAACAATATTTTCTCTTATCTATTAGTGATCTTCCTTATTTCTCTCTCTCTCTCTCTCTCTCTCTCTCTCTCTATATATATATATATATATATATATATATATATATATATATATATACATATATATATATATGTAGGTATGTATGTATGTATATTAGAATATATCTAAACAAACATACATATTTGTTTATTCAGTAAATATTTTTAAGCACTCAATTTCTAAAACCTATATAAAAAACAAGATCATTTAAATCCGTACAACTATCATATAAACAAAACATACCTTTAAACGACTTCAAAGATACGTCTGTACAAAATGGCCTTAGGTAATATAAAAAAAGTATTACTAAAATAAAATATCAGCCACCTACTTTGCTTTACCGAAGAGAAATTTCATTAATGTCATCAACGAATATAATAGGTAGCAAGTTTTAAAATGCTATACGTTGTAAAGACCACATATGGTGTTCTCAATTCTCATTCATAACGAAAAATCACCATTTGTGAGCGTACATAAAACACACCTATATTTAAAATACACTAATAAAAGACGTTGTTAATACTTGTTTTCATTTCATACTGTGCATGGCTAAGCATTCGTACTGAATCATATTGCTTTGATGAACATATTCTCATTTACAAAACAGTTAATTAAGCGATTATCTCGAATGACAAAATGTTAATTAATATTTTCATACTCACCAATCCGTATAAACGCAGTTATAGTAAAAGTGAAAAACCTCGTGCATTTTATTAGCTTCTAGATAATTATAATAAAAATATAAATGACATTTTTATGACTTATATATACTGTATAACCGTGTGCTGTATTAAAATAAATTAGTCATAAAAACTTTTATATTCTCTGTAAGAATTTCAAAAAGATAGATACTATTTTCGCGTATTTGGAAGAAAGACGCGTACAAATACATTAAAAACATTCACACACACATACTTACATGCATATATATATATATATATATATATATATATATATATATATATATATATATATATATATATATATATGTACTTATACATAAACATGTATTCAGTTTTTAGTAAATAAAAAAATATTAAAAAGTTTTTATTTGCAATATTTCTAACTTTTTCTCTAACTTATATAGTGATTATATATTTAAATATTAATTACATAGCGTTTGGAATTTATTTTGATGATAAATAATTGATTGGATATTCTATAATGTGATTAATAATTTTATTTCTACAGATTTTTTTACAAGTTCAGATAGTTTAATGTAATGTATTTTTTTACTAATATAATAATTCGAACATAAGTTGTATGCACTTAAAATAAATGTTTTATTCTTCGATTATTGGTAATCTGACAAAAATATGATATCGACTTTTTGAAATTTATAGTTAATTTTTTATATTACATATATTATGATTATTGAATACATTTTTATTATTTTTTTTCATCAATATTATTAGATTATAAAGAAATAGTTGATTGAGTTTGGTAAGATTTCATTAAATATATTTTGAATGTTATTT
>CP092088.1:10052506-10060006 GCA_029203775.1 Neoneuromus ignobilis
AAAAATCAAATTTTTAAAATGTGGACTTAGTCTTTAGTAAAATATTTTTAAGTTTAAAGGTACTATACATACAAACACACACACATATAGTTATATATATATATATATATATATATATATATATATATATATATATATATACATATATACATACATATATACGAGTACACTAACGCAAAAAAGTATTCATCATATGGGTAATATAAGCAATTTATTGATATATTAATAAAATCGTTTAATGAAAAAAAATTCTATTGATAATAAATGAATAATCTAATATTCATCAGAAAAAATACAAAAAACAATAGAAAAAGTTTTTAATTTAATGACTTTATTGAATTATATCAATAAATTACTTAAGTTACCCATATGGCGAATACGTTGCTCGTCATTGTGTATATATATATATATATATATTGTATATATGTATATATATATATATATATATATATATATATATATATATATATATATATTGTTGAAATGGGTTATAATGTATATTGTATTGTATAATGAAATAATGTGACACTGAATTTAATGTATTGCTGTATTTATAAAATAAGAGAGATACAATTTGTTAAGATAGTCTGTTGGTTGATGTGCACAAGTCGGTGGTCACTTCAGAAGTATCTAAATGTGCGAATATCTTTCGACTTGTCGTTGGCGTACATCTGGTGCAATAAAAGTCAGGTAGCCTCGAACCTTCGCACTGCGTTCGTACAGATGTATGTGTGTGCATAGCGTTGCTCGGGAATACAATTCTCAACAATATATATATATATATATATATATATATATATATATATATATATATATATATATATAAATTCTTACAATTTGGTTATTTATTAAATATGAAGCCCCAAACAAACAAAAAATTCTAACATGAAATGTTTTTTTTATATCCCACGCCTACAAATTTTTTTGTGTTTCTAATCCATCTATCCAAGCCTCTATCTGGGACTTTTTCATATTTTTAGATTCCCAGTTAAATATTTTGTCCATCGATGGTTTTGTTTTTTAATATAAGATCTATCTATTTCCATTTGAAACTTTTTACACATATTATAATGTCCGCAATTTTTAATTTCTTTCAAAACTACTCGCTTTTGCTGCTATCTCTATTTGTTATTATTAATATGCTTCTTTCTACGTTTGTTTTGCTGCCTGGAGTCGATAAAATACTCTGACATTTAAAAAAAGGTAGGGTAGATTGATAAATAGGTGAGTATATATATATATATATATATATATATATATATATATATATATATATATATATATATATATATACAATCATTGCATGTAACCATCAATGATTACAAATAATTTGGTAACCGGATGTTATTCGTATACGGTATAATTAAATATATTGTAGTAAATGATATATTTATATCTGGACAAGGAACTAGTAAGACATATTTATGTGTCTCTAATTATATACTTTGTATAATAGAATGTGAACATGCTGATCAATTACTTTATTGTAGCAAAAGACTTTAAAGTTTTTCTATATATATATATATATATATATATATATATATATATATATATATATATATATATATATATATAGGCTGTATTTAAATTGAAGCCCTATCGAAACTTCTATCTAACTTAAAAAACCTTTATCATACCTTTTTATATACACTACGCACACATGTATATATATATATATATATATATATATATATATATATATATATATATATATATATATATGTATAAACAAACGATATGTTTTGAATTTTTTTCTCTAAGTGATATATTTTTTTGTTTTAAGTAAGCTTATTTTATTTAATGATCATATAGTTTATTTGTATATAGTATATTTTTATATCAAAATATTGAAATTTATTTTTATATCAGTTACTTTTGTCTGTTCTCGTATCTATTAATAGTATTTTCAATCAAGTTTAGAAATTCCTATATTATATTCTCCATACTTCATTGGATTTTCGAAAGTATTTTTGTTAATTTTCGCGTTTAGCTTTTACCTGAAGAATATTTTACCCCAGAAGAAACTATTCCTTTGTTGGTAATTGATCGTACTCATTAAGCTAACAAACATTTATATATGTATATATATATATATATATATATATATATATATATGTGTGTGTGTGTGTGTGTGTGTGTGTGTGGGAAAATTATACGATAAATAATATAATAAGAAATTGAGATGAAAATCATGTCTGCATAGGCAATATTTTGAAGAATGAATAATATAATGAAGAGCAAAATATTACTGAGTCTGAAAAAAAACATATATGAAATATGTACTACATATTTGTATTTATGGATCCGAAACGTATACACTGAACATAAAAATGAAACAAAACTTTTTACATTCCAATGAAACATGAAAACAATAATGTTAAGAATTTCTAAATGAAATTAGAAAACCCGTAAGTAAATATGAGAATAGACAATAATATCTGATATAATAGAACAAATAAAATCACTGAATTAGTCATGGAGAGGACACGTAGCAAGAAGGGGAGATAATAGATAAATCTAGATCATTATGAAACGGACATATAGAGATAACGAGAGATTAAGAAAGAAAACTTATTAAACGTGGAAAGATGAACCTGTGAAGTTTAGTGAAGGCAGGATTGTATGAAATTAGCGTCGAGCGAGAAAAAGTGGGTGTTGGAAAATATTTAAGAATTGTTAGTGATATTCGATAAGACTTTCGTCTTGTAGTGGGCTAATAAAAACTATGATGATAATGACATATAAATATATATATATATATATATATATATATATATATATATATGTAGAGAGAGAGAGAGAGAGAGATAAGTCTCAATATTTCTAACTCAGATAAATTAGATTATAAATTCACAAATCTTCCGACCATTACCTTGTTTTGTAACACTAGTTAAAATTTTGAAAATATATAATCAGTAGTAGGTAGTGTTAATAAAAAAACATGCTGTTACATTATATTATAACATTTTTAAAATGAGTATTGCATGGTATTAAATTTTTTTACGAAAGAAGATAACATTTCATCGAAAATTAAATAATGTTTAGATACTCTGTAGGACATATTTCTTTTCGTATTTGGCACAAAAATAATGGACTAAACAGTTTCGTTTAGGTAATGAATCCATTGAAGATGCTGCTGGTGAAAAAAAATCAGCAAAAGCGCTCATCTTAGAAATAACTGCACTGGTACAAAAGGAAATATTTTAGGACAGAAGAATGAAAAAAATAATAAGTTGTGAAATTTCAAAAACTATAGTATTTTGAATTTTATATGATCATCTTACTATGAATAAATATATTCAAGTTGATTACTAAAACATTCGAGTACATCTAACAGCAACGACATACTGAATGTTGCACAGAATTTTTAACATTGTGAGAATGGAAAAAGAAAGAAGTAATTAAATCAATTATCATTGAAGATGAAATTGTGACTCTTTACTATACTATATTTCCTGTCTAAAAAAAATGATTGGGATTTGAAGTATTACCTTTATTAGGGAATATTATGGGTTATTAAAGAATACTATCAAAGAGTAATATCAGAGAAAGTTCTTATAAAGAGTAAGACTAGTTTACCTCAATATGCCTATGTATACTTTTGCAGTTACAAAGGCGAACATTCGCTGAGTTTTCCAAGAATTAAGTCAACCATTCTACAATACGAGTATATCTTTGATTTAACTTTTTTTATTTTTAAAATTGAAGTCAGATCTCTATAGAAAAAAATACAACTGATAAAGGAGTTACTTCTGCAGCTTTAAAATGTTGTACGAACAAACATTTGAAAAAATATACCATACACACACACACACACACACACATACATATATATATATATATATATATATATATATATATATATATATATATATATATATATATATATATATATATATATATATACAAGGAAACAATTTCTTTTATTTTTTTCTATAAGTGTGACAACTAAATATATGACAATAAACAATATTCAATTTAAAAGTTTTGAACGATAAAGACTAATAATAATTCAGATATACTAAAACTTCATTTGGTTTTATATAAAATTTAATATATACATAACAAACTATTTATAACAACTCTATTAGTTCAAGAACTAGATAAACATTTTACGAACTACTCATTGTATAGTCATAAAATTGTCAATAGCTGTATAAATATCAGTCTCTATTCTTCTCGATATATATATATATATATATATATATATATATATATATATATATATATATATATATATATATATATATTGAGAAGTTTTACTTCATACTCTCTTATTAAATCTTTTCTTATGGCTTATGTTACAATTTTCACTTCAATAACTAGATTTTACTAGTACCATTTTATATAATGTAGTAATACATTATTTGTTTTGGAACTGTGGTGAATTCGCTGTAACACAAATTAATTTTTATCCCAAACGCCACAATGGTTATGAGTGTTAAATAATAATTTATTGTTCACTTTATTGTTTATAACAATAATCGACTGATGCGCATTTCGATGGAAATGTCATTATCGTCAGAAGCAAAAAGATTTTGGCGATGATGGCATCACCATCAAAATGCGTATCAGCTGACTATTGTTATGAACAAAAAGTGAATGATAAGTGATTTATAAACACTTCATAATCATTCTGGTGTTAGGGATCAAAATTTTTTTGTGTTAAAGTAATAATACATATTGGTAATTAAAAAAATACTTTATTTCCTCTTGTAATGGTTTATTTCATGATAAATTTTTTTTATTATTTTTGATAATGACATGAAATTTAACTTAAATAAATATATATATATATATATATATATATATATATATATATATATATATATAGGTGGCCAAATGAGACTGAAGGATGTAATACGTAAATGTATATCTAATCTTTTAGACTCATTTAAGTCACCTATATATGTATATGTATATATATATATATATATATATATATATATATATATATATATATATATATATATATATATATATATATATATATATATATATATATATATATATATATATATATATATATATATATATATGTATATATATATATATATATATATATATATATATATATATATATATATATATATATATATGTATATTTATTTATATGTATATATATATATATATAGAGAGAGAGAGAGAGAGAAATAGGTAAACTGAAAATTATATATACAGAAGGAGCAAAAATGTTCATGAAATCGTTTTTTATGAGAACTGTATAACAATTTTACAAATAAAAATAATAATTGTTTGGAAATAGAATTATTAATTTTTTTTCTTATGATGTTTCTTAAGTAGTAATCATTTTCCAACATAATTTTTAATTTTATTATGAGATAATGTACTAGTGTGTATATAAATTAATGTATTTTTCGAAACAGTTTTGCATTCGAGTAAGCTTTATTGATTTTCATTATTGAAACGATATTGTGATTTTGGAAAAAAATAAGAAAATAATTAATTTTTTTTTGTAGTATTTTCAATTTCGAGTTTAACAATTCTTTTAGCCTAACATAATTATAAAATATAATTTTGAATAGAACGATTAGGATGTGAAAACGCCAAAACATTAAAAAATAAATTTATGTTAGAAAAATTACATCAACATTTTCAATTTACGTAGAATTTTTAAAAAATTAAAAAAGTTTGAAAAAATCACCAAGAATTTCAAAAAATGACATTTAAAATAACAATTGGTAGAAAATGAAAAAGTATGCAGTGATTAATTGCGCTTGGTGAAGTAGATAAAGCTTTAGAGATAAATATAATACTTCAAAAAACATAAAATATTAATGTCTCTAATAATATAGTACGTAGTTTATTGAAAAATAATAATATGAAAGCAAAAACTATGATAAAAAGACCTTTATTATATGAATGATAACGAAAGGTCTAACTTTAGTTAGAGTTTATAAAAACTGAATGGAAAATAATTAAAGATCTGCACTTTAAATCGATAAAACGATGAAATCTGATAATTGTATTTATTTCCTGACGAAGAAGAATACATTGTATGTCTTGAAGACAGTAATATTTTCCAAAATATTTATATTTATGGTGACTGCTAATTTGAGGGTATCTTAGGGCTAATAAAATATAAATAATTCCAAATATTAATGAGATATTTTGCCTTAGAGATTATATTAATATTTTAGAAAAGTTTAACTGGTAGTTAGGAGTTATTGTTTTCATGTGAGATCACAAACAGCTAAAATTACGAACACGCAGATTCAAAAGAAGATCGTTACGTTTAATACCATACCATAATCATTACAATTACCAGATATAAAAATCATAAAATATTTATAATTGAGACTAGAGAGAAAAAATATTACAAGGAATAACAGTCGAAATAATTTATAATCATTAACTACAATTCAGGAAGAATTGAAAATAATGATCATGTTATTTTCGAAAAACTGGTAATTTTGTTGAAATTAGAGATAATATTGTATATATTTTTATTTTTTTCGAAATGCAATTAAATACTTGTATAAGATTTTATGAATTTGCCTTTTTAAAAAACGTTTTTAGGTTTCCTGAACAATTTTGAAATTTATTAGATATGTATACAATATATTGAGATAATGGAAAAATAAAATCTTTTTTGATAGTGGTACACTAATTTGGTTATACAGTCGCGACCATTGAAATCCGGATACGCAAATAAAATGTTTTTTCGGTATTTTTTCTCCGTATAAGTAGATAGGTGAAATGTGCCTTTTAGAAGTTTTTTGTATGCCAATGGTCTTTCTAAAATGAATAGAAGTATCCATTTTATTCGACGAGTTTTGTTTAAAACGAGCGAAGCGAATGAATTCTGTTTTATTGAGATGATTATTTAATAAACAAATCATGCAATGGAAACGAAAAACTGTTACAAATAAAATTCTTTTCAACTGTAGACGCATTAACATAAAAAAAACTTATTGTTAATATTTTGTTAGACCTCCTATTTTTTGAATAGCGCATTTAATGCGGTTTGGCATAGAATCAACTGTTTTTTTTTAAGTTCCTAGCGCGATTTCTTCGTACCACTCGTTTTGGATAAAACAATCTAACTTTTTTACTGTGTTTGGTCTTTTTTCAACAACTTTAAACTTAATAAGCCTTAAAAGTTTTATAGTAGAATTAAATCGGGGCTATTCATGGACCATGACAGCTTTGAAACCCGTAGTTCGTCAAGATATTTTTCTACCTTAAAAAAAGACATTGGATTAAAAAATGAATATTCTATACAGTTATTCAAATAAGTAGGAAGAAGTAAGTGTCAATACCTACCAGTTGAGCACAATGGCATGGCGTAGAGTCTAGTTGGAAGATAACGTCTCCTACCACTGAAAGGTGCTCTTCCATCGATGGCACAAAACTTTTTTCCAATTTTTTTTGTATCGATTCTCATTTACAGTACCATTTATTACAGCCAAATGATCAACTCCGTGAAAAAAAACATCCCCGGATCATTCGGCTGATCCAATGCTTAACAGTTTTTAA
>CP092088.1:10062506-10235006 GCA_029203775.1 Neoneuromus ignobilis
AAGATTTTAAATTTTTGATTTAACCACTGTACTATACGAGTATATATATATATATATATATATATATATATATATATATGTATATATATGTGATTTTACAATAAGAGCTTCAAAAGTTTAAATGGAAATAAAACAAAAACCATGTAATTGATTATTTTTTTTAATTTTAAGCATATTCTATGGCATTAATAATGGAATATAATTTCATTCATATGACTACCACGACTTCACTTGATATAGTGCATTTGTTTAGTCCAATTTTTAGTCACTCTTTCATATAATTGTGGTCCAATTTCAAGATTTATACGTTCAATTTTTATTTTTCTGCTCTGTTGTTTATGGTTTATCAGTATAAACCAATGATTTCACATAACCTCACAGAAAATAATCCAATGGAGTTCGATCACATGATCTTGGTCGCCAATTGATGAGTCCATGAAATAATAGACTTATAAAACATTTGTTTCAAAAAGTCTATTATTTCCGTAAATGTATTGCACGTAGGACTGTCCTATTGAAACCACATATTGTGTAAACTATTTTTAATAATTTTTGGAAAAAAATTCATTAATCATGGTTCGGTAACGCACTCCTTCTACTATAACGTGATCTTCAGCTTCATCGACACGCTCCAGGAAGTTACTTTTTGTGGATGCAGTGGTCTTTGTTCAATGACTTGTGGATTGTTTTCACTCCAAATTCTGAAATTTCCTTCATTTAGTGTTGACCGTAAATATCACGAAGCGCACGATAAGTTTTATAAACCGAACATTAATTTTTATAATATTTTTTTACAATTTTTAAGCGTTGTTAAAGTGTTAAACGTTCTATGATAATTTTCCAAATTATACTGAGTTGAAATGTCAAAATGAGTTTAAAAAATCAAACATGGTTGCCACCAGCTGTAAAATTTCTGACATTCATGTTGAAAACCCCAATATATATATATATATATATTTATATAATTGTAATTATATATATATATATATATATATATATATATATATATATATATATATATATATATATATTTATATATATATATATATATATATATGTATATATATATATATATTTATATATATATATATATATATATATATATATATATATATATAAATATATATATATATAAGGTTATCCAAATATAACGCATAGATTTTGTGTTTTGTTAAAAAGAAACAAAAGGAACTACACACATATTTTCTTATATACCACCCTATACACATGTTTCTTTTTAATAAAACACAAATCTAGGCATCATATTTGCATAACTCTATATAAATTTCTTGGCGTTTTAATTCATGTAGGATCTTCGATTTTTTGTCATTACTAGTCTAGTAGGGCTTTTTATCGGAGTTTTGTGACGCTCTTTTTTACGAGATGAGGTTATCAGCCTTATGCAACTCTCCCTTCACCCTTCGCAGGGAAATCTCGTCAACCGTGGATAGAATGCAATTTCTCGCATGGTAAGAAGTGATGCATGTCACTTCGTTACCGATTGGTATATATGTATATGTATATATATATATATATATATATATATATATATATATATATATATATATATATATATATGGGTGATATTAGATGAGTATATAGATTTGTAGACATAGATATATATGTGTACATTTTTAGTTTATTTCTGAATAAAATACAAACAGGTAACAACTTTTAAAAATTGAAATCAAATTAAGGGGAAAAATGGTGTATTTTTAATTGTTTTTAATTTTTTCACTTTATATTTCCTTATATTTATTATGTCATTTTATATATTTTTATTTTACATTAATAATAATTATGGAAAGATTAAATAGTTGTTATAAACAAATAAAGTGAATAATAATTAGTTATTGAGCACTTTTTAATTCTCGTGGTGAGAGGGTGATAATTTATGTGTATGAAAATAAAAAGATTAATTTTAAAGACTATTAAGAATAAAAAAAATATATAGTTTTTTTAAATATACATTTGATTATTTTTGTTTTCTAAATAAAATGACTACTTAAACTTACATCTGAAATTGAAACTATGTAAGCACATAGTATTCTTTATCCTTTTATATCCTTAATAATTCATTAACTAAGTAAAATTTTGTTCGAGTTTTAGTAGAGAGCGTATAAAGTTTAGAACGCTGGTAGGCATTTGTCTTCCTTCTCACAAGCGGTCTTTTACTTCTTCGGTGTTTAAAACGATAATTGAATAAATGTTCCTTATGCTATTATTGGTTTGAATTAATATATATTCGCAAGATAAACTATTAACCCTCATTTATATATTCTTTTTGCATATAATCTTAGCATTGAATGACATTTTTTACTACAGCACCTTTTTCTCTTTGTTTTTTTTTAATAATTACTTTTGAATTAATTTTGTTTTCTTATTAATTTTATTATAAATTAATACAATTTGTTACCTTTTTAAATAAATAAGGTTTTTTTTATATATATATATATATATATATATATATATATATATATTAATGTATTATCTATGTAGGGAATGGAAATAATAGTGAAAACTCTAACCGACTCTAGAATTTTAACATACATGAATCATCACTCTAAGATTTTATAAAAGTGTTAAATAATAGTTATTGTTTATTTTATGTGTTATAAACTAAAGCATATTTCGATGGTCATTCATTGACCGAGCATTGCCTTATTGACCGAGCATTCTCCTTCCGCTTTTTTTTTTTTTTTTTTTTTTTGTACATAGCTAAATTCAAAAGTTTTATATAAGTATATAAATTGTATTTTTTTATATATATATATATATATATATATATATATATATATATATATATATACTCATACGGACATAACTTTTCCGCTTTTTTTTTGTACATAGCCGCGAAATTCAAAAGACAAAAAGGCGGAAGGGAGATATTTGACAACCTAATATATATATATATATATATACTCATTCGGACATAACTTTCATTCGAGAAATAATTATAGAATAATATTTAGAAGAATTAAATGTATATGAAGATTTATAAGAAAATATTATCTCTTGTCATTTCCTATGGAATTCAATACTTGAAAACTTTAGTTTTATATTGATTTATTCTGAGTAGAGATGTCATTACTATTATTATCATTTTTTACTGAGCGATGAAATATATTATTTTATATATTCGTACAATTCGGAATGTATGCTCCGTTTAATATTATTAGAAAAAAATTTCTTAAATGAATACAAAAATATTTATGAATTATTATTGTTTATCGTTTTTAAATATGAAATAATTAAATTATATGTATTTTTAATATGATACCAAAAAATATTATTTACGAAAACAAAAATGGATAAAAATACATTTTCTATATAAAATATAGAATATAGAAAAAAGAAAACAATAAGTAGAAAAAGCTTACTTATACTGTTAAGTATGTATAAATAATTTTTGCTTTAACTATTTACTTGTCTGGTTTAAATAGATTTTTGTTTAAAAAGTCAATCAGTTTTCAAAACACAAGACTTTATGAAAAAATAATAATAATAGGCTATTGTTCACTATTTAATTAATGTATATTATAGTGGCTATATCTCTTTTCTAGAAAGCAGCGTTATAAAATAAGTATAAGTAAATAACTTATTTATAAGTTATAAATAAGTTTTATTCTGTTCTTTTTTAAAAAAATGTTTGATGGCATTTGAAATACTTATATCAATCGAAAGTTATTACTAGTATGAAATAGAATAAACATAAGCTTATTTCATAATTTCAATTGTCATTTTTTACATTTTAATACGAGATATTAACGATATGTATTGAACATAAATGAGTTTTTGATAAAAAAAATATTAATTTTAAAACTAACTCAAATGGATTTGAAGCATAAAGTGAATAAAAATATTTTTCTTCGTTTCCTACAACTTGTTTATTCATTCTGCTGAAAGTTGTTTCTACTTTGAAAGACTCTGGTTTTGATGCCATAATATTATCTCTTTATTTTCGCATTTTTTCGAAATTTCGGAAATGTGTATCCTTTAAACTGCGTTACATCGTTCTGAAAAATCGTATTCGGCTGGCGTAACGCTTGGATAGTACACAAAGTAGGAAACAATTTTTTATTTCAACTTTCTTAATTGCTCTATATTCTTCATCTTTATCATTGGATTTTGAAATTTTATCATTTCCAAAGTACAATATACGAGGGTAGTCCCATAAGTACCCGGCCTGACCTAGAGATGGCGGTAGTTGTTTGAAAAATATCACTGTATTAGAAAGTACACAATCTATAAAGCATATGTTTCAAGTTTGAGGACGCCACGTTGTTTAGTATTTATTTGGCAGCCATGAATAGTGAACGTTTTCAGTGAATTTGTGAAAATGGAGAAAATTGGTCATCGTTACGTGATACAATACTTTTATTTGAAAGGCCTCAGCACAACCAATATAAAAGCTGAACTGGATTCTACTCTGGGTGAGTCTGCCCCTTCGTTTACAACAGTGAAATATTGGGTAGCAGAGTTTAAACGAGGCCGTATGAGCTGCCAAGACGAGCATCGCAGTGATCGACCAAATGAGGTGACGACTCCAGAAATGGTGAAGAAAATCCACAAAACGGTACTGAATGATCGTCGATGAATGATCGTCGACTAAAAGTGCGCGAGCTAACAGACTTAGTAGGCATTTCAAAAAGTGCGATACATCGCATATTATCTGAAAATTTAGACATGATAAAGCTGTGTGCAAGATGGGTGCCGCGTTTGCTCACACTCGAGCAAAAACAGTGTCGTGAAGATGTTTCAATTGAGTGTTTAGCAAAGTTTCATAGCAACAAAGCAGAATTTTTGCGCCGTTTCATAACCATGGATGAAACATGGGTCCATCAGTTCACACCCGAGACAAAAGAACAATCAAAACAATGGACTGAAAAGGGAGAACCGGCTCCAAAGAAGGCGAAGACCGTTTCATCTGCAGGCAAGGTCATGGCGTCGGTTTTTTGGGATGCGCGTTGGATAATTTTCATTGACTATCTTGAAAAAGGAAAAACTATCAACGGCGAGTATTATGCGAACTTATTGCAACGTTTGAATGAAGAAATCAAGCAAAACGGCCGCATTTGGCTAAGAAGAAAGTATTGTTTCATCAAGACAATGCACCAGCTCACAAATTCGTTATTGCAATGGCCAAAATTAATAAATTAAAGTTTGAATTGCTACCTCATGCACCCTATTCGCCAGATTTAGCCAGTTCGGATTATTTTCTGTTCCCAAACTTGAAAAAATGGCTCAGTGGTCAAAGATTTCCCAACGATGAAATAGTGATGTCGGCAGTTAATGGGTATTTTGAGGAGCAAGACAGTTCTTATTATAAAAAGGGTATCGAACTTATTAAACATCGCTGGTAAAAGTGTATAGAGCTGAAAGGAGTTTATGTTGAAAAATAAATATATTTTTTCCAAAATTTTTGTGTTTTCTTTGTTGGGTCGTGTACTTCTGTGACCACCCTCGTACATAGAAATATGTTCTAAATGAATTTTTTGATTTATTACATTTTTTTCTTCATTATTAATAAATAATGAAGATAATCGGCATCTTTCTTTTTAAAATTTAAAAAACTTCAAAATCTTATTATTGATAATTAGCACTTTTAGTGACAAAAATACTTTATATATCATCATCATCATCAGCTATTCTCAATCCACTGTTAGATAAAGACTTCCCAAAACATTCTTTGCATTTAACCGATCCAATGCCTTCCTTTTCCAGGTTCCTAAACAATAACTTATATATATATATATATATATATATATATATATATATATATTTGTATTTGTATTTGTGATATGTTCACATACAAATGTGTATGTACATAAATAGATTTGTATAAACAAGTTGAAAGCATAAAATTTTATTAGCAAATAAGTATACCCATATGTTAATTAGAAAAAGCGACAAATGTATGTTTATATGTCAATTAATATATAATAATGTATTTGTTTTCTGCATAACGTGTTGTATGCATATTGTACTTCATTAGTGAACCGATTGTTCATTTACGTTTGAATATCAATGAATATATTTTAAATAATTTATATATAAAAGAATAAATAAAGCGAATGTGTTAAGCAAAAAACTATGCTTCATTATCGTTTGTTTAGTTGTCTTTTTCAAATTTAGTGTTTTATTTATTTTGAAAATGGTCATAAATATATTTAAAACATAATTTCAATAAGAAGTGTTTTTCTTATCACTATTTTATTTTTAATTGTTATATTAATTTCTTTTTAAATTTTAAGGAAAATTTATAAGAATAAAAGGAAAACTAATTTAATATAATTAAACAATTTATGTTTTTTTCAAAAATCATCCATGATTTTTATCGATTTAAGATAGTAATAAATTCAGCCATCCAATCATGTTAATATTTTTATGAAAGAAATGATTTATTTTTCACTAAAAACATATACGTATATATACATATATACATATATATATATATATATATATATATATATATATATATATATATATAATATATATAATATATATTTTTGTTTTTTATTCACTTCATCTATAAATGTTCCTTTAGTATTAATGAATTATCTCACACATATTTAGTTTTCAACTTCTTCTATTTTTCTTCAGTTTATTTATTTATTTTTTTTTGATCTGAAAATTCATTGATGAAGACCTTTTCCTTGTCGGGGTTTATCATAAAATCAATCTTTAACCTTATTTATCCAATTATTTTATTTATTTTCTGAGACCTTCTGAGCTTATCGAGAAAATAATAATGTCATCAGCAAATTTTCACTAACCAAGCTTCTCTTCACTTAGTTTTATTTCTTCAGATTCTCAGTTAATTTTTTTAAATTATTTTTTTACGTAGATGTGAATAGTTTTAGCGATATCGTATCACCCTTTCTTACTCCTTTCATATTTTTTAATTTTGCTGTTTTTTCGTGTACTTGTACAAGGAATTTAGCATTTCAATACATATTTTATAAAAGATCAACATTTTTTTTAAATTACTTCATTTCCCAATTTATTTAATATTGCTGACTTATTGTCTAAATCAAAAAGTTATTCAATATCTATAAAACCAAGATAGAGGGGTATTTAATACTCGTAGCACCGACTAATTAAACTTCCCTTACCAGTTGAATATAATAGATTGTGCTAAATACACATTGAAATTCTTCTTGTTCCCTGACTGAAAAAACCTGTGATTGTGTAACCGTCTTAAAATATTTTTTTTGGAAAAATATTTATATATACATGCACACATTTACATATATATATATACAATATATAAGATTTTCTAAAAAGAATGGTAAAATTTTTAATCTCATTTTGAAATTTCAACTCAGTATAATTCGGCAAATTATTATAAAACGTTTCAAAAACGCTTAAAAATTATAAAAACTTATTATAAAAGTCAATATTCGATTCGTAAAACTAATCGTGAGCTTCGTGAAAATTATTATCAATACTAATTAAAGAAAATTGCAGAATTTGGAGTAAAAACAATCCACAAGTCATTGAACGAATACCACTGCACTCACAAAAAGTAACTGTTTGGTGTTTGTTAAATGCTAGTGGTGTCATCGGACCATATTTTTTTCAAACTGAAACTGGAGATCACGTTACAGTAAATGAAGTGCGTTACCGAACCATGATTAATAATTTTTTTCCAAAAATAATTGAAAATAGTTTGCACGATATGTGGTTACAAAAGGACGGTGCTACGTATCATAAATCTAGGGAAACAATAGACTTATTGAAAAAAATTTAATGACTCCTTTATTTCACAAAATAGACCAATAAATTGACCACCAAGATCATATGATCTAACTCCATTAAATTGTTTTCTGTGACGTTATGTGAAATCATTGGTTTATGCTGATAAATCACAAACAACAAAAGCATTAAAATAAACATTGAACGTGTTATTCATGTAATTGGACCACAATTATGTGAAAGAGTGACCAAAAATTGAATGAACGATTGTACTATGTCAAGCGAAGTCGTGGTGATCATATAAGTGAAATTGTATTCCATCATTAATACCATAGAATTTGCTTCAAAATAAAAAATAAATTACTAATTAATAAAATTCTTTTTGTTTTATTTCCATTTAAACTTCTAAATTGCTTACTGGAAAACTCTTTCTCTCTCTCTCTCTCTCTCTATATATATATATATATATATAAAATCATTTTCAAATAAGTTCACTACTGGGGGCAATCTTTATTAAATAATAACGTCAGCTGATATTTATTCATATTTACTACACTGATCAGCCGGGTTGGTAAGATTTTTTTATTCAGAATTTATTCCCTTATGGAGGATCTCTTCAACTTAAATAAACAGCCTTGCCTGTCTTATATTTCCGATCGGAAATCTAATACACTTCTTTTACTTAAGACTTTCTGATGCTAACTACAAGACCCCCAGTAGGTTTTATATATATATATATATATATATATATATATATATATATATATATATATATATATATATGATGTATACTTTATATTTAATAGGAATTTATCAAGATAAAATCGAATACACTCACATGTAATAGCTCTATGTTATTATATTTATTTTGATTAAAGTTCAATTAAATAACTTTCGAATAGTAGTCATTCATTAGATGGTCTGTTAAAATAAGAACTATAATTTAGATACTATTAAAGTATTGAATTAAACCTATTACGGTATCTCCTTGCTTCTAAATACGCAAAAATTACATGAATTTTGTATTAAATACCACAATGGAAAGCTTTCATTCAAACACGTACTATCAAATTTCACTATACTTACTGAACTTTCATTACTTTTAATAGACTTTGATCAGTAAATTTTATATTAGAATATATTACGAAATTTTTAACCATTTGAAAAACTAAATTTTTGATTATTATATCTATCAGCTTATATTAGATTACTACTGAAGGAAAGTTTTATTACATTTTAGTATTCATTCGGACCAAGAGGTTTGTGGAAAATTTTTATTATCGATTTACTCTTTTAGGTAAGTTTCCTTCAGCTCTGCTTGTCCTATATAAATGATATAAATTGAAAAGGTAATCTTTTATTTAATTTTTCTAATATATTTGTGTAAAAAGTGATTTTACTATACTTTTCAAAAATAAAATTACATTGCTTTATAAGTGCAATAATAATTTCTAACAAAACAATTTATATAAGATATTCCCCCTAGATTTTCTAAATATTTGTTTAATTTTTACTGTTTGGAAAACTGAAAAATATTCTTTATATTTCATCTAATATGTAAATCGAAAAGAATGGTGACAGACTTAACTACAATTTTTGGCTCCAAAAAAAAAGTTGCCATGCATATCAAAAATAGAAATACAATTTTCTTGTTAACGGTGTACTGTGAAGAAAACATTACTAGATTAGAAAATAAACTCAAATGATTTATTTTTCTAAGAATATTATACTTTCTTAGACTCTTTTTAGTTTCTATTTTAATTTACATTCATATTGATCATTCCATAATTATTCTTTTAATTTAACTTTAAATTTTCCATTATCATTTAACTTTTCTTTGTTAGCTTCACTTAATTTTTTTTAATAATTTGTTTTTTCTGACATTTATATAAACATTTTTAAAAAGCTGGTTATTTAGAATTCTTCTAACATGTTTGCATCATTTAAATTTTGTTATTTTCAAAATTATCTTTTATTGTTCCATCGTTTTGTGCTATAATTTTCGAATTGTTTTAATTAGGATTATTGCAGTTTTTATTTACATGGTAGTTACCTTAGAATATGCATTTCAGTAACTAATATTTTATATTATTTTTTATTTATTTATTTGTATTCAAATATCCTATTCAATGTATATTCTATTTTTTAAAAAAATATTAAAATAATTTCAATAGCTTAAAAATTACTACTTGCTTTTCTTCTTCCTTTTCTATATTTGCGTCCATTTATACATTTGTAGCTATTCTTCTGAAATTACTGAATATTTTTATCGGTAATGAAGGTAACCATATTTTTACATCTTAATCAACTTAAACGTCAACTCTAAATAACTTTTTTCATTGAATCGAAGTTTGAGCAAAGTTTAAAAGATAAGAAGTAATCTACAATTTAATCTTTATCTTACTACTTATTTCAATATTATCGTGAACTGGTTAGTGAAAAGTTAAAATACAATTTTAACAGTTCATATATAGCATCGATGAAATATTTCATTCCATTCTGTAGAACTTTATTTTCGATTTATTTGGAATTAAACATATATTCGATTTCGTTGCGTCTTCAAATAAAAAAAAATGCAGATGCACAGTATTGAACTTACGTTATATAATATGCTATCCGTTACCGTTCAATTTCCTGTAAATGACGTTTGAATTTCCTGTGAAGAATTAACAGGAAGTGCGAAATTCCAAGCTGATTGTACGTATCGATGCAATCCATATTGAGTCTTTTCAATTTTTATATGATGCTATATATATATATATATATATATATATATATATATATATATATATATATATATATATATAATAATATAAACCCATACAGAATGAAATAAAGATTTTTAAAATTTCTTTAAAGTACCATTTATTTATAGGTTTTTGTGATATAAAGGAAAAAATAACTTAGAAAAAAATAACAAAGAATATAATTTTAGACATTTAATATTTATTATTGAATATATATTGATATATATATATATATATATATATATATATATATATATTTATTAAATATTAAATGTGTAAAATTAGTATAAATATTAAATTTAATAAATATTGTTTATAAGTGTGCACTTTAAATTACTCATTCGCATTTAAGTGCATTATTTAACTCATAGTAATAATAATAATTGTACTTTATTTATTTATAAATTCAGTAAGAGTGTTTAAAATAAGAAATAAATCTTTAATTTCTACTGATTATTTTTCAAAAATTAAATTAAAAAGTCATTAATGAATAATATGATTTTTTAAAAAAAACATCAAACCATTTTCATAAAATATGCAATGTAAGAAATAAGATTTTCGTATTTAACATTGTTTTATATTGTATTTTTACGGTAGTTTACATACAAAATCACATTTAATATTTGAGATACTAAGATTAAAATATGTATTGATTTTTTAATAAAAATAGGACTTAGTCGCAGAAATTTTGTAAAATGATCATTTTAACGTTACATAGACAATGAAAATCTCAATTAAAAATCTTAAAAATTGCATATTGTTCAAATAAAGTGCTTAAAAATACACTATAATCTGAAAATAAAAGCAAAAATAAAAGTAAAAGCCGAAAACTATAGCTAAAATGGATTAATGAATTATACACATTTTAAATCCGATCCACGTAAATAATCAAATGATATTCAAATAGAACTGAAATAAGGCTAATAAATGAAATGTTTAATGAGAACAATACATTTCACGATAAAATACTCAAGAAAGATATATCAAAGATACAATTCCGATTTGATTTTGTTAATTATTACGCATAATTAGGAGACTCAAAAATAGGAAAAAAGTATACTATTATATATAGCAATGGAACAAAGAAATAATAATGGGTAAAAATTATGTGAAAAAATTACCAAATCATTTATTTTTTCTACTTAAATACACTAAAAAGGGCATTTACTTGAATATATATTATATATGTGTATTAGCAGAATAACTATGTATTGAATTGTTAAACCAAATGTTATTAATACACTTACTAACTTATTTATATATATATGCGGTTTTTATAGCGTCTGACGACGTTTTCCGCTTATTCGGGGTTTTACTCCCGAATGTACAGCTATTTTTTACAAGATGAGGTTGTCCGACTTCATATGCTCAACCGTCGAAAACATGAGGGACTCTCTGTGACTGGGGCTCGAACGTAAACTCCCGCATGACACGCAGAATTGCAAACCACTGTGCTACCCAGTCGGTGCTAACTTATTTGTACAATACAAAAATATAAGAATAAAATTAAAAAAAAATTTTTTTCTTTATTTTAAAAATATGCTTCGTTTATTTTTTAAATACATTGATTAAAAAAGACGCTACACAACATAAATAAATATAATAATACCTACAAATAAGGATGACTAATATTTGGTTAGTGTTGAAAATACAACCTTTATATTACAAAATTGTTTACAATTATTATTTTATATAATGTTTTTAAAATAATATTTACAAATTAAACAATACTAATTAATAATGAAATATAATAATTAGAAATTAATTATAGAAGTATTATACCCTGATTACTGTTTCACTATACATGATCTGCGAACATCCCTTAGTTACATAATTTACAAATTTGGAACTACTTAATGTGCTTTTTTTTAGAATTTTTTTAAATTTTAAATGTTATTGAATTCATTATATACATTAAAAATAACATACTACAGGGTTTTCCAATAAGAATGTCAGAACTTTCACAGTTTTTAAAGTCATTATGACATTTCAACTCAATATAGTTTGGCAAATTATCTTGCAACGTTTAACAATTCAACAACACTTAGAAATTGTAAAAACTTAAATAGACTTATTGAAACAAATGTTTAATGATTTCATTATTTTACGAAATGGATACATCAATTGGCTACCAAGATCATGTAAGTCCATTGAATTATTTTCTCTGGGGTTATTTGAAATCAATGGTTTATGCCAATAAACCACAAACAATAAAAGCAATCAAAATAAACATTGAAAGTGTAATTTATGAAATTGGACCACAATTATATAAAAAAGTGACTTAAATTGGATTAAACGAATTCACTATGTTAAACGAAATCGTGATGATCATATGAGTAAAATTGCATTATTACTGCAGTAGAATGTGCTTAAAAATAATAATAATAATAATAACTAATTAATTAAATGCTTTTTGTTTTATTTCCATTTAAACTTCTGAAACGCTTATTGGAAAAACCTATATTTACTTTTGTTAATTTATTTATATTTTAACAATATATATGAGGATCGTTTGATAAGTATGATAAAAAAGTAAGAAAAACTAAATTGAAAAATTTAATTTAATTAATTAATTAAATTAAACAATAAATAAATTTACCATACTTATCAAACGACCCTTATATATATATATATATATATGTGTGTGTGTGTGTGTGTGTGTGTATGTGATCATGTATGCAAGTTTTATCACAATGATTATCAATTTAAACCTATAATGGTATAGTTTATCTATATCTTAATACAATCGTGGTTTCGAATTCCGTGACAAGTATAAAAATAACGCATAAATTGAAACTGACATGCGAACAAAATCGGCAAAAAAGAACAAGACCGTGCCATAAAACATTTACACATACATGTGTATATACATATAAATATGTATATATATATATATATATATATATATATATATATATATATATGTGTGGGTGTGTTTGAGTAAGAATATGCGTGTATGCGTATAAATATATACGAATGAAAAGGATCGATGTTGTGTGTGAGTACGTAATGAACACACATGTTTGGAACACACGACAGTATCCACTTTTTTAACTAAAAATCAGTTAAATGTTTTAACATTTGCGTGACTGCAGAACGAAAAAATTTTTGAGAGAAACATCTTTAAGAAAATACACAGTAAACTGTTTCGATAATCAACACCTATTCAATTCGGGATAATAATTCATTCCACTTTGTTCAAATAGAAATATCTTTTATTTTTTACACACATATTATATATACAAAATTGGTTCAAACATAAACTACAATTTGGTTTTATAATTATAAGGTTATCTAAATGTGATGCTTAGATTCGTATTTTATAAATAAGAAACAAAAGAAACTATACACATGTTTCCCTATATACTACCCTATACACATGTCCCTTTTTAACACATTACGGACCGCAGTATTTCGCGCTAGACTTCATCTAGAGTCCGGCGAATTTCGCAAAAAAATGCACAAAAATAACTTCTTCATAAAATCGATGTAATTCTTAAACCAATGAACATTCTGAAATGAAATTTCATATCTGTCTATAAAATGGTTTAATGTATAGATATATGTAAATATAATAGTGGTTTTCAATCTGTAATGAGTGTACCAGCATGATAAAATACAAAAAAGAGATGCTTTATAAATATATATATATATATATATATATATATATATATATATATATATATATATTATAAAAAACACTTTTTGACGTCAAAAAATAACTAGAAGGGATAAAAATATGATAAATTACGTAAATCATATATTCTATATACAGAAGTTGTTAAAAAAAGATAAGAGAACCAATTTCGATTTTATTCCAAAAAAAAAACATAACTTTGCTAAAGATAAAGATTACTTTATTTAAAATATCTGAAATATTTTTCATACTTTTTATAATTTACCAATATTTTGAATATATATACCACCATCTTTTGATGGAATTAGAAAAAAATATAGCTTGTATATATATATATATTTTTGGCGTCAAAAGTTCATCAACGAAACACGCGTTAACGTGTGAACAGATTTACAGAGTCCAATACGAAACACGCGTTTAGGCGTGGCCGGATAGTAATGTGTTAACACTAAACCTACCGACAATTTTTGTATCCTATTCCCTATGCCTACGAGCGCGGTCAAATTGACCGGTACTGGTAGGTTTAGTGTTAATAAAACACAAATCTAGGCGTCACATTTGGATGAGACTTTATTATCTACAACACAATTAAAATATTTCACATACTATTTTTCAATATAGTCCTCCTTGATTGCAATGTATTTCTATGTCGTGGAATGTTTGTTATGAAAGCTTATTGATTGTTATTTCAACGATTTTTTTTTTGGTTACTCTGCTTACGTGTAGCTTCAATTATTATTTCATAATTAATATGAATTTTTTTCTTTTAAAAATTATTTTATTGATCTGAACAACTAGTAATCGGAAGAAACCAAGTCGGGGTTGTATAATAGACGAGATAAAACAATGAGAATAAATATTATCATAAACTGAATTTTGCATTTTTCCTTGTTTAGAGCTGATTGTTGATTTCACTTTTTTATTCAATGGAGTTGAATAAAATTGCGTATTTTCAAAAGAGAAGAATATCAGGAATAACAACAGTTTTTAGTAACTGAGCATGAGGTTCATTTTCCACACAGTGTTTGCTTCCACGGAATAGTTTTGATCAATCATACATTCTCGCCTATGGCACACATTCTCAAATTGTGTTTGAAGTTTGGTCAAAGTTTCAAAAAGCTCTTCGTGAAAAAAATTATAATGATTGGTTGCACAACACTTCTTAGCACTCGTTGCTCACACATCGTAATAACGACTGACTGATGTGGTAGTAAAAATGCGGATCGCACGGTCTGGAAGCTTAAACATGTTTGAATGTGTCATAACGTGCACGACGACATAGATTGATTAGAACAGGAAAGAAAATTAAATTTTCGTTTATATTTGAAACACCCTCATAAATATATATATATATATATATATATATATATATATATATATATATAAATGTACAGTATGTATACTTGTGTATTATGTATTTATTTCAAATTTATCATTCCCTTACTCTACGAAAAAATAATTTTATACAACTTTACAATAAAATTGATGTGCATTGAATTCTTTGAATAATGAAGTAAATTCACATAACTTTGAAGAATAGTATAAAATTCATATTGCACGGAAAAAAATTATAACATTATTTGATAGGTTATCATTTACTTTTTACTTAGAATGTAATTATCTAGGTTTTTGATGATAATTAAGTAATTATGGTGTTTGTTTTGTTTTAAAATATTTTAAAATTTTGTTTACTTTTGTCTTTGAACAAAAATATGAATATCTTTTGTTTTATTTTCTTTTCCGAAAATTTATTTTATAATATTCTTAAAACTAAAGTTATTAAATAATATTTTTTAAATTTTAGTTATTTTTTTTATTCTGTTTTAAAATAGTTTTATTCGAATAAAAAAATTATATAATTTGTTAGTGAGCATTTTATGTGAGTGAATCAAAAAATAAAAATGTAAGTAAATATATATATATATATATATATATATATATATATATATATATGTATATATGTGTGTGTGTGTGTGTGTGTTTACATATATTTCTTCGTCATTCTAAAAATTAGAAATAAGAAATATGTTCTGAGATTGTATATAAACAGATTATAATTATTTCTAAGTATTGTATTATTAAATATTAGCTATTGTAAATATTTTTTTCAAAATACTCTACTATTTCTCTATATTCGTTAATATACACCATTCTGAATTTAAAATGAGGAATCGAATATTTGTAATTTTTAATATTTTTTACATATTTTGTAATTAATCACAATTATTAACCAAAGCAATTCTATTCCATTAGTTAATCAACAATTATAGCTAGACACTGCAAATGAATTATCTATTAAGATCTTTTTAAGATTAATTAACTTTTAAGATTTTGTATTATTTATTGTATTTTGTAATTTATTTAAAATTTAAGTAATGAATTATTTTTTAGAGTTAATGATTATAACAATATTAACAAAAGATACATGAATAAAAAGATAGGGTCATCTAAATGGTCTGTGAAATCTAAATCTGTATTTTATTAAAAAGGAAAAAAGAAACTATACACATGTTTCCCTCTACATCACCCTAAACACATATTGCTTTTTAATAGAACACAAATCTAGTCGTCGCTTTTGGATAACTCTATATATTCGTTTTTAAAGAAATGTTCATAGAGATAATTTTTATCAGTAATTAAAATATAAAAATATTAAACAAAGTGATATTTTTAATAAATTAATTAATCTTGAAAAATTTTTAAAATAGCTTTTCATATTTTTCTCACTATTTAACGATGTTTTATTCATTAAATAAGATATTAGCTATATTAAATGTTTCTGCATAAGATTATATATATATATATATATATATATATATATATATATATATATATATATATATATATTAATAAACTACTTTAATTAAACATAAAGATATTACAATATAATTACTAGATTCTCTAAGATCAATCAAAATTTTGAGAGAGCCGTTTATGTAGGATAATCCCTTTGGATAAAATTTAAAGTTCAATGTAACCCTATCGAAAAGCTTGCTTGTAAACTTTACGTCTGTTACATAGACTTTTGACAAACATTCGATTTGGTTATGCATGAGCTGTGACGGGAAAAGTTTTATTCGATCGATGTTAGTACACAATTTATAACGATACTTCACGAATTTTATACAAATGCAAATATGAGAGGGGAGTTAAATATAAATCAAAACATTGTAGATAGAGAGAAATATAGTTTTTTTATAGAATATATTTTCTCATTTCCATGTTCAGATATTCGTGATTAGATTCGATGTTACGCTTTTGAAAATATTTTTATCGAACAGAGATATGTTGATTTTAAAACTAAATGATACTGTTATTAAATATTATTGAAACGTTTAGAGACGTAAATACAACTTCAAATAGGATATTAAAAATAAATATCAATAAAAGATTTACTTTTTTAAACACAATAAAAAAATTAATATGCTATGTATGTATTACCCCAAAATAAATTTGTTTTTAAAGAAAAACGTTTTAACTTTACTGAATTCTTTCTAAAGACATTTTTTCAAGAATATATATATATATATATATATATATATATATATATATATATATATATATATATATATGTTTGAAATATATTAGGTTGGCATATTCCCTAATATAGCTGCGATTAAAAGACCAGAAGGCGGAAGTGAGATATTTGCCAACCTAATATATATATATATATATACATATGTTTGAAATATTTAATATATTATTACTATTTGCATATTATTCATTTATCTCTGTATCTATTTTTCTATCTATCTCTTAATATCTCTATCTATTTATTCATTTCTCTCTCTCTCTTTATATATATATATATATATATATATATATATATACACGAGGATCGTTTGATAAGTATGGTAAAATGTAAGAAAAACTAATTATAATTAACATGAACTGAAAATGAGGAAGTTAGTAGTAACATTACATGAAAGGGAATAGATCTTCAAGAAAAATTGGTAAATTTATCAAAAGAAGTTATTCCACTGTGCAATATATTATTTAAAAATTTGAACGTTAGAACTATTTAAAAAAAAAAAACCCTAGAAATATAATTTAACAAAACTAAGTTATCCGGATGTACGTGAAATTTAAAAGAAAGTGAGGAAAATTTCTTTCGTTAATTATTATGAACTTTTTGTTATTATTAAAAAAGAAATTGGAAAACGAGTTAATGAACGTACAATTAGTATAAGTTTTAACAGAGCTGATTGTACAAAGAGAATAGCGAGGAGTAAACCATTTATCATTGACATAAATAGAATAAATGGTATGCATAATTGTTGACTACATAGTATTTGGTTGAATAAAAAATAAATAAAGCAAAGCAATAATAACTGGATGTGAAATGATACTAATTTAATTGAAAAAGAAGAAATTAAACACAAAATTAATAAATTGGTAAAAAGTCATTCAAAGATTGAAATATAACAGAAAAATAAAAGGAGAAAAATTTTATTGAAAACATAATTAAATTCACCAGGCGAGGTTTATATAAGAAAAAGATAAAAATATGATAGTATTAACAATATCTATAAAAAAATGGTTTCATTTATTTTATTTCATTTTATTTTATTTCATTTTAGTGAAATTATAAGACGGTTTTTAGAAACATTGATTTTAAAAAGATTTGTGTTTCAAAATTCCTGTGTGAACAGAGTTAATAGGAATAAATTTATTAGTAAGAAAACATTTAAAATATTCAATAAAGTATTTGAAATGCTCATTTCTATCATATAAATTTAAAAGACAAACTGATCAAATACGCGTACTGAAATATTTAGAAATGATATTTATACAATTATTCGAAAAGTATGTCTCGAAAAATAATTCGATTTTTAGGCAAATATAACACATCACTTAAAAATTAATGTTAAAGGATTTTTTATATAGGCTCATCCAAACGTGACACCTAGATTTGCGTTTTATTAAAAAGAAACAAAAAAAAACTATACGCATGTTTTTTTATTCACCACCCTATACACATGTTTCTTTTTAATCAAATACAAATCTAGGCGTCACATTTGGATGACCACTGTAATAATCTCAAACTTTATTGATCTATACAATTATTGTACTTTAAGCATTTTTGTTTAACTTTTATTTATAAGAAATAAATTAAAATTTAAAGTATGAAAGTGTAATATTACAAACAATCATTGAGTTAACCGTTTAAAGGATTAATAAAAGTGTAATTGATTGATTTCAACAAGACAATTAGTAAATTATATGAAAAATAAAAAGAAGATGAATGTATTAAGAAATTTAAATTAAATCATTATCAATTTTTTATCATTTTCTTTAATTTATTTGTAAAATAATTAATATTTTATAATATTTTTATTAAATTTTTTTTATAACAAAATATTTATTGTATATGACAATTATTATTAACAAAAACTTTTCTTGTTTCAGGTGAGTTGAAATTTGCTATTAATTTATTGGTAAGTTATAATATATAGTTATTTCAAATTGATTTTATGTTTTCCTAATTTAAAAATATTTAGATAATCATTTACACACTTTTAATTATACACTTAAGATTAAGTAGAAACTTATTATTTAAAAGAATAATTGATCTTTTATATAAATATAAATGAATAAATTTATTAGACACTAATATTTTTACATTTACTACATATTAAATCATTTAGTGATTAATATTATTAGACAAATATTTAAAAAAAAAGTCCATATCTGTTTATAAATGCTAACAATTTATCATTATAATATTATTGAGTATAAAATTGTATATTATGTAAAATAATATATTACATAAGTATTGATTGGTTTGATGTAAGAAAAATTCTTAGTGTATTTAAATATGTATTTATTTAAATAATATTTAAAAATAATATTTTGCCCAAATATGTTATCTAGTTGAATTTGAAAGTTGTTATTAAAATATTAAATTTTTATTACACATACATCATTTTAAATGCAATTATATTGATTAAAAATTAATTACGTTCATAAGTGATTACTTGAAAAAAATTAACAATGTATTAATACTTGTAGTAAATAAATTATAGTTAATTTTTATTGCAGTATAATTTATGGAACATAATAATTAAATAGGAAATGTACTAATAGCATAATTGGTAAATAGGAATTAATTTCATTCACAGTTCTATAAATATATAAAATAAGCTGAATAGACTCATATACATATACTTTACATATACACACACATATAAACATATATGCAGAAAAATAATTTTCCAAGTTATTAACGCTCATCTTAAATAAATAATAATAAATTCACATAAACAAATGTATAGTATAAAGTATTCAATAAAAAATATACATTTTTTTAGTTCATAGTAAGTTCATTTACTCGTACGAATATGTGTTATAGGAAGAATGTTTGAGATAAAAAAGATATATATCGTAAGACTGAGTGAACAGAAGAAATATTTTCTGAATTGTACAGCTCCTTCTAAATACACTCTCTAGCTTATATTTATTGCTGGGTTAATTTCATCGATCCGGCTGTTATCTACCGAGTGTTGTCCTGAGCAGACGTAGCTGTCAGTTTATTCCAGTTCATGAACATAAATATTGATTCGGTAATTTTGAGTGGATCGATTAAACATCACATTGCTTTTTCTCTAATTCTTCCGAATTCAATTTAAGAATAGTTATTAAATTATCTGCTACATTTTTAGAGCCAAGGTGAGCTAACAGATTTTAGTATTATGTAGATATCAACACATACACACACACACACACACACACACACACACACACATATATATATATATATATATATATATATATATATATATCATCTTTTCTAAATCCATTGCTGGATGAAGGTTTCTCTTAAAACCCTCCACCTCGACCGATCCATCTTTCTCTTCTAGTCCATTCCAATGATTTTTCTTATCTATTTGTTTTATCTATACATGAGTCTCTTCCTGTGCTATCTTATATGTTTAGGTTTCCAATCAATAACTTCTCCTATCTATCGGTAGTTCCTTCTTCTTGCTATATAATCGGTTAATTTCTATTTTAAACTTTTCACTTTTGCCATAACATTTGTAATATTTGTTTTCTTTCTGGTTCATTCATTTCTCTTATTATCATTTTATGTAATTCCCAACATACATCTTTCTATACTTCTCTATGTTATCCTAAGCTACTGAATCATTCTAGAATTCAAGACCCATTTTTCACAGCCATAGGTGAAAATATTGTAGATAGGATGTGTTGATCGAAAATTTTTCATGATATACGAATTTTTACTAAACTGACAACATTCCATTTTACTCTCTTGTTAACTTCACCATAAATGTTTCTTTAGTGTTAACATGTTGTCCCAAACATATTTAGTTTTCAACTTCGACCGATTCAGTGTTTTCCTCTTTCAGGTTACTCCGGCGAATTTCCTTATTTCTCTGTCCCAATTATTCATGGGTCTCTTCCTGGGCTTTCTTACTTTTTCTAAATTCCTAATCAATGACTTCACTTTTTTCCATTGATGGTTCCCACTTTGTGCAACATAACCGACTTATTTCCATTTCAAACTTTTCACTTTTGCCACATCTATAACTTTTCTTATTAAATATAAAAAATTATCCAACTTCACAATTTGCGAATTTCTACCAAATTGACATTATTATCCAATTGTTATCTCTTGTTCACTTTATCCGTAAATGTTCCCTTAGTGATAATGAGTTGTCCCAGATACACTTAATTTTTAATTTCATTTATTTCTTTTCTTCTTATTTCAATTCTTTTTGATATGAAAATTCATTGACTATTATCTTTGGTTTTTCGAGATTTATTATAAGACCTATCTTTTAACATTTTTTATTTAATTCTTGTATTTTTTTGTAGTATATTTGAGCTTGTAGAAAATAAAATAATATCATCAGCAAATCTTGTGTGAGAAAGCATTTTTTCATTTATACTTATTCCATAAAATTACCAATTTATCCGCTTAAATACTTCTACCGCAAATCTAAATATTAGGTTAATCGTAAATTAATATCGGATTTTATACACGCCCATACAAACATATGCATTTTTCGTATTGCATTTTTAATATTTGAAAAGTTTTTGAAGCGTTAACATGAAATTCAACAACGAACATTTAAAGCATAGTATACTCTATGAGTTCCAAAAAGGCAATAATGCAAGTGTGGCTTCAAGAAATTTGTGTGAAGTTTTTGGGAAAGATGCTATATCTGAACGTACAATGCAGAGGTGGTTTGCAAAATTTCGAGGTGGCAATTTTAGCCTTAAAGTTGAACCAGGCAGAGGAAAAAATACCGGTACTTAACGATGACGCTCTTACAACGGCATTAGAAGCAGATCCGTTCAAAACAACAAGAGAAGTTGCAGAACACTTTAGAGTGGCTCAATCTACCGTTGTTGAATACATATGCAAATTAGAATTTATCCATATGAACTTAAGGTGGGTTTCACACAAATTGAGCGAACAGAACTTGGGATGCCGGGTGTATGCAACTCTTTACTTTCTCATCAGAATTCAGAGCCATTTTTGAGTCGTTTAATAACAGGAGATGAAAAATAGATCTACTACGAGAATGTGAAACGAAAAAGAGCTTATTGCAAACCCGGTCAACAAGTGCCTACAGCAGCGAAACCACCAGTGCATCAAAATAAGAGTATGCTGTGTATTTCGTGGGACAAGGAAGAACCTGTACACTACGAGCTTCTTTCAGAAGGAGTATTAATAACAGTTGAAGTATAATGTGAACAGTTAGAGCGTTTAAACCAAACTATTCATCAAACACGTCCCGCACTGGTGAACAGAAAAAGAGTCACCCACCATATTCGCTAGACTTAGCACCTTCGGACTATCACTTATTTAGGTCGTTTCAAAACTTCTTAAGAGGAAGAAAATTCGTCAACGAAAATCAAGTAATGGAGCAGTCGGATCAATATTTCTCATCAAAAGAGCCCAATTTTTTCACAAGCGGAATTAATAAATTACCAGAAAAATAACGCACGGGTATTGAAAACCAGAGTAGCTACATTGATGATTAAAAAAAATAAAATATATTTAAAATATAATTAATTTATTTTATTTAAAAAATCCGATATTAATTTCCGTTCAACCTGATAGATTTGGTGATATCCAGTCGCCCTGCTTCATTTCTTCTGTAATTCCATATTTCACTGTTTTTTCGTGTACTTGTACAGGGGATGTAGTATTTCAATTATTGTAATATTATCCAGTAACCTATATTAGTTTGTTTAACAATTAGGACGCATGTATCAGTGAATATAAAATATAGCAAAAAATGTTCAACCAATGAACAAAAATCGTCAGTTTTTAATCATTGACTAGTACAGAATATATTATACTAAAAACAAATCAAACTGTAAATAAAATTAAAATATGGACTACAAAATATTAAAAAAAATAAATGAATGCTTTAAAATATTTTCGTAATTTTTTTTTCTAAAATTCATAAATTTAGTAGAAAAATATTAGAAATAATTGTGTGCCTAACAAAGTATACATACATACATATATGTATGTATATATATATATATATATATATATATATATATATATATATATATATTAGATACATAAATTTATCCAATTTTTTACAAAAATTTTAAAAAAAATTATTTACTAAAAATTACATTTAATCAAAATAGTATGTGTCGATTTGTTGGATGACCTTTCTCCATCTCTTTGGTAGCTGCATAATCCCGCGCTCATAGAAAAATTCTGAAATTTCTGGCTAAAGAACTGATCCAGGTGACTTTTCAAGTCTTCCAGGGAAGAAAAGTTTTTACCACCTAAGCTGTTTTGAAGCGATCTAAATAAATGATAGTCGGAGGTCTTAAGGTCGGGAGAGTACGGTGGATGGATCAAAACATCCCAGTCAAGTTGTAAAAGTTTTTATCGGGAGACCAAAGATACGTGTGGTCTAGCATTGTCTTAATGGAATGGAATTCCTTTTCTGTTGGCTAATTTAAGCCGCTTCTGGTCGATTGCTTGCTTTAATTCACTTAGTTTTCCGAATTAAAGGTCTGGTTTTCAGATAACAGCTCATAATAAACGATTCCCTTCCAATCTCACCAAATGCATAGCATAACCTTATTCAACGTTAACTGGCTTTGGCGCTGGTTGAAGGGCATCCCCACACTTAGACCATGATCTTTTACGCTTAATATTATTATACACAATCCATTTTTCATCACCTGTAACCATCTGCTTCAAAAATGGATCGATTTCGTTGTACTTCAATAGATAATCGCAAGCAGAAATTCGGTCTATTAAATTTTTCTCCGCTAACTCGTGCAGCACCCATACATCGGATTACTAACCATTTCAAGTTGACATAATTGCCTTAATACTGTTGACTGTTTGATTCCAAAAATTTCTCCTATCTCTCAAGTTGTTCTATGCCGATCACATTCAATTAAGACCAATATTTCGTCGCCATCAGCCTCAACCGGTCGTCCAGAACGTGGTGCATTATTAGTAATGGTTTCAAGAAACTTTCTCAACCAATTACGGCACGTGAAATCGTCAACGGCACCCTCACCATACATAGCAAATATCTTTTTTTGCCTATGTGAAGCATTCTTGCCTTTCCGGAAATAAAAAAGCATAATATGTCGAAAATGCTTCTAATTTTCTGCCATTTTTAATGCTTAAAAAATGTAAAAAAAAACAACCAAATAACACAATTTTTTCCCAAGTACTTTCTGAAATTCCTTCTTTCAAATAACATCAAAACTTTATACGTGTGAAGTTAATAACATTTCGGTTTTACGATATAACTCCATCCTACGCCAAAAACGGGACAGACTTATGCATCAACCCAATATATATATATATATATATATATATATATATATATATATATATATATATATTATATATATTAGGGGGACTGGAAGGTAATGTCGTTTCTGCGCATGTCGATATTCGTTAGTCATTTATCAGCTCATTGTGTACTTCAAAGTCGTGTTAAAGACATTTTAAGGTTAGAGTGACTTGTTTACTCGTAAATAATAAAATCTTAATTTTTTTTTGCAATTTATAGTGAAATGGCCAGCCAAATACCAGAAGAGATACATATCCGGCATTGTATGCTTTTTGAGTTTTACAAGGGTAGTAACGCAATGGTTGCTACCAAAAACATTTGCGATGTTTATCCAAACGCATTAGACCTTCGTAAATGCCAAAGGTGGTTTTCTAAGTTCAAATCCAGTAATTTCGATCTTTCTGATTCGTACCGATCAGTAAGACCAACAACTTTAGACAATGATATGTTAAGGGCGGAAGTGGAAGCAAATCCGTGTCAGACAATCGAGGAACTGTCAAACACTCTTAACCAACCTTGATCGACCATCCAAAAACATTTGCAGCAGATTGATAAAGTAAGCAGAACAGCAGGTGTTTGGGTCCCGCATAATCTGTCCGAAGAAAACAAAGCTAACCGATTCACCACATGCAACTTATTGCTTCAGCGGCACAATACAGAAGCGTTTTTTGATCGTTTGATCACTAGAGATGAAAAATGGGTCCTCTATGATAATCCAAAACGCAAAAGGCAGTGGCTCTCTCCGAATGAATCGCCACGAAGTACAGCTAAGCCAGGTTTACACCCCAAAAAGGCGCTTTTCTGTGTTTGGTGGAGTATTCACGGGGTCGTTCATTTTGAAGTGCTGAAACCTGGACAAATTGTGAATGCAGACCTTTACTGTGAACAATTAGATCGAGTAAATCAATCTTTAAAAGTGCCCAGCGATTGTCAACAGAAAAGTTGTTATTCTGCAACACGATAATGCAAGACCGCACTGTGCAAGACGAACCTTGGAAAAAATTAATGAATTGGGATGGGAGGTATTGCCTCACCCACCATATTCGCCCGATATTGCGCCATCGGATTTCCATTTATTCCGATCGCTACAACATTTTCTAAGTGGCAAAAAATTTGAAAATTCTAATGATGTCCAAAATACCATCTCCAGATATTTTGCTCAAAAACCAATTAATTTTTATCGATTCGGCATTAAAAATTTGCACACTAGATGGCAAAAGGTTGTTGATAACGAGGGTGATTACATTATTGATTAAAAATAAAAACTTGGTAAAAATTTATCTGTTTGAATTAATGTAGAAAAACGACATTACTTTCCGGTCCCTCTAATATATATATATATATATATATATATATATATATATATATATATATATATATATATATATATATATACACCTATGTACTTTCATGGCGCAAAGAAAACACAGTTGACAATTGTTCCCTTTTCAACAAATTAGATACAATTTTTTTCTTTGTTTATGGTGACACCATACATAATAATATCGACGAAAATAGATATATGTGATACATCTAAATTAATAAAGGTGAGCATCTATCTGCACTGCGAAGATATCTAGGTGGCCTTGTGAATGCCTCCTAAATATTGTACTAAAAGTAGGCTACGTCGTGAGAACTGCCTTACGGCTACGTTACAGCATTCATGTATAAGTTTTATAGTATTATCGTCATCATCAACATTATCATCGTAGTTATTATTATTATTACGATCTCTCGAAGTAGGTGCCGGCTTTTCAGTCACGTGTTCTTATAAGCGAGACGATGCACAAACATGTATATAGTTAGATAGAAAGAGAGACAGTACTATTGTGAACGTGTGGGCTGCCGCATTGTACAGTTCTCTTGCAATATGCTGGAACGGAAGAATCTCCACAGGCTATTATATGGCATGGTTATGATTATGTGATGAAAGTTTTCTACTTATTATAATACTAATTTTATGAATATTTAATTGATATTGTTTGTTAATTGACAGCGAAAAGAAAGATTCCGTATTATATATATATATATATATATATATATATATATATATATATATATATATATATATATATATATAAGTTTTATTTTAAATGATTGGGACACAATTTTTAAAATAATACCTATTTATTTTTTTGATCAGTTACAGCGTTTAACAGTGTTTGTTAACCCTTTAACTGTTTAATTTTGTTTCGAAAAACTTTTTCTGCCTGCTTAATTATTTTCCAGCGAAGACGAGTATACTCGACATAAACAGAGTAAAATGTTTCTGGCTATAAAAGTAGGCAATTATGATTAAAAATCAAAAGTTACGTGTTGGTTTTTTAGAAAATATATATTTTTATTCGGTGTTAACAAACAAAATTTATTTCATTGATAAAAAAAATCGTTTGTAACGGTACTTCCCCAGAATTTGTTATTTCAGCTTAATACAAGCTATTGTGTATTAAAATAAATAAGGATGCCAGACTAACGAATATTCTAAAATGTACATTTTTTAAAAGATCTTTATTTGCCCTTTTTCAGGGAAAAAAATTACAGTTGATTCGTTTAATAATAATACGAATGCGATTTTTTTTATCTTCACGACGAGTATACTCGACATTATGCGAAAAATTTTCGTTTCGCTCTGACGAGTATATTCGACATAAACAGTTAAAGGGTTAACAATCAATTTATCAGTCAACAACAATGACTTGAGGAGTTCTAATTGTTGTTGTTACAATTTCAGTTTTGGTGTTGTCCTTTCAACATTCAGATTAGAACTGATGTCACAGAGTGTCTTATCTAACAAAGAAACCTCCGTCTCTCACAGTTAATAAATCTTGTTTATATATGAAATTAATAATTGGCTAAGTTGCATTTTTATAATTTGATATACAACACAATAGAAGTAGTGTTTAATAAGCGACACGTGGGTGACCGATATATGTTATGTTTATGTGATTTGTTTTGAGAACGTTATATGTGGTATATATGAATCACATAACTTCTACATACAAGATTAATAATTTTGATTATTTTGTATTTTTATAATGTGATATACTTATACTTATAATGGAAGATTATTTAATCTATAAACACGTGTTTGATGATTGTGCGAATTCCGTAGGACTAGCCTTGAGAAAATAGTTATGTTACATATAACTTATATATATATATATATATATATATATATATGTATATATATATATATATATATATATATATATATACAGTTCTATGAACAAAAATATGTGTAAGGCTTTATTTTCGAAAGAAATCAATCAAAGTTGGGACTGCAATTAATATTCTCAAAATATGTTGCTTCTCAGTTGTTTGTCGTGCAATAAATGTCAATTTCAAAAATTACCGTTCTATTAAAAAATGAAGATGGCTTACATTTTTTAATTTCTTCTTGACAAGTGAATATTAAAGTGTGAAAAAATAGGTGTGATTTTGAACTTCGTGAATTTTATAAAGGAATTAAATATAATTTCTCTTTAAACTTTTTGTTTCTGTGAGGCAAGTTATAAATTTTGTCCTTGATTATAAATTGGGAAATGAAATTTTAAATTTTCGTTTTTTTTCAAAAAAATATTTAGTCGAGAACAATGCCCACTTGAGGAGCATCATATGATTTTAAACTTAAAAGGGAAAGAAAAACTTATAAATAAATTGCCGTATTAATGAATTGTTCCTGAAATATGATAACAGATGCTTTAAAATAGTATCCACAGATTGAGTGCCGCGGACGAAAGCGGAAAATTACTGAAGATATGAAATGAACAATCGTAAAAATTAATAAAAAAAATCCGTTTGTTACTTCAACAATAAAAAACAATTTGAAACTAGAAGTAACAACGTCAGCTATTAGAAAAAAATTAATTAAAAATAAGCTTCAAGTTCGCAGTCCCCGTAAAGTATCATTGCTAACTAAAAAACATGTTTTAAATCGTTTAATATTTGTACAAGAGCATTACGACTGGTTTGTGACGAAGTGGACAAATTCTGTTAACCAAAGAAAGCAATTTTTTTATTTGGGTCTGATCGTGGCAAACAATATGTTAAAAGGCCACAAAATCAAGAACTACTTTCACATTACACAGTAAAGACTTTCAAACATGGATCCAGCAGAATAGTAATATGAGCATAATTTCTTATAGTGGCGTGAATTTTAAGATTAGAGACATTATAATTACCCGAAAATATGTTAATATACTATGTTATATTATGTTACCTTATGCGGAGTTCGAAATGCCGCTTGGATGGATGCTTCAAAACAACGATTCGAAGCACACATTTGTGGCAAAAAATGGTTTAATAACCAAAAAACTTCAGTAATGAATTGTCCAGCGCAGTCACCTGACCTAAATCCTATAGAAAATTTGTGGGGCGATATTAAGCTGGCAATTTCAAACAAAAAATTAAAAAATAAAGTTGAATTATGGGCGGCAGTTGAAAAGGCGTTGAAGGCTATCCCTATTAACCGAAACCAAGTCTTAGTTGACTCAATGCCTCGACGTTGTGCAGCAGTCATACAAAATAAAGGATATATCACTAAATATTACCAAATATTTTACTCTTTGTCGATTTTTTCAAAATAAAAATTGTTTTTGATATAATACACTTATTTTTTAATACTTCAATATTTACTTTCCAGGAAGAAATTAAAAAATGCGAGCCATCTTATTTTTTTAATAAAACAATAATTCTCCGAAATTGACAGTTATTGCACCACAAACAGCTGAGAATCAAAACAGTTTGAGAAAATTAGTTGCATTCCCAATTTTGATTGATTTCTTTCTGTAACAAAAACTCACATCTATTTTTGTTGACACCATTATCTATCTATCTATCTATCTATCTATCTATCTATCTATCTATATATATATATGGATTTTAATGAATGATTCAAATTATCACAACTTTGTTAATAAAAGGTTTATTTAAATATTAACAATTAAAGAAATTTCATAACCAAAAATCAAATATATTTACAAAATATGTAAATCTGAATTTTAACAACAGTTTTTTATATACGTTTAAATAATGACTATTACTGAATATTTTATTTTTTAATAAGTAATTACGTTATTTGAAAATTGGTTATCTGTTAGTGACATCTAGTTAATATGATTTATGAGGAAGACTTCTATACTCTAGTTAATAGAATTTATGGATCTTAGTTTGTGATGTAATTTCAATAAGTATAATTATATAGTTAATAACTCATAGGTTTTATATCAAATAAAATAAAAAAATAAGATTATAAATAAAATATATCCACTGCTAGTGGCGATATTTACTGTAAAGAGTTAAAAAAACAATAAATATAAGTCCATTTATTGGAGAAATAATAAAATTATATGATAATTCAAACAATGCTATTAACTAAAATAAAATTTACATTTTAGTACACATAAATATTTACAAATGATAATTCGTTTAAGTATAATGATATTTTGTAGGTTGATAATCTCATCTTGTAAAAACAATTGTCAAACAATTTTGACAAGAGACACTCTATTGAGCTTGCATTGTCAGAGAAGCCCTGGATTTGCACTGAGCTGTAGTTTGACCTTTCACACACACACACACACACACATATTAGGTTTTTTTATCCATTCCTATTTAAGGAATTTTCCCAAACATTTTTACAGGGTGGCCCAAATGAGATTGAAGGGCTTAGGTATACATTCACTTTCTTATTATCATTTACTATTCTGTACTGACCTTCAGTCTCACTTCGGCCACCCTATACAATTTAAAGCTTTTATCTTCTTTTTCACACCGAAATTTTGTTTTATTATCTCTATTACATCTATTATGGTCTATATTTAACCTGTTTATATTTTTGATTTTCAATTAACAATTTCTGCTGTTTATTGGCAGTTTTTTCTTCTTAATATACATAGACCAATCAATAGGGCAAAAATAAGGAAAGAAATCCGGAATGGATGAGGCCTTTTTTTTGTTGGGGGCGATGTTACAAGTAACAATATGTGTTTTGCAACTGAAAAAACGCAGAATAAAGGTACTAGGAAGGTGCAAAGTTGGCGAAATTATGTTTTTCGTTCTTCAAGCATAGAAAATGCATTTTAGAGAAAAAAGTTTTAGATAAAAGTTGTAAAGAATGAAAAAACCTTTAATTTGAGCCATTACTTGATAAATTACGTTGATTGATTATTGCAAAAAAAGCGAAAAACCATAAAAATGGCCATTATTTACAAATCAATTATTTATTGCATTTTTCACTTTTTGAAACTTTTTCGGCATGCATGGTGAAGCTTATACGAATTTAAACAAAATACCGTGTTGAAAATTCGAATTCGTTCATTAGTTGCTAACTTACTGTAAATTGTTTATCCCGAGATGCCCAATGTACGAGGCTATAACTTTTTAATGGCCGAAAGTTTCCACTTTCAAAAGGGCTCAAACTCTTTAGCAAAATATATATTTTTATATTATATTAGCGGCGTATAAAAATTTTTGTATTTTATTGCATAAAAAGTCATTAGAAAAAGTAGTTCCTTATTTGCTAATAAACATTTAAATTTTCAACGATCCTATACATTGTGGCAATTGATAAAATAGAAAATCTGAAAGATTATTGCAAGACGCAGATTTTTTTAAAAAAAAAAATCTGCCCAATAGAAAGCCAGATACGATTTTTTTAAATATTAAATTATCAAGAAATTCGCCTAATCTACGAGCGATTCTAATTCAAACGTAAGAGTCATTTTGTGTCGGCCGTGCTAGAGTTCGACGGCAGACGTCCCCCCACCACCTTGACCGGCCCGTTACTTTTCAAATAGTCAAGTTTCCCTTCAATTTTGATGAAAAATAAACGTTAGCTTTTGAAATTACATAAAAATATTAAAAATATAGGGTTTTCGGTACCCATTGCCGCTAAATTTGTTTCTTCAATGTTGTAAACAAAAGGGCTACGATTTTTTTAAAAAAAATCGTATCTGGCTTTCTATTGGGCAGATTTTTTTTTTTTTAAAAAAAATCTGCGTCTTGCAATAAGCTTTCGCTTACTTTGCACCTTTTTAAATCTGCGTCTTGCATTTCGCCTACTTTGCACCTTCCTAGTACCTTTATTCTGCGGTTTTTTCAGTTGCAACTCACATATTGTTACTTGTAACATCGCCCTCCAACAAAAACAAACGGCCTCATCTATTCCGGAATTTTAGTCAAAAACAGGTGTTTTTTTGCCCTATTGATTGGTCTAACAGTCACGGCCATTGAAATTCGGACAAGCAAATAAAAAGTTTTTTTTTTGGTATTTTTTCTCCGTGTAATTAGATAGGTAAATGTATCTATTAGAAGTTTTTTGTATGCCTCTACTCTCTCTAAAATGGATAGAAGTATCTATTTTATTAAACAAGTTTTGTTAAAAATGAGCGAAGCAAATGAATTCTGTTTTATTGAGGTCTTTATTCAATAAGTAAAGCTCTAACAAATCATGTAATTGGGCCATGAAACTGTTACAAATTAAATTGTTTTAAACTGAAGCCGCAATAACATAAAAAAATACTTATTGCTAATATTTTGTTAAACCTCCCCTTTTTTCAATAACGCGTGTAATACGGTTCGGTATAAAATCGACTATTTTTTTTAAAGTTTCCTGCATGATTTCTTCTTACTACATTTTTTAGATGAATAAATCTAACTCTTTTAATGTGTTTGGTCTATTTTCAGCAATTTTAAAATTAGTAAGCTTCCAAATGTTTTCTATGGGATTCAAGTCGGGGAAATTCCTGGGCCATGACAGCTTCGAAACTCGTAGTTCATCAATATATTCTTCCACTTTAAAAGAAAAGGGACATTGAATTAAAAAATAAATGCTCTGTCTAATTATTCAAATAAGCAGAAAGACGTAAGCGTCAATACTTACCAGTTGAGCATGATGGCATGGTGCGGAGTTGTGTTGGAAGATAATATCTCCTGCTAGGGAAAGGTGTTCTTTCATAGATGGTACCAAACTTTCTTCTAAAATTGTTTTGCATCGATTTCTATTTACAGTATTATTTATTATAGCCAGTTGACCAACTCCGTGAAAATAAAAGCATCATCAGATCATTCGACTGATCCCATGCTTAATAGTTTTTATGACGCGGTGATCGCTGAAACGTTCAGGCTTTTTTCTTCGGACATACAGCTTACCGTTGGATCTGTACATGTTGAATTTGGATTCGTCTTAAAAGATTACATTTCTTCAGTCCATTGCAGTTCAATTTTCGTAATCTTTGGTCCACTGAAATGATTTTTGAAGCATTCTTTTGTCAGTAGTGGCTTTTTGACGAGTTTTCTAGCGCACAATTGAACTTTCTTCAGTTCTTTTAACAGTTTGCGTATTTATTTCCGATCCTTCTTTTTTATTGTAATATATAAAAAAATGAAAATAAAAAATTACGAGCAATAGAGTACATAAGGGTTATTTTTTTTAAAAAAATATTTTTTTAACTATAATTGAAGTATAACAATTTTTGAATTATTGACTTTAATAGTAATTACAAATTAAAATTCACAAGTTATTTAAATACATCTATATATTTTATAAAGAAATTATATTCAAATGTTACTCAAATTAATTTGTACGATTACTGCATATTGATTATATAATGTAGATAATGTATTGATTATATAATGTAGATTATATAATGTAGTATACGTCAATGTAATAAAAGAAAAAAAATATTAAATTGGGGGAGATTAAAGTGTTACGAGTACATATTTACTATAATGATTAATATTCAAAGTTTGAAACCGCACGTGAAATCTAGTTGTTTAATATTCGCACCTCATATAAATAATTCACAACTTTCGGTTACATGTTTTACGTTTTATTTTTTGCTTTCAAATAAAACTATCGCAGGGTTAAATATACATACATAATACATACATGCGCGCACACATGTACGTACACACAAACACACCACTTACGCACACACACACACACACATAAATACACTCCACACGCACATACACACACACATAAATATATATATATATATATATATATATATATATATATATATATATATATACAGTCAGTCACAAAAGTCATCGAACATTCCCATATTTTAACGTTTTTATATGAAAAAATATTCTGATCAACAAAATTATAAATTTAATGCATACTACTTAGCTTAAAATTAATTTTAGTAGAAAAATAAAATATACTCGTATTGTTGAAATAATAACAACAAAAATTAAATTATCAATCTCACAAAAGTGTTCGTACGCTTACAAAAATTAAATATAACAATAGGTTTATAAAAAAAATAGTTCTTGGTTAGGTCTCCCTTTTCTTTTAATACTGCCTTTAATCTTTTCGGCATCGATTACACCAGCTTTTCTGTAAAAAATTCAGATATTTTCCGCCATTTCATGTGCTTAATAGGGTTTATATCTGGTGACTGAGATGGGAAAAACAACTGTTTTGGCACGTTATAGAGGATCCATTCACGAACAATTAGCACAGTATGCTTGGGATCTTGATCTTATCGAAAAATATATTCATTTCCCAAATTAAATTTTCGAGAATCTTCTTTCAAATTATCTTGCAAAATATTTAAATACTGTTATCTATCCATTGCTGTATCAATAAATACCAAATTCACCAGTCCAAGTGCTGCCATTGACACCCAAATTATTACTGATCCTTCATCATGTTTCAGTAGGTACTAAGTTCTTCAAGTCTAGCTCAGTTCCAGTTTTTATTTCACTAATGAGAAGTTTTTTTACGAGGCATGCAACCATGATAATCCAATTTTCTTAAAACTCTTGATTGTTTCTGGATGTATTGCTTTTCTACAAGTTACTTCAAGGTGTTTGGCTAGTTTTTGGGCACCTATTTTGGGATTGTCAGTGACTTCTTTCAGTATTCTTATTTTTTCTCTTGCATTTAGAAGATCAGCCTTCCTGTGTATCGTTTATTCTCATTATTTCTAGCGGATTTGAATCTTTATATTATTAACTGAATGTAGAAAGTGGTGTGCATATGGTTTTTACTATTCTACACAAGAAATGTTTTTCTTTGTACAGTTTTACAATAGTATTACGTATTTGTAATAACGTTTCAGTAAGTTTTGATGCCATAGCTATTAAGTTATTGACGAACTGTGTAAAACTGAGCCATATTGTTTCCAAAACTTGTGGCAACATGCACTTGAGTGATAGTTTTCTTGGGAAATCCCCCACTTGGTTTTAAGCGGAGAATTCCCAAAATTCTTTTCCAGCGTACGATCACTTATGTGACATTCGAATTTATATTTTCTTGATGTATTGGATAATTTTAGTAGATATAAATTATTTGGCCTTGTTAACTAAGACCGTACTCATATATTCATATGAGTATTTATTGCATTGAATTTAGTTGGTATGATCTACAGAAAATGCAGGGTGTACGATGACTTTTATAATTGACTGTATATATATATATATATATATATATATATATATATATATATATATATATATATATATATATACTATATATACGAAGATCGTTTGATAAGTATGGTAAATTTATTTACCATGTTTAATTTTCATTAATTAATTAATTAATATTAATTTTTTCAATTTACTTTTATTTACTTTTTTACCATACTTATCAAACGACCTTCGTATACAAATATATATATATATATATATATATATATATATATATATATATATATATATATATATATATATATATATATATATATATATATATATATATATATATATATATATATATATATATATATATATATATATATATATATATGCACGTGTATATGTATGTGTGTATGCATGTATAAATCTGTTAAAATAGAAACCCATGAAGTAAAAATTGTTATCGGGTTTTAACTCGAAAAATATTATTTTTGCCGGAAGGTATCAAATATAAATTTCCGATATTGAATATTCTTCATAAATACATACCTGTTCGCGGACTTACAATAATGAATAAATCATCGACGAAAACATTCAGGTTATTAAAAATTCTCCGATTTTATTAAAAAAAATCAATCTTGTCACGTCAACAACTATTTTTTTTCGACATCGATTTGCTAGCGCTCGGTTACCATTCGTATTGCCTTTCTCACTCTTATATTTTACACCTCGACCATGATATTGCCAGAAGCAAGCGAAAACCAACTGTAATATTTCAATTGAACGAATTCATTTAAAACTATGCTCTCGCGCTCATTCGAATCTATGCATAACGTATATATACATATATATATATATATATATATATATATATATATATATATATATATATATAAATTTTGTGTCCGCACTTGTATACATGTCTATATGTATGTCCATGTGTTTGTATATATAATCTATGGACGTGTTTGTGTTTGGACTGATTTATTTTTCGCGTAATTACACACCGCTAGCATTGGGGAAGCGACGAACAGATGGATAAAAATAAAATTTATGGATCAATTACAGTCGTGTTTTCGCCAGTGTCAGAAAGCGAGTACCAAAGGCCACATTTCACGTCGGGATACGATCTATGCTGACATCCACCGACGGCACACACGTGGGCACTCATGTTAACGTTAATGATATTTTCAAACGTATTCGCAGAAAGTATCTTAATATTTCTCAATCTGTTTATATAACTATTGATTCGATCTTTTCGGACGTTTTTAAATAACATAATAATATCTTTTTTGAGGTGCAAATTCAATGATAAGGGTTCCAATTTTAGAATGAACTCACTTAAATAAATTTTACCTATTTTGCATGTGATTTTAGAAAAGAAAATGGAGGTAATTTGAAAATATTAAAATGAAAAGCACTTCAAGCCTGGTAAATTTTATAAAAAATGAAACCCTTTATAGTTCTCCATCTTAATTTAATGCTTGATCATTTCTTCTGCCATAGAAGGAAGGTAAAGATATTTTTGATTAATATTTTCTATATAAAATAATTTTATATACTACGTAAGGTTTAAAAAATGCAAATTAAAGTTACTTGTCTTCTTCTATTTTCTAAACTAATTACTATCTTGTTTCTAGTGCTATCTATCTTGAAACTTTCATTTAATATGAAAAAAATATTGTTTACCTGAATTTGTTGTTTCGTCTTTCTATTATTGTTTGTAACTCTATAATTCCGCATTATTCAAAGATTTCACTAAAATTGAGCATATTTTTTCAACTATTGTACTAAAATATTGAATAATTATGCATTTTTAAAATTTTAGATATTTATTAGTTTAACTTACATTATTTGAAATTCGATCATCTCACAATAATAATGGTTGTGTTAGGTGTACAAGTATGATTCCGTCGTTTTTTCTTAAATAAAAACACGTTTATTTTGGAAGAATTGTAAATATTTTTTTATTTAAAATAATTTTCATCTTAGCTACAATATTTTCCCATTTTTTTGGTAACTTATAAATTCCATCGAAAACAAATTTTCTTGATGCGATCCATCCATTAAGCCAATTTTTAACGTCTTCAAAAGAAATAAAGAACTATTTTGACAGTGAGTTTGCCATCGATAGAAACAAATGAAAATTAAAAGGAGCAACATCTGGTGAATACGGCGAGTGGAGTAAGATTTCCCAGCCAAGTGCTTCTAGTGTTTCTTTCACTGATTTGGCAACGTGTGGTCTAGTGTTATGCAACAAAATCAATTTATTGTGTCTATTGACCCATTCTGGTTGTTATAGTTTCAATACGCTATTCAAATTGATTAGCTGTTGTCGGTAGCGATCAGTAGTAATTGTTTGATCAGGTTTCAATAGCTCATAGTACAACAAATCTTTCTAATTTTACCAAATACACAATATATTTTTTTTCTCATGAATATTTGTTTTCTTAGTCGATGTTGATGCTAGACCTGGATCCATGAACTTTAGAAAAATTCATGGTTCCAGGTTTCCGCTGGAACCATGATTTTTTGCGTGACAATTCGATGCAAAAACGATTTTCTTTTGTATCATGTAAACTACATTCCATAGGCTGTTCTTTACCTTTCGATATCTCTTTCTTTCAATTCATGTGGCATCCATTTTCATTCTTTTTAAATTTTTACCATTGCATGCAAACGATTATAAATGTTTTGTTGTGTAATACCCAATGCTTCAGCAAGTTGTTTTTGTATTTGAATGTCATTTTCAACCAATAATACCCGCAATTCTTCATCAGCAATTTTTTTTGGTGACTTCTCACGTTCTTTATCACTCACACCAAAATCACCACTTTTGAACCGTTGAAACCTTTCTCTACACGTTCTTTCAGATAAAGCATGTTGATCATAACCTTGCATAAGTAATCGACGAGTTTCAGCAACAGATTTATTTAAAATAAATTAATGAAGTAAAACATTCCTCATATGTTACTTTGTTGGCACAAAATTCGACATTTCCAATGCACGAAAAAAATTGTTGTTTACACTTTTATCACATATGACAAATTGAATGTTGAAGATTTTTACAACACATAACATATAATAAGTGACAGTTAATCTTAACATATAGCTACAACCATCTATTTGTGAAAGGCGGAATCATACTTGTACACATAATATAAGGATATTTACGTTGATCAGATACTAAAACATCTACTCCTTGTAAAGAATAAAATAAATAAATAGAATTCTGTTTATTAGTAAATTAAACAAAGTACACAGTGTGTTAGAAAGAACTTGAACTTTTTAAATAAAAAAAACTTGTATTTTGCCAAATATCCAAATATTTGTTCAAAATGTGTCTAATATATCTATTCAATATCTATTATTAATAATTTTAAATAATTTATTAATGGGCATGTCTCATGACTTTAGAAAATATTGTATCATGATACAGTATATATAATTTAGTGTACATAAGTCATTATAAGTGAGTCAGATATTTATATTTTACCAAAAAAAAACAAATATTTGTTCAAAATGTGTCACTTCTGCATCAATACAACATTGAGCACACTAAAGCAGTGCATGGAGGAATTTTAATAAGTTTGTTTTTGGGATAGTCTCGATAATCCTTGTTTTAGCTATATGTAACAGGTACCAGTTTTCCAATTCTTGATATTACGTTATAATTCTTACTATCCTCTGCCACAAACACTCTATAATGACTAAATAGTTTTGCCGAAACAAATTCGCAATGAATGATGTCTTTTGAATGTTAAAAACAAATTAATATTTTCTCCACTCGTGATTTTCGAATATATAATTTTCTCACTTTTAGTGTGCCTAGTGATTTCCATGATGCACTTTGGCATTGATTTCCAGGTCATGCTTTGAACACTATGTCCCATCTCATAATAACGTTAGAATCTAAGAATTGATAATTTTTTTGATCGTTTTATTGATACCCTTGTATTGATCAATCAATATTCTCAAATCAAGTGCAAGGTGTTATTTTTTCATATTTGTAGTTACTATCTCATAAATTATATCCTTAAATAAATTAAACTTTTTGGCAACCATTCTACATGCCACATTCGAATCAGCAATAATAATTTTGCACACTTTTCTAATGAGTCAATCCTGGGTTTATAATAGTCTGATCTTAAGTTCTCATTCATATTTTCTCTATCATCTTTGAAACTTTCATACCATATGTAAATGTGTGTGTGCAACAGACGATCATCGCCATAAACTTGATGCAATTATTCAAGAGTTTCTGTGATTGTTTGCACAATTTTAACATAAAACTTATTATTAACACGTTGTTCCAATGCATTTCCTCAACAACATATTAATTAATATTACCTTTTCAAATAGCGTATTTCATAAACTATTTGTCACTTAATTATCAAATTTCGAGAATAGATAGAGAAGGTACAATAGGTTTGCATAATTATCATTTTTTAAATCTTAAATGATGCAGCAAGTTTTGGCGGGAAAAAGTTCAGTTACTTTTTTTACACTTTACGTACCTAAATATTCAAATTTATGTCATTACACTTCGTCCAATTATCTATTTTAATTATATATAATAGTAAATATTCAGTATCAATTTCTAATATAATTATCTCGTAAATAATTCAGTTTATACAAATTATGTTAATATGATAATAATATAAATTGAATATTTGATTTTATTGGATATATTATATATTCAAAAAAAATGATTATATATTCCATGTATTCCCCTTTAAAGTAAATTTGATATTCTACGTTTTCTTAAATATTTTCAAATAAATTAAATAAAACACAAAGTTTTCAATATATTTACTATTAATTTTGTTCGACTGTAAGTTAAAAAATTTTCTAACTAAAATAATAGAAAAATAACGTATATACTAACATATTTTAAACATTTATTGTATTTATACATAAATGAAATAATTTTCATCAGTACCACAAGATTCTGTAATTGTTTAATAATCACTTATTGTCTACTTTATATACTAATACGTATTTAAATAGTCTGTTATCATTGAAGCACAGTGTGGTGATTTTTATCTATTACAGTCTTTGCTATATTGTTTGTGTGCCATACACTTTAAAACCACGGAAAACTTAAAAAAATATATTTAACTATATACATGAATTTACATTTAAATATGAAATAAATTATTTCATATAAGAAAATTGAAACTACAAAATTATTAAATTTATAATAATTTTTATCAGATCTAACATTAGTTTTCAATATTTATAAAAAATATTGAATATTATTATTTTATTACATCTAATAAATTTATAATAATTTTTGTAGTTTAAAATTATTTATTAATTAAAATAACAAAATGATATATAAAAAGGATTATATATCAATTTATGATAAAAATTATATTTTTATTGAACAACAAAATAAATAATGAAATGGAATAAGAGAATTATGTATCATAACTAATTTTTTAAAATTATGAATTTTATTTATTTGGCACAATTTTAAATTTTCTTTTATAGTTTCAAATCGTATTATTAAGTCACTACTTATGTATTTAAACATGATATAAAAGTAACAAGAAATGGTTTCAATTATGAAACGGGTCTTAGTGAAATACATTAACAATAACTTCATAGTTAATACCTAAGAAATGTATATAAAAATGAACACATGTATAAAATAAGTAAATGATTTCAACTTTTTAAGAATATTAAAACTATACAAATAGTATTAATTATTCCAAGAACGAATATATGTATATAATTGAAAAGTAGATCTGTGAAAGTTACTTAATATTTGATTAACACTAATCTATGTCACCAAAGAAATACTTTCCTATTTATTTTCATTCCAATTGGAATATCTAAATAAAATGAATTTTAAATAAGTTATCTTTATTTATATACTAAGTAAACTAAAAATATTATGAGATTGCGTACTTCTTAATTGCTTGTTACGATTCACAAAAAATAAATACTTTTTAAGTATTTTACTTATAATTTTTTATATTTCTTATGTACATAATTTAAGTTTTATTCAATCATTTTTAAAGTTATAAAAAATAACTATTTCAAGAAGTAAAACAATGCGGGGTATTAGTTAAAAATTAAAATTACTAAATCCACCACGTTAATTTAAAAATAATCTATAAATTTATATGGGAAATAAAGTATTTATATTATAAGAAATTAAAAGTAATGGTATATGTATTTATAATAATATTAATTTACAATTGTCTTCTAATGGTAAAGTACAGTTATGCATATGTAAAATTGTTTACTTTATTTATTTACTTACTAAGTAAGATATTCAAATTAATAAAAATGGCATGTCCTTTATTCTTTACTGTGAAAAAATTAGGAACAAAATTAATTTTGAAAACAAATTTAAGAAATATCTATGTAAATTTGAATAAATCAGGTCTCATTTATTTATAAGAGATATATATTGAAAGTAAATCTCACAGATAGAAGGGAATAAATTGCTTTTTTTAATATCGGCTCTCCTCTGTAAGAAAAATGAAATTTTATATCATTTTTGCTGATGTTGGCGTTGTTTTAGTATAGTAAAATGAAGAATAGTAAAAAGCATAATCGATTCGTTTTACTTTTTAATATATCTGTTCAGAAGATCAGTGTTAGAGAAATATAAACAATTTGTACCTTTTATAAAGAGAGTTATATATTCATTAATATGTGCAAATTTTGGTATAGATTTCGAAGCTTTGACAAGAAAAAAAGAATATCAGTAATAATAAGTATTATTACATGTAAATTCATCTTAATCAACTATTGATCTTGCAAAAATATTAAAAATTAAATGATCTATTGTATATCAATATTCAAACTATGAAAAGGATACGCTAAAAAGGAAAATGAGTCCCAGTCAAATTTAGAGAAGAAAATATATTGAGCCATTATTACAGTTGCATTTCCTTGATTTTCAAATAAAACCAAAAAAGAACAGCTTTCTGCATCGAATTATGACTATCAATGAAAAATAAATATATTTTAATAATCATAAACCAAAAAAGTAGCTAAATCAACCACAATCAACACTAAAATAACATATACATAGTTTGAAACTTTATAGTGTTTCTGATGGAGTCGGGAAGGACTTGTCTATTATGGAGGACTTCTCTATTAAGGAATTCTCGATCACCGTGTGAAACAATCTTTATAGATAAACACAATCAAAAATTATACAAAGTGAAAAAATATTCGATAAAATGTCCCATAACATCCAATAAACGAAACAATATCATCGATAAATATCATTTTCTTTATGACAATGCTAAGCAGCATGTTATTAAAGCGATCAAGGACAAATTATTAGAGTTAGAATGGAAAGTCGTTCTCCGCTTCGTACCTTATTGTGTACTGTGTATTATTTAGATATTGGGGCCACTGACTACTATTATTCAGATTTATGTAACACAGTTTAAAGAATACACACTTCCAAAATTTCGAACAAGTAAAAAATTAATAATTTATGTCATCATACCAAAATTTATGTTTTTATTTCAACGTAGAATCCACCTTTTACTAGAACCAAGACAAAAAGGTGTAGATGATGAAGAAAAATATTTTTATTTACTTTGTGTTTCAAATCTGTTCGAAACATAATATAGATATATAAATATTTTCATGACATCAAATTTATATATGATTTATATGAAATTAAAAAAGTTCGAAAATCGACAAAAAAAAGTTATAATATTGAAAAATTTTCAGATAAACAATAAATTGTGACTCCATATTATTGTTTGATTATCTATAAATGACTAATACTTTTGTCAAATTTAAAAATGGAGTAACGGTTTAATAATTTGAAAATATTTTTACTGACTGAATGAAGAAAATAATATTTATTGCTTGTCAATTTTTACAAATGTATATAGTTGTTATTACAATATTAGATTTTAAATTTAATTCTCTCTTCTATAATTAAAAATATTTTCTAATACATTTCCTTATAATATATATATATATATATATATATATATATATATATATATATATATTAACATTTACCTACTGTGAACATTAACATTGCTATTTCGCGAATGTGAACGTCAAATTGAAAATGGAGAACACAATGTTTGCGAAAGTATAATACACTTTTACACAATTCAAAACATGCGTAATGGCTGCGTACAACGTAATTTGAGTTTCTGTTTATGTGAATACAGCCTGTGTATTTTCCATTTTTCGGAAACAAAAGGATCCCAAAAAAACAATGCTTCCATGTTTTCACTGATTTTAATATTATTTTATTGTATTGTTATATTTGATGCGTGACCTTTATGATGTCCCCTATTTTATTAATAATTTAAATAAATTGAGTAAACCGTTCGTCCTAAATTGCTACAATTGTACAAAACTTACTTTAATTTTTTTTAATTTAATAACTCTAAATTTATGAATACAATGAATGTTTGTTTATAAATACACACACAAACATACACACACACACACACACACACATATATATATATATATATATATATATATAATTATTCAATGCAAATTTTGAATAATGAATAATTATAATGAAATAAAAACTATTTAAGAATAAATTACTGATTCCTATGAAAGAAATTGTTTTAAAAAATATCACAAAGAGTACATATCCAATATTTTTTTTTATTTCATTTCAGAAAATAATCTTTCAATAAGCTAAGTTCTAGACATAAATATAATTTTAAATTAGTAAAAATTATTTGCCCTATTTTTTTATCATATAAATTATATGAAACGATAATATTTTTAATAGAATCATAACAATGTTGAACATTTTCAGAATAAAAATATTCATTATTCGTTACGTTTTAACGTAAATTTATGTTGGATCGTATTTTAATAATATATAAAAATGGACGTGTGTATATATGTATATATATATATATATATATATATATATATATATATATATATAATTGAAAGAAATAAAAATTAAAGTTTGCATACATGTATATAGAGTCTCATTTGGGCCATTATCTCTCTTTATTTCCTTCCTCTCTCTATATATTTATATATAAGGAGACATGGAGAGAGATAGATTGGCTTAAATAAGTCTGAATGAATTTTCACCCCAACTTTTGTTTTTACGTATGTAACATTTGTATCTTTTTAAATCCACTGTTTGTTTTTTTTCTCTATATGTTATTCCTAACATACATATTTCCATGTATCTTCGTGTCTTCTAAGATATGATACAATAAAGTTTTTCTTCATAGCGGAATATTTGGTTTCATAATTTAAATATATATATATATATATATATATATATATATATATATATATATATATATATATGTATACCCTATGTTGATAATTGTCATATTTACATTATTGAGAGTACGTAACCGCATACTCTATCATATAACTAATAATTTGTCAAATTAGACAGCATAATTTTCAAATACCTCTTTAAGAAGCCACACACTTGTAAGCATATATCAAATTAATTTGTAATAACAAATTTGATATTTCAAGTATTCAATTATAATTTATATTATTAAGGTGATATGAAACTTATATAATAATTTATATTGTTTTTGACACTTAATTTTGATTTTTAATAAATATAAGACGTAGTTAACACTGTAAACAGGAATAATGAAATTTTTAATTAAATTGAGAAAGAAAAGGGAAAAATTATCGATATTTAAAGTTGTAGGATGTACTCAAAATATGATATTTATTTGTAAATTTTTAATCAAGAATGAATAAATAGTAAGAATTTTTATGAATATTTTCTTAATAATACAAAGATAAGAAAAATGTAAAAAATATATGTCCACAATCAGATATAAATAAGTCTAAAATCTTTGAAAATAAATCATAAAATGATTGATTGATATAATGCAAATAAATCCATCTATATATTGAGTTATTTATTAGAATTAAAAAATAACAATCAATTATTATTTTTCAATAATGATTAATAAAAATATTCGTAAATATATTTTTATACTACCTTCACTTAATATTTGTTTATAATAACTCATTCATATTAATATTATTAATTGACACTTGAAAATTAAAAATATGTATCACTTTTCCGTATTTTATTTACAAAAAATTGATTAAGAAATTTCGGAACTAATTACCATCGATCAATTCTTTAAACATGTGTATTAAAAGGTAAGGAAAAGCAAACGAGTCGAAAAGTCGAGCAAATCAATATTGTGATAATAACTAATGAGTTATGTCGGTCACATGTTTTCGTGGACACGAAGAACAGATGGATTTGACAAATATATGTATTTATATATATATATATATATATATATATATATATATATATCCATGTGTACACTTTATCATATTTATATTCATAAATTAAAACAAGTTTTAACTATGTACTCATAAGCTAGTGCTATATGATGACGATAACAACAATTGATTAATGAATAAGGAATTTTTTATAAAAATAGAAAAGGTAGTAATTATTAAGCAGTTTTGAAATTATTTATATGAACCAAACACAATTATATTTGCGAATAAACGAAATAAGAAAGTAAAGTAAATAGTTACTGAATAAATTAAATTTTACGGCGATAAGTTGCCTGAATCATATACGATATGTAAAAATAATTAATTACAATAATAAATAATAAAATTATTTTATTGTGATCTTTTTTACATAATTTATAATAATTATTGTTAAAATAATATTAATAACAAATCAGTATCAAATAAAATTGATGAAATCTAATAAATAATGCATGTACTAATGAACTGTAATATATTTTTTATGTATTTTATTTATTGTTAATTGCACCAATGAATTTTTTGATTGTTTTTATGGTAAAAAAGTGTTGAAAATGAATATAGAGATATGCTGTCATGTTTGATGTAACAGTTGCATGATTTTTAGATATCATTCGTTTTTTCTATTACTTAGTATCGATTTTTGGTAATTTTTTTTAACAGTTACTATTCATTCATCTATTGTATACTCAATCATAATTATCTATACTGTATTGTTTTTAACACACATAATTGCACATCAACCATATATCCTCTTTCAAACTTATCTATCTTCTTCCTAATCAATATTACACGCGAATTGTTAGATAATTTTTTAAAAAAATTCTACACAACATAAATGAAATTAATATTAAAAACGTGCATGATTATTGAATTTACCAGATAAAAAGTTTTACAGAATTGTCTAGTAGTCTAGGCCTAATCACTTAGTAGTTGGAAAATTAATATTTTTTATATAGAGGACATTTTTTATTACAAAAGAAATTTCAGTTGATTAAATTTAATTTGTAAAAAAGTTTTAAAATGTATATATATATATATATATATATATATATAAAGCAAGAGAAAAAGAAAAAGAGAAAGAGAGAGTTGTGTTTGTATAATTGTCTTAAATAGTAATGTTTCAATAGAAAGTTAAAGAAAAATCTGAAAATAAAATCATAAAAAAGGCAATATTTTCTAAAAGTTACATTTATAAGCAGATATATTTTTTCTAAACACGTAGCAAACACGTGCAGCTTGTGTATATCTATTTCCAAACACGTACTCAAAACAGATACACGCGCGCACTTACACACATTACAGGATAGAATTTATATTATACGACTAATAGAATAACTGTTTTGTTTCAGATACTGAAAACAATTGGATTACTGAGTCTACTTTTCATAGTGAGAGCAGAACATAAAAAACACGATGAACATAAAGATTTAAATGGGTTTTTAAGACCACCAAGTATAGACGACACGCGACATACGAATTTAAAAACGGTACTAAAGCCAGTTAATGTTCAAAATCAGGATTACAATCATAGAGAGAAAAAACATTTACAAGATGCTGTCAAGCAGAATACGGAAAGACCGTCATTTATGTCTCAGATCACGAGCTGGTTATTTCCATTTGGCGGAAATTCGGATTCTTCCTCATCGGCATCTGAAAAAGTCGGTTATGGGCCACCAAACATACAGCAACATAATCAGGATGATTGCAATCCATGTAATTTAGAACCATGGATTCCTGTACCTAAAAAAACTATAATTGGTTTTGTTCCTCCTCAACAATATAATTCGCCTACTTCTCTCATATCACCACAAATACCGTCATCAAACTATGGTCCACCTAAATTTAATGGACCAAACAATCATATATCTCATTCTTCGAATCAATACGGATCTACAAATATTATTACTCAACAATCAAGTCATATAAGTTCACAGAATAATTTGCATGGAAATGTACAACATGATATTTTAGCACATTCTAATCAATATGGACCCCCTGTTCATAATAAAAATGTAGAACATGTCAACATACAAAGCATTTCTCATATAAACGGACCTGAAATCTTTAATTCTCCATCACTGTCATCTCAATACGGACCACCAAGCTCTGTAGGTCAACATGTAGGAAATATTAATTTACAAAGTTCTATACCTATAGCAGATTCTCAGTATGGACCATCAATTGTTTCTAATGTTCCAAAGAGTCCTCCTTTACATTTAGATGCCATTAATCCTCCTAATATAAATTATGGGCCTCCATCTTCACCAACTTTGCCAATAAAACCTATAAATCAGTATGGATCACCAAAACCGATTAGAAATTATGGACCTCCGAAAGAATTTTTAGGACCACCAACAAATTTGCGGCCTGTTCCATCGTCATATTTTAATCATCATCAATCAAATTCTGGACATAATTCAAATTTAGGTCATCACTCAAATAGTGGACATCAAATACATTTTGGATCACAAACAAAACATAGTTTCACAAAACACCATTACCATCATAATGGACCAAATACAAAATTCGGTCCACCACCACAATTTTCACAAAGACCACCAAAGAGTCACGGACCACCTGAATATTATGCATCAGTACCGAAACCATTAGGACAATATGGAGCTCCATTTAATAAATATAGTTCATCACAGTCTACAAAATTGTATATTCCGGCTAAATTTGAAGAGCACCCCATCCTACCGCCGAAAAATAACAAAGGACATCATCTATCTACTGCTTTGAGTGCAACAAGTTCTAGTTACGGCCCTCCTGTAAATAATTTTCATCCACTGAATAGTATCGGTTACGGAATACCAGACGCAGTATTACCAACACAATTCACACCACCCAAAATAGTTACACCGACTAGTGAAGAATATATACCACCACCACATCAGCTGCCTCTTGAAAATAGTCCTTTAGATAGTGGAGGATCATTAAAACAGTTCTTGAATCCTCCTAAACCAATTCCTTTCCCAAATCTCCACCATGGACCATTACCACCTTTACATAAAGCACAGCCATTCTATTCTCCTTTACCACCTACAACTATTGAAATACACGAAACTGATGACGGAAACTATAACATAAATTCGTATCAAGGTTCTATTTTGAATTCGTATAATTCAAACCCAACATTAAATCAAAAACCAATCGTTCATAACGATGATCTTATTAAGGATGTCATAAGCTCATTGCCTGAAAGTACTGATACAGTTTACGGGCATCATCATCATCACGATACAAGTATTAGCGAAACTGTAAACCAATACAATGTACATAATGTTAACGAAGTCGGTGCTACACAGAATTCTTATGGAATATCGCAAGATTCTTATCATTTATTACAGTCAAGTCAACAAGTACCAGAACATCAACAAAAAGTTGAAGATATACAAGTTGTACCAAGTGTATCTGTAGCTGAATATACTTCATCTGTAGAATATCCCATAAATTTAATTCAGTCACCATTAGTAGATATTATAGCAACAGAAAATAAAAATGAAGACTATGATGAACAACGTAATATAGAACACAGTGAAGAATATCTTCCACCTGCGAATAAAAATGATATTACGACAGCAGAAGCAAATCAACATTCCGCTCTAAATCAACAAAGTTCTTCCATAGAAGATGATAGTTTTAGTCTTAGTAAAAACCCAATAATTGTAGAGGGTGATGATTTCGAAAACGAAAAAGCTATTGACACCTACATATCTGCTAGTACGCGAAACGAAACTATCCATAAAGAACATAATATTCATTCTGAAATAACACATCATAATAGTAACGTTTATACGAAACAAGAAAATTTATTGAAAAATCATAAATTGAACGAACATACTAGCAGTTCGGTAGATCCTTCTTTATCGACAGTTTCGCATACAAGTGTCGAGATACAACCATCTCTCCAGACTTCGGCTGATGGAAGTACAATATTTAGCACAGATGTTATCAGTAAACTAGAAGAACAAATTTACGATCATTACAATAAATTTTCTAATCATAAATACGACTCACAAAATGTAAACTCAGACCAAACTTTTGACAATCCTGAATCTCCACTTCTGTATTTAAATCCTAATCCTCCCAATAAAGCTTCAAAAGAATTCAATTTTGTAACACCAATCAGTAATAACGTACATATACAAGAGAAAGATTTTCTAACACCACCTACGTTAGATTACAGTTCTTGGGTACCGTCTCCTGGTCCTTTATCTACATCAATGGTACCCCCAGCACCTAATGCTGGTGGAGCCTGGATATCACCTATTATTAATACATTCACTTTAACTGAAGAAGTTCCTGAAGGCATGACACCACCACCACCATTACCAGTGAATTTACAATCAGACGAAAAGAAAAACAAAAAAATTCAAATTATCATACCCTATACGTCAAATAGTCGGCCAAAACCTTTTGAAAATCCGAGTCAAATACTCCATCAAATTAATACGTACCCAGAACAACCCAATTCATTGATAAACCATGCAGTATCTAATACAAAAAATCCTGTTAAAGATAAGACTAATTCATCTAGTGACTCTACTTTATATTGGTTAACACAACCTCAAAGTGATTACCACTATGAAGAAGAATCTAAACAAGTCACTGCTACACAGAAACTACCAGAATTAGAAACATCAACTGCTTCTTCAAATATAAATGATTTATTGGGGAAAGAAAAAATTAAAATTTACCAATCGAACAATATTCCTTTTGACGTTTTGCGTTTACAACAAAACATCGATAAATGGACAGTTCAGGAGTTTTCTAATCTAGTAACAAAAGCAGAAGAAAGCGATAAATCAAGTACTCTGAGTCATTTAATACCATCGAAAAAAATACCTCACGAATATTTAACAACAACTGAACTAAGCAACGAAATATCCAGCAGTACTGAAGCGACGACTAAAAAGATATCGCAACAGAATTTTAAACCAGGAAAATCATTGTTTTTCGACTATGAAGTGGCAGGCACTTTCAATCATTTGAGCGAAACAAACTTACCCAATATCACTGTTATATCAAACCTAAATAATACATTATATGAATCAAATTTAGTTATCCCAGAAGAGAGTAAATCAACAATTGCAGAAAATACTGATTCTACAACAGAAACATTGTTACCTGAGACCACATTATCTCTTACAACAGATGATCAAGAAGTTATGACAAGTCCAAGTTATACTAAAACAAGTATAAAACCTACAACCACGCAAAAACCAATTTGGGAAAAGATTGAAATTGCTATTTCTCCATTAACGAACGAAAAAGTGTATGTTGTAACGCCGCAACCATGGAATCACGATGAAACAACTCCAGCGTCCGCATGGAATTACATACCAAAACATTTATCTGCCTCTAAAGTATTAGATTTAAAGACTGATGAGTTAGGATTCAATTCACCAAGATTTTCTATAAGGCCTAGTCCGTCAAAATCGAAGTTCGAGAAGAAAATTACCGAAAAAAAGGATATTAGTCTAAAAACCATCTTTAATGAATGGCCACAAGCAAGTAAGTTATTAAAAAATACACTGCATGTTAAATATATAAACTTAATTTTCTTCTCTTTTTATTAATACTACTTTTTTAACACACTTATTTTATTCGAAAATATTTTGAGTCTTTAAAAAAATTAATCGTAAACGTGAACATCAACGATGTTTAAGAACAATAGAATATATTCATTAAATAATTTTAAAAAGTAAAAATTAAAATAGTCACTATTTAAAAGATTTATATTGTACTTATTTTACTCAAATATATATAGGGTAATCCAAATGTGACGCCTATATTTATGTTTTATTAAAAAGAAAAATGTATAAAATGTGGTGTATAGGGAAACATGTGTATAGTTTCTTTTATTTATTTTTTTCAATATAACACAAATCTAGGTGTCATTTTGGATGACTTTATGTAACTAATCATCGTATCTTTATTTTTTATGCATATATGTCTATAATGCACATGTTCATTTGATATATAATATATAGGGTTTCCCAGTAAGCGCTTTAGAATTTTAAATGGAAAGAAAACAAGAAGTATTTAATTAATTTCTTATTTTTAATCATATTCTATGCCATTAATGATGAAGTACGATTTCACTCATATGACCACCACGACTTCTCTTGATATAATACATTCGTTTAGTCCAATTTTTAATCACTCTTTCACATAATTATGGTCAAATTTCATGAGTTATATGTTCAATGTTTATTTTTAATGTTTCAGTTGTTTGTGGTTTATCAGCATAAACCAATAATTTTACATAACTCCATAGAAAATAATCTAGTGGAGTTAGATCACATGATCTTGGAGGCCAATTGATGAGTCCATTTCGTGAAATAATGGATTCATTAAACTATTATTTCAACAAATTTATTGAAGTTTTTACAATTTCTAAGCGTTGTTGAAGTATTAAACTTTTTATAATAATTTTCCAAACTATACTAAATTGAAATTTCTAAAAGAGTTTAAAAAATAATTCAAACATGGCTGTCACCAGCATACACAAGATATTTTATGTTTTTGAAATTACAGTTCTCACATTCTTATTTGAAAATCCTATATATTAGGTTGATCGGAAATTAATGTAAGATTTTTCAGGAAAATTGATGAATTTTTTTATAACATATAAATATTTTATTTTATTATATATTGACCATTTTGATCCAATGCATTTTGCCATCTTTCTGGTAGTAGCATGATTCCATGCTCGTACAAGTTCTGATTTTTGCTTGCAAAAAACTGAATTAAGTAATTTTTGACATCCTCATTGGAACTAAATGTTTTGCCGTTAAAAGAGTTCTGTAAAGACTGGAACAAGTAATAATTACAGGGTTCTATATCTGGTCAATATAGTGGGTGCGGTAGCACATCTCATCCAAGCTGTAACAGCTTCTGACGAGTCATCAAACTTGTATGAGGTCTGACGTTATCATGGTGAAACACTATGCCTTTTTTGTTAATTAATTCTGGTCTCTTCTGTTTGATGGAATCACTGAATTTGTCTAATTGGTGACAGTACACTTCAGAATTAATTGTGGAATTGTCTGGTAGAAGCTCAACAAAAACAATTGCCTTGAAATCCCACAAAACAGAGAACATTACTTTTTTTGATGAATATCGGCTTTCGAAGTGCTTTGAGCCGGGTCATTTCTTCTGGTCAATGATCGCTTGCGTTTAATATTGTTGGAAACAATCCATTTTTCATCGCCAGTTATGATTCGCTTCAAAAATGGATCACTTTCTTCACGTTTGAGCAGAAAATCACAGATGTCAATGCAACGGTGTAAATCTCTTTCTCTGAGAACATACGAAACCCAAATTTCGAACTTTGAAACAAAAGCAGCCATTTCATATGATCATGAACGGTCGAATTCGATAAATTCAATCTCGTAGCAATTTCTCGTGCTTTTTTTCGACGGTTTGCTTCAACCAATGCCTTTATTTTGTTTTCATCAGCTTTAACTTGCCTTCCAGAACGTGGTACATCTTCAATATAGAAATTGTCAGAACGAAATTTTGAAAACCAGTTTTGGCACTGGCGTTCTGTTAACACATCTTCTTTATACACTTCACATAACTTTTTTCTTGCTTGAGCAGCATTCCTACCTTTTTGGTAATAAAAAAGCAAAAAATGTCAAAAATGCTCCTTTTTATTTTCCATTTTTGATACAACACCAAAAAAAAAACAACTGCATAGAATCACAAAATATTTTTTTGAAAATAAACTCTGAAATGTTAACTGTTAAAATATATAATGAAAATATGGTTTAGAATGAAGTTGGTTGGTTAAAAATACAACTAATGACACTCGTGGGAAAAAATAAAATTAAGTTTCTATCAACCCAATATATGTATATATATATATATATATATATATATATATATATATGTATATATATATATATATATATATGTTTTTGAAACAAATCGTATTTAAACTCTTAGACAAATAAGATATTTAATTTAATCATTTGAACAAGTTTTCATTTTTGATATATAGGTTTTTTTTAAGCATGATAGAAATTTAAATCGATTTCATTGTAAATTTGTATCACGTTTAATAAAACACCAATATAATAAAAAATATTTTCTGCATTTAAAGACAATCATTCACATATTGATTATATTAACTTGATTTTTTTATTAATCTGAGTAATTTTATTTGTCATTATATATATTTTTTAATAATAGAGGCTTTATCGAATATACAATTTAAGAAGTTCTATTATAAAATTCAGAATTGTGGTTTATCATTGCACCTAAATTAACTTTGAAAAATAAATAAATACTTTACAATGTTTTTTATACAAATTAATCATTAACCATAATATTATAAGATTTTATCCCTCTTTGTGACCCTTATATATTCCTTCTAAAGCTTCGATTTCCTCTCTGATAATACTACCCAAGCAAGGTTTTCCTATCAAAGTTTTGTGATGGTTATGTTTTTTATAAGATGAACTTGTCAGCCCTATGCCTAATCTCCTACTTAGCGGAGAAGGGACTCTCCGACTGGAATCTAATACGAACTCTCGGCTAACAAGAAGTGATGTAAATCACTATACCGCCGGTCAATCCGTAAGATTTTATAAATAATCACAATGTTAGAAATATAGAAATCGATTATCACATACAAACAAAAAATAACGATTACAGGAATGGCACTTCTATAAATATACAAAAATTAAAAGTTAAATTAGATCAAAATAGTTAAGAACTAAGTTAAAATGCTTTGTAGTTATTTTGAAATATATATATATATATATATATATATATATATATATATATATATATATATATATAATATGAGTGAATTAAAGGAATGAATATTAATTTAAAATTAAAGAATGATTAATAGGATTTTCAATACATACATATTTAATAAGCGAAAATTTATTTACATTCATTTTATATTTTATAAATAATTATTTTCTATTATATCAATCTTTAAATAGAAAATTTTGAATAACCTATCATATACTTTTGCTCATGTGTGCACTGTTACCGTTCATTTTTATTATTAATGAATTTATAATGCACAGCTATTATAGACCATTAAATACCCTAACATAAATTAAATATAACATTATATCTCATTCAAACATGAATGTTATTTAATATTCTTACAGAAAATTACATAAATTGAAATATACTAGAGTATTAAGCAGATGATTTTTTATTATATAATATATTTAAATAATAGTAATGGGCGTCTATTATCAATGAATAAAAAATTATATTTAATTTATCATAAAAATTGCTTTAAATTTAAAAACTGATAAATGTATTTACGAATTTATTAAATATAATAAAAAGAAGTTAGTATTGATAAATTGATGGAAATAAAATTTATTAACGAATATTGTAATGAAACTAAAATATACATTGTTTTAATTGTTTTGTTATATAAATAAAATTGTATAAAACCGTTTCATTTCTATTCGTCTATCAGTTAGTAGGATAATATTTATGGTCATACAATGCGACGCCTAGATTTATTTTAAAAAAAAAACATTCACGTTTCTCTATACACATGTTTCTATTTTATAAAACACAAATCTAGGCGTTACATTTGGATGACCCTATATTTTCAAATTTTATATATATATAATATATATATATATATATATATATATATATATATATATATATACGTTGACCAGTGACATAGTGGCTTAATCATCGTATAATATGTCGGAAAGTCCGTTCAAATATCGGTCAAAGAGTTTTCATGTTGGAATTTAGGAATGAGGCTGACAATTTCATTTCGTAAAAAGAATAATCGTTATGAAATTTTGATAAGAAAATCTTTACTAGCTTAGAATTTTCAAAGAAAATCAGATATTACGAGGACTAATGCCGAAAATATACACACACACGTATATATAAATATATATACAGTGACTCACAGTCAAAATGATCCAATATGTAAAAAAACATGGTGAATCACTTTAACTGTAAGTAATATAAATGAATCTGAGAAAATATAAAAAGTAATCAGTCAGTTGTTATATTTCCTTTAATATGTACTAAAATTTACAAAAGTAATACAAAAACAATATTGATAGCTTCCAAAAAAAAAAATGTATTTTAAATAAAGCAACACAATGAAAATGATCCACTTATATTATTTTTTAATATACATTTATCTAATATAACAAAATTAAAACTTAATATTTTCTTGGGTATCCCTTATTATCAATTACGACTCCGAGTCAATTAGGCATTGATCTGACTACTTTTTCAGTGTAATCATTATTTATTTAACCCCATTCCTCTATTAGCGCTCTTTTCATATCTTCTTTTGATGAAATATGATGGTTACGAATATGCTTCTATATTCCATTCCACAGATTTTCAGTTAAAGTCAGGAAATTTCGGCGATGTTTTAATCACTTTTGGGCAATTATACACGAAAAATTCTTTCATAGCGGTAGTGAAATGTTTTGTGTCGTTATCTTGATAAAAGTGAAACAAATCTTTATGCCCAGTTTTTCTATACTAAGTTTTAAATTTTGTTTTAAAATATTTAAGTAGACCCACTTATCCATAATACCATCTATATAATGCAAGTTACCGACACCTAAAGCACTCCATACACCCCACACTTAACAAAACACTTCCTTCATGTTTTACTGTTAAACGCATAATTTCTTTTTTAAATTCTATATACGATTTTTTTCACACTTTACTTTACTATCAGAATTGAGTATATTAAATTTGCTTTCGTCCTTGAAAAGAACATTTTTCAAAACTGGAAGTCTTTACCAATATATTCTATGGAAAAATTGATTCTAATTTTTTTTTCAGTGACGTAAGGTTTTTTTTAGTTATTCAGCCGTGGCAATAATTTTTACTCAAGATTTTTCTTACAGTTTTCGCACTAACTTTCTTTTTCAGTATTTTTTAACCTCATTAGCTAATTTAGACGCACTTAGCGTCAAATTTTCTGTAATTTTTCTTACAATCCAGTGTTCGTCGAATGCAATATTTTTTTTTAATTTCTTGTTCTACGTTTATTTTCAAAATCTGTTTTCAATTTTAAAACGATATATAATGTGTTGAACCGAACTTCAGTTTAAATTAACCGCTTTGACAATTTTTCTTTGACTTTTCATAATTTGGATGGCATATTACAATATTTTTCTCTGCAAGGGTAGTATGTCTTTCAGATGGAGCCATTCTGTATATTTAAAAAAAAAAACAGTCTAATCCGATGTTAACATAAATGTTCTGAGACACTGTACTACGTGTTTTGTAGCTAGGATTCATCTAAAAATTGTACATTTTGAAATAAAATTTTGTACTTTTTAGTGGATCAATTAGATTGTGATATGATTTATAAGGATATATTTAAAATATTATTTAAAAATATATATTTTTTTTATATATTCTCATATTCTTTTATAGAAAAACAAAAGATAAAATACTTATATATCTATTCCTTTACATAGATTTAAAAAAATATATCTGTACTTTTTTTTAATCAATTTTGCAATTTTTCGTGGTGGTTTACTTTGACTGTGAGTCACTGTATATATATACATATATATATATATATATATATATATATATATAGATAGATAGATAGATAGACAAAATAAAAAAAAACAGTAGCGAATTATACATTTCTTTTGAATATAGGTTGTATTCACCTACGAAATATACATGTAATTCAGAATGGTCATCGATGGAATATTTTATCATTCTTCACGTAAAATTTCTTCGTATATTTGGAGAGATGTTAAAAAAGAAGTTTACTTTTTAATTAAAAATATAATATATACAGAATTACTTAATACAGAATACAAATTATTAATTATAAAATTGCTTGGTACTTTTTTTTAATTTATCCATCCTCTGTATATATATGTATAAAATTTAAATACGTCGTTTAACAAAAAGAGCGTTGTTTTACATTATGATAATAATAAATCGCATGTGTTTCAGAAAATTTAATAATTAAACATGTTGAATTAGAAAATATTATTTCACTAATTACCATTTATTGCATCGCTAAATTGTCATTTATCCAAATTGTTTAATTTTCTATTGTAAATGAATACTTAAATTACGTTTTATAATAACAGCAGATATGTTTTTGGTGTCTAGAGATAAGATCATATATTTCAACGTATTAAACCAATAAAAAAAACAGGTGGTTATCTTTAACGAAAATTGTTATATTTCAGAACAAATTTCAAGTACAAATTACTATTCCATTTTTTTAAAAAAATTAAATGTACTTAAATACGCATTATCAATTTATATACATATATTTATAGAGTTTGTTAAAGAAATTCATATGCGTCATTTTTTCAGTTAAAGTTATACACATTTTTTTAAAGAAAAACAAATTCTTTTCTAAAACTCACATTATATAAACTTATATATACAAAATAGTATTTTTCTGTTACATTTACGTTATTCGCTAGTGAATGAATAGAATTAAATATGCAAAGTGTATACGTGCAATCAAATAAGGCGTATATGTTTCTTCTCAACCGTGTAATGTATGAATACAAACAGACTGTGCAAATAGAGAACAGGGGATGACATGGATTTGTAACGAACGAAACACTCAAATGTCTACTTTCGGCAACGTTGCTAGCAAAATAAACCTTTTTCGAGTCAAAATAATCCCTGTTATAGTTTCGCGTCACAAATACCGTCTACGATAATTAGGTACGTTGCTAACGACCTAACTAATAACTATTAATCCCTGAGTCCTCTTCAAACACGCTCGACGCGGCCACTTGGCCGACAAACTAATTAATGCTGAGTTACTGCAACGCGGCCAACAGTCTACGAAACTTCGACGTCAAGTATTTAAATAAAGACCGAATTACTGAAGGCTTTATTAACGGTGTCTATGCAAATAGCAGAAAGTTTCCATTGTTTTGTAACGTTTTTTCCCTCTGGCATCCGCGCGTCGTTCGCGAAACTAGCCGAATGCAAATTGTTCAAAATACTCTTTTTCTTTTACATCTATCTTGAGATCAATGAAGAAAATAACACAAAAGCGCAAACTTTATAATGTGTTCTTTGTCTTGGTTGAAAATGTTTTTCTAAAAAAACATTTTTTGTTCGTGTCACAGTCAGTAATTTTTGTAATGTTTTCAACTTTATTTTTAAATCTTATAAACTATAGTTTGAATTTTGAAAGTACAATGTTATGTAAAAGTCTTTGGACTTAACTAATAATAATATACGTTTTAAAAATATTATTTTTTCAAAAAATGTCAAGTTATCAATAAAGTGATTTATTTTAATTTATTTTTTAATAAAACATAAAAGTTAATATGTATCTTTATTAATGGTGGATATATTTTCTTTTTTAATTATATTATTTGTTTTATATGTAACATTATGTTTATTTATGATTTTTAATCTATGTTTCCTATATTCAATGTCTTATTATATTTTTTATCATTCATTTTACGACAATATTTCAAAGACGTGTTAAATTCACTTAATTTTATTTCTTTTACTCCTAATATAATAGTAGAATTTGACGTCTTTTTAATGGTATTTAGAAATTCGTTATAGAATTGTATTGTAATTATCCCAAATTCTTTTATTATTCTTTATGAACTGGCGCTGCGTAAGTGACAATGGTTTTCATTTTTCTAACCTTTTTTTAATGTATTAAATAAAATAATATTTTGCATACATATGTATATATATATATATATATATATATATATATATATATATATATATATATATATATATATATATGTACGAAATATGTATATATAAGAATATACAGGTAGAACAAGTAGATTAGTAAAATATTTTAAATTAATGAAAATAAATAGAAATCAAAAACTGATACAGTATTTTATTAGATATAAATCTTTAATTTTTTTAAAAATATTTTAATGCATAATGAAAAACACTTTTTTTAATAAAATTAAATGAATATTCCTACAACAATTATGGGAAAGTATATAATTTATAACAAAGTAACGATTATACATTTACTATCGATTCATTTTAATATATAGTGTTGTTTCCGTTTGATTTGAGTGCTTCATTATATCATATTAACATTGAATTTATGAGGTTAGTAGTTATTTATGTGATTATATTGTAGTAGCCCGTTTTAGTAAAATTGTTTTCGAAAAGTTTTTTAAAACAATTATATGCCCTCTATTTTATTAAAATAATATATCAAAGGTGCTTAAATGGGTTAGAGTTGGGTAATGTTTCGAATACTTTTGAACATTTATATGACAACTAAAAACTTACTATATGGGATTTGTGTTTTAGGCCACTGCTTGGTTATATTTATATGTGTTGCTTAGATCCAATTTTCTGTACTTTTTTACGTAAATTAATTTATATATATATATATATATATATATATATATATATATATATATACATAGTTTTCCAATAAGCACTTCAGAAGTTTCAATGAAAATAAAACAAAAAGTATTTAATTAATTATTTATTTACTTATATTTTATTTTTAAGCATATTCTATGGCATTAATGATGGAATACAATTTGACTCATATGACCACCACGACTTCACTTGATATATTGAATTCGTTTAGTCCAATTTTTAGCCACTCTTTCACATAATTGTGGTCCAGTTTCATGAATTACATATTCAATGTTTATTTTTAATGCTTCTGCTTTTGTGGTTTATCAGCATAAACCAATGCTATCACATAACCTCACACAAAATAATCCAATGAAATTAAATAACATGATCTCGGTGGACAATTTATGGGTCTAATCGTGAAAGAATAGACTTTATAAACTTTTGTTTAAATAAGTTTATTGAAGTTTATACAATTTTAAAGCGTTGTTGAAGTATTAAACGTTCCATGATGATATAAAAAACTATACTGAGTTGAAATATCAAAATGAGATTAAAAAAATCAAACACGGCTGCTAACAGCTGTCAAAATTCTGACATTCTTATTGAAAACCCTTATTTAATTAAGTGTATATAAGTTAATATAAGTGAGTCAGGTATTTATATTTTTCTAAAAATCCAAATATTTTTCAAAATATGTTACTCCTGCATCAATATAACGTTGAGTACGCTGAAACAACATATGAATGGATTTTAATAAGTTTGTTTTGGCGTTTGTTTGAATGGTGACATATGTATGGCTTTAACGTTATTGTATATTTTTTTTTGATCACCGGTTTAATTTTTAGAAAATAATCGCATGGTATTTTTTAATCACCGGTTTCATTTTTAAAAAATAATCGCATGGTAACAAATCTGGCGTATATGTTGAATGTTGAATCACACACTTTTTTTTCCTAAAATATTATATACAGTAACAGCTTTGTTAGGTAATTAATTGTCGTGTATCAACTTCCCTGCATTTTATATTTGGCTTAATTAGTCCGCTGTACACATTCCATAATATTTAAATACTACTCGCCGGAACGAATTCTCTATAAATAATTCAGTTTGAATTTTCTCATTTTGAGTGATCCTGGTGACTTTTACTATGCTCTCTGGTTTCTAGCTTTCAGGCTATATTTGAAGTAAACGTTTCGTCTCTAATGATGATAAAATCCAGAAATTGAGGATTTTTTTGACCGTTTTAATGTTATTTTTGCACGCATACCTTTTCTTTGTGTGGTACAAATTGAACAAAAACCTTTCTTCTGTTCAAATTTTTTGTCAAATATCTTATATCAAATATCAAATATCTTTTATATTTTATCTTTTATTTATATCAAATATCTTTTGTTCAAATATCTTATAAATTGTATTCTTAGGTACATTAAGCTCTTCAGTAAGCGTTCTATACATGTCACATTCGAATCAACAAAAATAATTCGTCTAATTTTGAGTAGTCATTGATACCCTCTCTGTTATTTTAAAAAAAATGTAATTTCTAAAGTTCAATTCAAATATGAAAAAAATAAGAGTTCATTCTTCAATCTAAAATGAAAATATTAACGTATTTTTACAAAATTTCTTGAATGTCTGTGAAAATAACATCAAAAATATTTTGTATGAAGGAAATTGTTTGGCTAAAGTTTGTAATATTTTACTCCAGATTAAGTATTTTTTTTATATATTTTAAACAGAATTTGTTTTTGTAAATAACAACCAAATCTATACAACTAATTTCTTCTTTAATAGGTTTCTAAGTTGTTATTCAAATTAACCTAAAATAATCAAATTATTGTCATACATACAATTATATAATTGTAATATATATTTTAATTTCTACTGGGTTATTTTCTAAATAATTTTACTATAAAAAAATGATTACAATTACATTTATTTTCTTTTAAAAGGTAAAAAATGGAGCTTGAAAAGTATTTCTCAATTGTTGTAGTTGTTTTATTAAATCAAAATACTTATTAATAAAAAAATTATTGCATTATGAGAAAAATCTGATCTGGAAATTAAGAATCCTTATTTGAATATACAATATTTGGTTAAAAATTTTTCACTGATGGCATATCATATCGCTGATGGCATATTTCATTTTAAAATACCAAAAATCTTAATTTTTTAAAAAATCAATGTCTTAAATCGAAAAAATGCAAAAATATAAAAATGTATAAATATTGGTGTCTTAAAATAACAAATTTTGTTTAAAAATACCCTCTAAAAATCGTAGTTGTTTTCTTTTAGTATATTATCTGTGAAATCAGTGTTTGTAATGATTTTAATTTCGCATGAAAATTCGATTATTTACTAATAAAGAAATTAATATATATATATATATATATATATATATATATATATATATATATATATATATATATATATATATTAATTTATATATATATATATATATATATATATATATATATAAACAAATACATATACATTCGTTATGTATTTTTAGTTAATAATTTGGAGACTACCACTTCTAAATCGAGTACAAGAGAAAAAATTTCAACATCTACCACAACCTCCTCAACAGAATCACTTCTTTGGGGATTAATGGATATTACTGCCTACACACCGCCTCCTGGAAGTTCTGTAGAAATACATTCAGGTCATTCTAAGGTAAAAAAGCTTTTATTCAAGTTAGCAATTGCATTATAATTTTTTCTCGCTGAAAAACAAAGGCGGAACTATATATCAATTTACTGTTGTTTAAACATTTACAATGAACTCGAACTTCGAATAAAGTAATTATCGAAAGTTATTCAGCCTGTTCGAAAATGTTCTTGTTTATTTTATACCGACAAATTTCAAAGATTTATTTTTCAGTTCGTTTATCAATTTTCTTCTTATCATTTTTTTCTCACGTGAAATTCCTCATATGGAATTACTTTTTTAATAATATTTTTTTCAATTTAATTACTGTTTCAATAGTTACTATTTCCTATTTTTAATAAATTATAAAATAATTTCTACCTTTTCCATATTTTCCTACAATTAGTTAATAAAGTTTTATATAAATAGAAATAATAAAATATAATAAATCTCAATTTAAAACGTTGACTTGCTCTAAATTATAGATATTAAATATTTTCGTTAAATTATGCACAAACACACATAGAGACTTAAATATATATATATATATATATATATATATATATATATATATATATATATATATATATATATATATATATATATATATATATATATATACATATATATATATATATATATATATATATATATATACATATACATATATATATATATATATATATATATATATATATATATACATATACATATATATATATATATATATATATATATATATATATATATATATAATATATATAAACCGGTCCTTCAATTTCCGCGGAGTATCCGTTCCACAAAGATTTATTTTACGCGAATAAAAATCGCATAAATTGAGTCTGTCAGTAAAATAGAAAAAATATTGGAAACAAAAGCTAGTAAAGTTGTAAAAACATATATTTATTTCACTTAGCTTAAAAAAATAATAATGATGTTTTAGAAAATAAAAGTAGATAAATTTTATTCGTTGTCACTATCGCTACTGTAATTCAAAACAATCAACCTTTTATATATTTATATCGTGCTTTTATAAGTTCAAGTAAGAATTTGCGTCACTCTGATATATAATAAATTCCATGAAAAATTATATAAAATGAAATCTATCTGACCGCGTACAAATATTGCTGCGCAAATCAATACCGCGTAAAAAAAGTCCCTCGTAAATTGAAGGACGGGTGTATATATATATATATATATATATACGAGGGTTTTTGATAAGTATGGTAAAAAGTAAGAAAAACTGAATTGAAAAATTAAATTAATTATTAGTTGTTTTGGAACTGTGGCTGATTCACTTTACACAAATGAATTTTCACCCCAACACCACAATAATTTAAAGTGTTCAATAATCACTTATTGTTCACTTGTTTTTTATAATTTTATAATTATATCGGCTGATGCATTTCGATGGCGATGCCATCATCGTCAGAGCCTTTCTACCAGTAAATATATGTCTAAACTCTTCAGTCTTATTTGGGCCACCTTATATATATATATGTATATATATATATATATATATAAGGTGGCCCAAATAAGACTGAAGAGTTTAGACATATATTTACTTACTTACTATCATTTACTATTCTTACTATCCTTCATTTTATTTTGATCACCCTATATATATATATATATATATATATATATACATACACTCACAAACGGAGAATAGATATAATAAGGTTGACGTTATTGAACTATACAATTTTTTTTAATATGAAATTGACCACCATTTTTTGTTAGTATATTTTGTATCTTTTTCGAGTGAACAGATGTAAGTTCTAAGTGATCTCTGATGAAATATATCATTTTTGCCGTAGAATCTGTTCAAATTTTTAGAAGGATAAGAGAACAGGAATTTTATTTTTTACCCCATTTCTTAAAAGGCTAACAATAATTAGATTGTATTTAAATCTAGTGATTTTGCTGATTATGAAATACGTTGAAATCCCTTTTTATGCTTTTGAATCCAAGTTAGAATATTGTGAATAATAATTACTATCTTGAAATATAGCATCAATGTTTATAAATAAAGTCGAGATCACATGATGCACCTAGTTGCTTAAAATGTTTACATAATTATTGATAATGATTTGAACATTCAGATTGAGCGTAATAAATTTATTTATTGGGATTAAATAAAATATTTAAGTATAACAATATAAAAATACCAAATTATTGATGTTTAAATCATAACACGACCGTTTATAAATTTGACTATAAGCACTAATCAGTATAGATTTCCTTGAATATTTTCCAGATGTACAATAAACACTATATGAGATTACATAAGAAAGGCTCATCAAACTAATGAGTATTTCAATAAAGGCGCTTGATCTTACAAAATGAATAAAAAGAGTTGTATGTAAGACATGGTGGGAATCTTTATTGAGGATTAAAGTACATTCAATGCCATTATGTTTTAAATATAACATTGTTCAAATAGTCTCCATAGCTTTGTTTGCAGCAGTCGATCTAAGAGACCCAATTTTGGTTGACACTTCCATATAAATCGGATTAGATTTGAGCAATGGCTTGAATGACATTGTTTTCCAGGTAGAACATTGATGATGGTTTATTGGTATAGGCCAGAGACTTAACGTATCTCCAAAGAAAAAAATCTGAGGGCGTTAAGTTGCACGATCTTCTCGGCCAGTTGACATCAGCTCCTTTCAAAATAACACGACCTGGAAACTTTTCTCTCAATAACGCCATTGTGTCACCAGCTATGTGGCACGTAGCACTGTCTTGCTGGAACCACATGTTGTCTATGTTCATATTATCCAATTCGGGTCAAAAAAAAATTGGTTATCATTTCTCAATACCTTTCGCCATTAACAGTTATCACCTCACCTTTTCCACTTCGGAAGACGTATGTCCCGATGACGCCGTCCGTCCAAAATTCACACCAAACAGTTTTTCTGGATGCAAAGAAGCTCCTGGGACTTTTGTGGATTGGCATAGTCTCATATCTAACAATTTTGTTTGTTTACGACATCATTCAGTCAAAAATGCGCTTCATCACTGAAAATGATTTTTTTAACTAAAATTGGGATCCATTTCCAACTGCTCAAGGGCCCAGTTAGCAAACGTCCGAAAAATGCTGTGGTCGTGTAGTTTTGGTTCTTGAGTCAATTGAATATTGTATAGATGAAGACCCAATTTCTCCACAAAATTCGCCAAGTTGAGGCCCCGGAAAAGTCTACTTCTTGAAAACGATAAAAAAATGAGGAGTTTGAGTTTTTATCCACACTTTCAGCAATAGTAGCAATATTTTCGGTTGACTGAGCGTTGCGGCAACGCACAGGCACTGCTTGATTAGCTACTGAACCGGTTTCCTTGAATTTCGCGATAAGTCGTTGAATTAAGCTCTCAGCAGGACGCTCATGCTGACTATAAATTCCATGTAGCCCACGGAATGGTTTGGCGAACAGAACATAAATTTTTATAATAAATTTTCATAATTTTGACGAGTTGTTGAAGCGTGTAGTTTTCCATAATTAAATAGCAGCTGTGACAGAAAATTAATGTCACAGAATGACAGCAATGTTATTTCAAAAATAGCCACGATCGACTGTCAAAGTTCAGGCGTCGCTATTAAAAGACCCTATATATTACACTTTTCTAATCATTATACATTCAAGTTTCTTGATTTTTTTAACACTTTTTGCGTACTTTGTCCCTATTTTTAGTAATCAACTATTTAGAAATTAGTACTCTACAATGTACTCGTATATTGCCACTATAGAATTATCTATAGAGTATTTTTATAGAAACGAGATCTTTAAAATAGTCATTGAATTTTGGTGTCACATTTTCTTCAGTAATTTTATTATTTTTGTATACAATATATTTAATAAATAACGATTTTTATTAGTTAGTTTCAATATTTTGCCATTGCTTATTTAATAGATAATGTTTTTCCATGATTTTATCCCATATAAATTTAATTTTATTGTTCTAAACACACATAGTAATATAGAAAATTTAATCAGAAATGCTTAATTAAAATGCACACCAATAATATATTTTCTTGTAATTTATTTTGTAGAACTTATAGATAAATTGTTAGTTTACACAACATACATTAAGCTACACAACATAATGAATACAGTAATTTCAACAAATGCGTTTAAGTATTTTTTTTACAATGTTGCCTATACATTTTATTATTATTATACTTGAAACAATGGTGCGCAAACTATAGGTCGCGGCCCCTCAAGGGCTCGCAGAAAAATTATTGGGGGTCGTTAAAATTTTGAGAAATTCTCATATTGGATAATAAATTTTTAATTCAAAGAACTAAAAAAAATAATAATTTGAAATATACATGAAAATCACATGAAAACTGCTCAACTCATTATCACTTTTTTCGATAGTCTGCAATAAAATGGGCTCTGCATATGATACATTATTATTACGCACGGAAATTAGATGGTTATCTCTTGGTATGATACTGCTAAAGAATGAAGTTTACAATTTCCTAATAGAAAAAAAAACACTGGCATTTTTATTTGTAGACGCAGGATGGATTGAAAAATTAAGTTACTTAGTCGATATATTTGAAAAACTTAATGACTTAAATATGAGCTTACAAGGCCAAGGAACAAATATTTTAATATTGTTCACTAAAAGAAAAGCTTTCAAAAATAAATTAATGCTTTGGAAATTTCAACTGAATAACAATAATATAGAAATGTTCTCATGCTTTTCCAATTTCACCAAAAACAATAATGTGGACTTTGGGGAATTTACAAATATGATTTCCCTTCACTTATTAAAATTTCACAAGAACTTTTCAAGGCGTTTCGAAAAGTTTCCAAATGAAGAATGAGGCTGGATTCGTGATCCGTTTTCATTTAATATCTTAAATTCGAATATTGACATAAAAGAAAAGAACAACTTATTGATATTTCTTCAGACGAAATTTATGAATTCAAATTAAATCGTCGTCTTATCAAAAATTTTGGCTCTAATTGGCGTTGAGTATTTGGAGTTAAAGAAAAAGGCAATAAAAATATTATTACAATTTGCATCAACTTATTTATGTGAAACTGGTTTTTCAAAATTAGTTGCAATAAAAACAAAATATCGGTCACATTTAGATCTCGAAAAGAATTTACAGCTTGCCGTCTAAAATATTAATCCAAACATGAATGAAATTATGAAATCGATAAAAGCACAGCCATCACATTAATTTAATTTAAAAAAATGTTTTTTAATGTATTACAATTTCTTTGTTAATATGCAGTTTTTTCAAAAATCTTATATCAAATCATATGTACTAAAATATATTATAAAGATATGAATTTGTATGTGGTAAAACGACTTTTATTATTACTATCCTTATATAATTATAATAAATGGTAACAACAAATAATGGGTCACGTAAAATTTCAGTCTAAGTATGGGGGTCGCAAGTGTAAAAACGTTGCGCACCACTACTTAAAATAATAATAATAATATATATATCAATGTTCTATTTATTTCTCAAACTCTTTATTATTTAAAAATACATCTGTGTTCTTTTGACTTGAAATACGCACAATATTCATTAACTCTCTACTCTAATTTAAATTGTTTTATTGTATATATTAGCATATTTATCGACTGCATTGTTAATGTACTGAAATAGAACTAAGTTTGAATTTTTACAGCATCTTATATCTTAGTATATAATACTGAAACATAAACATATTTTAATATTAAGAAACAAATATCATATTAATATAGATAATAATATCACTAATCATTTATAATTTTAAGTACTGATAACTGCAGTTACAGTTATTTTTTTCGTTATTTGGTAACGATGATTGTATTTAATTTTTAAAATAATAGCTCTTAAAGTGAAATTAATAAGTAATAGAAGAGTTAAAAGACAAAATTATTTATTTATTTATAAAAATAACAATGTACATATTTGTTTTTTTTTAAATTAATGGAATCATAGATTAATTACTAACATAAATTTGAATATTAGTATGTAATGCGAGTCTATTTAATAGAAAATTCTAAACCGGTTTTATAAAAAATAGATCAAGATTTTTGATCAAACTATCGAAATATATCGCACGGTTCCTTTATAACAATCTACACTGAATTGATTATAATTCATTCAATTTGTTTTGTTCATTGTATTCATTATCAGATGATCTGAGTTTTCTCTTTCATGCATTATCATTCTACGTAAGCTTCATCGTGCATGTCGGAAAATTGTATTCGGTCGAATGCAGATCTACACAATATGTGTAAAAGCATTAACAATCTTATAGCGGGTCAGTATGCCGTGAGATATACAACTAATTATACTGTGCGTTATATTTACATTCATTCTCATGCATATATTTTAGCATAAGTAGTTTATGCCTTAAAAAATAGTACGATGAATATATAAAAACATAACAAAATATTATTGTGTCGATCATTATTTAAAAACGCTACTTACCTTTAAAAATACAAAATATATTAAATATGCTTTTGAAACTAAAATTAAATATTTGAACAAAATTTTCTGTTATACTAAATAATATGTTTATAATGCAATTCTAAAGAAATCATATACAGACAATGACATTTCAATTCCTCATTTAACAAATAGCCATTTTTTATATTACACTATGTACTCGAAATAATCGAAGTTTTTAAATCAATTTTTTTTATATTGTCCTGAAAATTTAAATATTTATTTAAAATATGTCCCTTCTGTATTAATACAACGCTGGGAATTTTAAAATCCCTGCTCTCGATATTATGGCCTAATTGTTTACTTTCCTCTACCACAAACGCTCCATAATACGTAAATAGTACTCGCCAGTGAATAATACTCATCGGAACTGAATGCTTTTTGAATCGTAAAACAAATAAATATTTTCCTCATTAGCGATATCTAAATATGCAATTTTTTCACTTTCAATGAGCTTAACGACTTTCATAATACATTCAGGCACTTAGTTTTCTAATAGTACTTGAAGCACAACAGTTCGTCTCCTGATAAAAATAGAATCTAAGAATTTAGACTTTTTTGTCCGTTTTAATAATGAACTTGCAGTTGTTAACGCGTGCCTTCTCTTGATATTTTATGACTTTATGTGGCATAAATCGATCACAATCTTTTCTTTTATTCAATTTTCTTATTAATATCATATAAATTGTATCTATAGATACGTTAAACTTTTTGGCAACCGTTCTACATCTCACATTCGAATGAACAGTAATAATTTGGCGCATTTTTTTAATGAGTTTGTCGATCTTTATCAATTATCACCGTAAACTTGACGCATTAGTTAAAATATTCTGTGAATGTTTAACTGAATTTTTTAATAAATTTAATAATTAAGTTTTGTTTCATTATATTTTTATAATTACGTAGCAAATTACTTCAAAAAGAACATATAATATTATTGTATATAACTATCATATTTTGACTAAATTTCAATAATTCATAAAGAAAATAGGTATACATTAATACCAGTCTTTAAAAAACTGTTCGAGATCCTCGAAGAAACTCTCGAAAAACTGTTCAAGATCTTAAATGGAACTGAAAATTTTGATGGGAAAATAAAAATTAGGTTTCTTTTCTGCTCTCTCTCTCTCTCTCTCTCTCTCTCTATATATATATATATATATATATATATATATATATATATATCATTGAAACACTGTTCGTGTATATATATATATATATATATATATATATATATATATATATATATATATATATAGGGTAATCCAAATATGAAGCATAGATTTGTATTTTAATAAAAAGAAACATGTGTATAGGGTAGTGTACAGGGAAATACGAATATGTGTATAGTTTATTTTTAATAAAACACAAATCTAGGCGTCCTATTTGGATTACCTTATATATTAAAATATGTATTTGTGCATATTGATATTTTGAAAAAATTATAAGTAATTTACATAGAAATGCAATATAATAGAAATCGATATGAATTCAATTTAAAGTTCTATCACGCTTAAAAGAACAACTATATAATATAAGTATTACGAAAATATTTTTTAACATATATGTGTGTGTGTGTTTGTGTGTGTGTGTTTGTGTGTGCATGTGTGTGTTGTGAGTGTGTATTTGTATTTTACAAGTTATTTTTAAAATAATTTTTATCATATATGTCGTATATACCATAGATCAAAATGATTAATGGTTATTTTACATAATGAGTTTTGTCTATAGCATGATCGAATACTTTTTCATACATTAAATTAGGCTTATTGATATTATAATTATTAACTTTACATTAAAAATAATATTAAAAAATAATTTAAAATATACTGTCACTATTTTATTTTTATCTCATATAACCTTTTTGTTTCCCTTTGATAATTATGTTATGTTCACGAATTTTTTAATTTCTCCTATTTTTGGTAGTTTAAAATCCTTCCCTTGAATTTTCTGTTTCTTCTAGTATTCTTTATCAAACGTTCTGTTTAAAAGTTTTCGTTACCTTTTATCATCAATTTATTAATTTAATATAGCAATCCGTTTGCATTGTCTTCATTGAGTTTTATAAAAGAATCACAGGCAAAAATGTGATCCATTTTTTTTAGTTCAACTGATACGGCACCCAAAAACATCGTATCGGTTCATATAGTTTCTTAAAATATTTAACAACTAACATATGAGTATGTTAAATGTTTTAAATATGTATCTTATTCATTGAGCCGATTCTTTTTAATTAATATTATTATTTGATCACTTATTAAACGTGCTGAACCTTTTTAACGTTTTCCAACGAAAAATCTCCAGATCGGAACTTAAAAAAATATTTTTTGCACATTATGACTGTACTGTTTTTATATATAGTATCTTATAGTTTTTGAAATATAAGAGTATTGAATCTTTTGATTGTCCATTTTTAAATACATGCGAACAAATTAAATTGGCCAGTTTGAAGGTTTCTAATACGTTATAAAACTGTAAACTGATAACATAGTATTAGATTTATAAATTACAATTTTGTACTAGAGTCATTTATTGTGAATTTTTCCAACTTGTTTTGTTTTGTTGTTTGATTATTATTAGATTATTTGTATGACTTAATAGTATTTTTTATAATTTTGTATATTTATAATTACTTTATTCGAAATTTATGAATAACTATTTTATTTTTATGAAAATATTTTTTTTACATTGAATATTGAACACAAATATCTATTAAACTTTTCAAGTTAATTTTTATATTATTATAAAATCACATCGATTTTAATACATAAAAATATTAATTCGTTTATATTTATTTACAGATAACGAAATGAAAATTCGATTTAATTACGGAAAAACACATTCAAAACATCATCAGCATAATTTGACAACAAAGACCCCATCGGACAGTTTTTTTGATCGTCTCACGGAGATCAACACCGTTGTAAAATTTTCGAAAAACTGTTCAATCTTTGAAGAATGATCAATGAATGAAGACAGAAAACTCGTCATTATCATACAAATGTAAAAAATACACATTTATATAGTGTATTAATTTTGTACATATATTTAATAATCTTATATTAATATTACATCAATGTACACATAACGAAACTTCGATTTTGTGCCATCAGAAAAAACTAGCTGTAAAGAATATGAAACATGCACTTATATCGATTTGACTTTTAAGATAAGACTTTTATTTTGTTTAATGTTATATTTATCTATTGTAATGTTTCATTGAAAAATAATTTTAAAATTTGATACAAAAATATAACTCGAGAAAAAACAGATTTTTATACAGCAATAATCCCAAATATGTATAATTTTAATTTTCCTTCTTGTATTGAACTCTAAAATATCTCTCTATTAATATATATATATATATATATATATATATATATATATATATATATATTCCAAATTCGTTCGTATTCTCCAAATAAAAATATTCTGGAGAATAAGAACGAATGAATTTTTTTATCATATTCAAATTTTTTATCATTGAAACACTGTTCGTAAATCATATTTGTTTCTATTATTTTAAAGATATTTTCTTGTCAAAAAAAATTTATAATTTATTTGACGATGATACGCCTATGTTAAAACTTTCCAGACAAAAAAATTAAATGATGCTAAAAAGGTAACAAATTGTTTATTTATATTATATTATATAACATAAGTATTTAACAGACATTTATAAACGCGCTATTGTTGCCTTATCAAATTAAGCGTTATTTGCGGCTTACATTGGAAACAGTGGGATTAGTTTTGTGGTGCCCACACGAATTTATTTAGTATACTGTTAACTGTGTACAAGAACTAATATGTTGTTTATGTATTTTATTTATTGATCATTATTCTTTTAATTTATAAAGTTTTGTTTTTATAATAGGATATAGTAAATAGAGTCGAAATTTATCTTGTTATTTGTAATAACATTTTGATTTTATATTTTTTTTAACTCAGCCCTACAATTTTATATGCAACTAGCCACTTGAAGTTTATCATTTAAATTATCTGTTTTTTCTCCTTTTATAAAAAAACTAAAAGTCATTTATAATATAAAAGAGTATTTATAAAGTCATACACCTGTACAAAAAAATGAAACTTTCACTAAACTTGAAGTAAATGCATTATTTAAATCTATATTGTAAGTTTGTAGTTTTTAGAATTTAAATTAAGTATAGTGAAATTTTTGCATATTCCTTTTACATTTATCTACTTGACACTATTTCGAAGTAAGACAATGTGTGTACGTTTTTAAATTAAGTAACTTATTGTATTTACATATTTTTTTTTAAATAAACTCGATTACAAATATAACTTTGTTAATTTATTTTATATATTTTACGTACGATTGAAGTAAAGTAAAAAAAATATTTAGAATTAAAAATTTATATGATATAATATTTATTTGCTGGTGTAATTTTAGGAAATTTTTAATGTTTATATCATTTAGAAAATATTGTAACAAGATATAACACTTCTATTAATCGTATTAAAATCATCATGGTTATTTGTTTCTAATAATAAATAATTAATTATTTAACTTATGACTTTTGAATCACTTATATTATTTAAAATTTTGTTTTGGTTTAGTGTCATTTTTATATCGCAATAATAGTGAATATAAAATATTTTATTTCACATATATAGATATATATTTATATTTATCTCTCTCTCTCTTTGTATATATTTATATATATATATATATATATATATATATATATATATATATATATATATATATATATCTACAAATGATTATAAATGATTGATAATTCATCGATAAATTGATTAAAATAGCTACAATCAGATGAAGTAATTTAGAAGAAACACTTAATATTTTAATCAAAAATTCAACACTGATTTAAAAATAGTATTCAAAACAATATTCCTCACAGTCATTATCTACAATAAAAAAAACATGGTTTTTAAATATCAAAATAATTCAAAGACGGTACAGATAGATATATTTTATGTATAGGGTCGTCCAAATGCGACGCCTAGATTTGTTTTTTATTAAAAAGAAACTATATACATGTTACCCTACACACCACCCTATACAAAAGTTTATTTTTAATAAATCACAAATCTTGGCGTCATATTTGGATGACCCAATATAATCAAGAAAGTAAAGAAAAGACAAAATTAATTGGAAAATGAACATAATGATAATAAGAAACAATATTTTACGACGACAAAGAATTCAAGGAATTTTATGTAAAATTGAATACAATAATAAATAAGTTGGAAAATTCTTACATTATTATAAAGGAAAACATCAATGTAAAAATAAAGAAAAATAAAAATAACTAAGGCATGATTGAAAGATATTGGAACAGGAGAGCGAAATAAGAGAGGTGTTAGATTGTTAGAATTTATTGCAGTACATAAACAAATTTAATAAATACGTTTTTCAATAGGAAAGAGAACAGGAAATAGACATGGATTAGTCCAAATGGAACAACAAAGAATGAAATTGATTTCATAGCCAACAACTATAAACGCATTCCTTATGACGTTAGGATTTAATACACAGACGACAACAGAGTAGTGAGAGAGAAAATATTATTAACTTAAGGCATAAGAGAAGTAGAATGATTAAAATATTAAAAGTGCAACCAATGGACAAAGAATATATTGAAAAAAAGAAAAAAATATAATAAAAATATATATAATAAACTTCGATAAACAGATATACTGGGGGAAATTAATGAATTAAATGATGAAATTTGTAAATTGAATTGTTTAAAAAATAATGCCATAAATAAAAAAGAGATAATCTAAAATATCTAAAAAAAAAAAATTACTTATGAAAACAAGAAAGAAAGATGAAAAGAGACTGAGATTGTAAAACATCTATTAAATACTTATAAATTTATAAGTTAATTAAAAAAAATAAAATAAGATACGACATTAGATAATATAATATGTAAAGATTTAAAACCACAGTACAAGAAAACAAAAGCTTTAAGAAAGTAAAAAATCAATATTTTGTTTGGGCAGTATGAGACAATAGCAATAAATGTTAGTAAAGGCAACATTCTGACAAAGAAGAACGAAATAATAAAATGCGCAAAATATTTCTACCAAAATATTTATGCATTTGATGAGAACCATAGTGAAAGTAGAAAGAATAGAATAACTGATAAATACAAGATTCTTGACATAAATACAAGTATAATTCCTTGGTCGACGCCATTATATAAATTTTCAGCAAAAAATACAGTTATCCAAAATTTTTTTAAAAAATAATGGTAACTTACTGAGTACTATATGAACTTTAAAAAGTACAAAAAAAAATTGTAACTTTTAAACATATAACTAATCATTTTAACGATTAACTTGTGACAGATGAAAAATCCGTCATTTCATATTACACGACCTAATATATTTGGTAAAGCTATTTACAAAGTACGTAAGAGAAAAAAATCTTAGAAACGTGGAAGAATAGTGTAATAACAATTTTACGCAAGAAAAGAGATAAACAGATTTGAAGAATTATAGACTAATATAACTATTCTTCTCTATATATAAATACAGCTGGGTTTCTTTTTGTGCAGATTATTTTAATGCGATTTTGAAGTTATGTGATTCATATTTCTTCTTAGTATCTTTTTATGCGAATTTTTTTAATGCGATTTTGAAGTTATACGATTTCGATTGACGTTATACGATTTCTTCTTAGCATCTTTATATGCGGATTTTTTTATGCGAAAAGAAGTTCATATTTCATAGTTCATAAGGTAATGTTTTTTCCAACCAATATAATAAGCATTATTCAGCCATTCGATCAAGGCATAATTGTAACTTTTAAACAATATTACGTTAAACACACTTTTTAATTTATATTGGATAAACTATAAAATGAGTCAATAGCAGTAACTGACGCTTGGAAAAAATTTTCTATCTTTGACTGTATAAATCATGTTGCATTTACTATTACTCAAAAAAATACACATTTTAAATGCTTGTTGGAAAAAAGGTTGACCTACATGTCTTAAAAATTGCTCTGTTTAAGATATTGAATCTGCAGCTATTCAAACATCGGTATTATCAAATGAAATCATTACTTTGGCACATGCTATTAGCGGTGAAGATTTTGATTCCTTTAGCCAGAATGATATCGACGAATGGGTTGAGGATAATTCCTTAAGTGATAATGATATTATTGCAATCAGTTTAGATACCGTAGAAGATTTAGAAAACGATAATGAAACAGAAGTAGAATCTGTTCCCTTCTGAACGAGCTTTTAAATTCCAACGAGAGCTAAATAATTGTATGTCTGGATATCGCGAGCTTTATAAACAATTAGTAAAATCATCGTCTCAAAGTTTAATCACTGATTATATTGTCGCCAGAAAACCATTAACACAGAACGAGACAGAAGTTGGCGCTAATTCTGTTGTTTGTGTTTGCTCTAGTGACGAATCTGATTTTACACCAGCATACAACTGAATCCGCATATTTTCAAATAGCGATGATGATTGAAATATGTATGAAAAAATGTAAAATAAATTACACATATGTACATATTGCTTTGAATAAAATTAAATAGTTAATAAAAAAATAAAGTAAAAAAGTTTTGTTTTGTATCAGTTTTTTCAAATATTCGAAATTTTTTTTTTAGGCATTCTTTATTTCTTGACTTTTTATGCGAATTTTATAATAATTTCACTTTGTTACTTTGGTTTTATGCGGTTTTTGAAAATTACGTAACGTATCCCTAATTTTTCAATGTAAGTTAAGTCTACTTTTGTGCGATTTTTTTAATGCGATTCTCTGCCGAACGTATCTACCGCATAAAAAGAGACCCAGGTGTATTTAGTAAGGTGGCGCGTTTGCTGACAATTGAACAAAAGCAAATTCTAATAGTTCTACACAATGTTTAAACACATTTAAAAGTAATGAAAAACATTTTTTGCAATATTTCGTGACTGTTGATAAAACATAGATCCATGACTATACACTAGCAACAAAACAACAGTCAAAAGATTGAACAATGCACGGTAATCAGATCCGAAAAGGCAAGAACGATTTTATCAACCGGAAATGTGATATATATATATATATATACATAACAAATAATCATGTCAACTCATCTAAGTCTACATCATAAATGGTTTGATAAAAATTTTATGTTTGAGGTTTACTCTCTTAGGAAGGTTGCTTTCACCTTGGTTAAAATGATTCGTCTGCCTTATATCTTCAGATCAAATGCACTTCTCTCGTATCTTCTGTTCGGAATCTAACGGAACTTTCTCATTTTTACTACGCGCGTTTATAGAATGTCATGTGAATTTCTAAGTTGGTACATCTATCAATGACATCTCTATAAAATTTCAAGACGCTACACTCATTAGTCAATAATTTACAGAGGTTTTTGTTAGACGGTGATCGTTGTTCATGAAAATTTTTACTTTATCAACATCAGTTGATTAAAGAATTTGCAATCAATTTTGTGTTGCAAACCAAGTAAACTTCACGTAAACGTTGGAAATGTTAAGAAAAGCATACTCTGAGGATTATCTATCGTAAACAAGAGTTTTTGACTAATATGAGGCTTTAAAAGAGAGCCGTAAAGCCGTCGATAATGAATTACGATCTGGACGCCCATCGACACCAACTGAGGACGAACATATCGCCCAAGTCAAGGCATTGATACTCAAAAATATTGTATGACCATCAGTGAGTTAGTAGCTGGGGTGAAAATCTAAAAAACACAATGCCTTGTTATTTTGACTAAAATGTTAGGCATGAAACACGTCGCTTCTCGTATAGTGCCAAGAACACTGATTTTTTTGCAAAAGGATCACTGAAAGTCTATTGCTGCACAAATGCTTACCAACGTATCCAGCGGCGAAAACTTCTTGAAACACATTATTGCAGGCGATGAGACTTGGATATATGAATAAGATATGGAAACAGCCCAACAAGTATCAAAATAGAGGCAGGAAAACGAGCAAAAGTCGAAGAGATCGAGGCAAAGCAAGTCGAAAATTAAAATCATGCTCACGGTTTTCTTCAATTATTAAGGCGTGGTACACAAAAATTCCTTCCAGAATGCCAAACGGTAAATAAAGAATATTATTTAGCCGTTATGCGGCGTTTGCATGAGGCCATACGGCCAACAACAATCAGTTTTTGCTCCATTATAATGCGTCAGTTGATACATCGTTATTTGTTGGTGAGTTCTTAGCCAAAAACTCAACCAATATCGTTCTGCAAGCTACGTATTCGCCTGATTGGCTTCATCTGACTTTTATTTAATTAATTAAATTAAACTACTTTAACATTTAATTAATTAAATTAAACAATAAATAAATTTACCACACTTATCAAACAACCTTCGTATATATTTCTTCCAATGGAGAGTACTTTAAAGGCGACAAAATAAATATTGATGAATAAATAACTTCTGTGTTTTATTTCAAAAGTTCCATTAGTTTTCGAACAAAAGGTATTACATGCGATTATACTAGCCACTCCACCATTGAAAAGTTATATATATATATATATATATATATATATATATATATATATATATATATATAAATATGTATATATAAATGTGAATGTGTATATAAAATTAAATACAGATTGACACTAATGAAGGATAGTAAAGCTAGTAAGGGATAGTAAGCAAATAAATATATTTTTAAATCCTTCAATTTCATTTAGGTTACCTGTATAATAAAGTGCAATATAAAAATTGGAAATATATATTGGAAATATATAATAATATTTAATTAATTTGCATAAAAAAAATAGAATCTAAATATAACATGAATTTCTCTAATAATTTTATTAAAATATTGAAAATATAAAATAAAAAAATGAATTAAATATTGTAGATATATAGTAATATAAGAAAATGAAAATGAATAATAATTCTGAACATAGAAAAATGTTTATAAATGCTACTCTAAAATTATATAAAAACTGTTAAAAAATGTTTAATGTGTATATTTCAAAACACAAATAATTTATATAATATATAATATCGGAAGATTGAAAAATCTTCAAAGAGAACTTGGAATGTCTCGATATTTGATAATACTGTTATAAGAGCTCTAAGATATCAAAGAGTTTAATTTTTTTATATTTTTTGCGAGTATGGTATTGAATTAATAAGTACTTAAGTTGATATTATAAAAAATGAATAATTTACACAAATTCACATAAATAAAGTATGCTGAATCATAGTTTTATGTTTATAAATTAATTGTCGATGAATTTCAAATAACTAACATGGTTAGTCAAAAGTTTTTAGGATACTGAGTACTTTGTAAAATCCAAAAAGTACTAATGAAATGGAAGTATGCCTTTTTTCTAAGTAGTCTTTATTATTCTTTTATTTGACTTAAATTTCAGAAATGACTGTAAAGAGTCCAATAAACTTTAAAAAAGTGTTAATTAATTTTTCTAGAAGAAAAGTTATTATTACGAAGATAATCAAATATCAATAATATACAATAGTAATCTGTGGAATGCTCAAATAAAATTTTATTTCAATATTCAGAAATACACTTTAAGAATTGTGAATGAACTAAAAATTGGATTAGATCATATTTAAAGGGTTGAATTTGTGTCAAAATCTTATACATGTTGAGAATAAATTCTGTTTCCAAAAGTAAGCGTTCATAGAAAAAAGTATTTTTAATGAGATAAATGGATTATATTACGAACTTTTGAAACCATCAATACAGAATAAACAATGAAGTGTACAATAATTTAAATCGAGAAATAACAAACAAATGTTCAATTTAATATAACAAATCTAGACCGTAAAATATACTACAAATCTTTTAAAAATTGAATGAATTGGAGTGAAAGTATTTAACTCGTTCAACATATTTTCTAAATATCATAACGTCATTTAGATTACTATACGTATATAGATCACTATCTATTTAGATCGTTGTGTATAAAAAAAATCATTCAAATACATTACAAAAGCGTCTGAATAATAAAAAAAGATTTTGGCTTCCAAAAATGAAATATAATATTATTCTAACTGAATAGATCAGTTTTCTACAAGATAATGGGTATTTATTTCCATAGACATTTTTTTTTGTTTTAAAATTCATTCTAAATATAAAATATTAGTACATTTTAATTAAAAAGCTCTTAAACACTCGTTACATTTAATTTTCAAATTTGTTTAATATCAGAAAAAGTGTTCCTAAAACTAAAATAGTATAGTTCTTTCAACTCAATAATGAATTCATATTTACTAATAAATATTATTGTTGTTAAAAACACACAAATAAAAATATTTCCTTAAATTGAAATTATAATTGGTAATTGTAACGAAAATCTCTTTCAAATATTAAAATAATATTTATGTATGTAAATGGAACAATTAAATATTTTATTTTACTAGTAGGTCAAAAGAAAAAAAGAGTTTAATTTAGCAAATACATTTAAATTTACAATTCCTTTACTCTTAAAATTATAATATATATATATATATATATATATATATATATATATATATATATATATATATATATGAATGTATGTATGTATTAATTTATATGCATATGATAAGTTCGTGAAAAAGAATGTCTTATTTTCTAGTATCAACTTTTCTTACTTTAAATTCACTATTTGTAATACATCTAGAGATTTTTGTATGAAAATAGTGTCACATCTACTTGTCATTTATTTTAAGTATTTATTCAATGGATGGTTTGAAGTAGTTCAAGTTGATGAAAGTAATACCGTCTACAAAAATGTGTTTTCGATCGATTATGCTTCATGAATTTAAAAAAGATGCAAATGGCGCACAATATGATAGAATTATTTATATGCATGGTGCTGATTCGACTACAGAACACTCATACAGATTAGTAAGAGATGTTTTATTTAAAGGAATTCAACCCTTTGAGCACTATATATCGAAATATGGATTCAAGCCAATTATTTTCCAATGACAAGTTCAAAAGAATATATTATAAATTACAATAATATCATTATGTTTTTTTAAAAAAACCAAGGAATATTTTTTATACATAATTATATTATTTAATTAAATATTTATTTAAAATAATTTATATTTGCATTATTACTCTTCATCGTAATTTTATCTTATAAATTTTATTCTTACAATCTCGATTTTTAACTTCAAAGATTTATATAAGATCAATTTGTATAAAATAATTACATATAATTTATATATATTATTTAACCAAAAAACTCTTTATTCCATTTTGCGTATTATCTCTCTCTCTCTCTTTATATATATATATATATATATATATATATATATATATATATTTACATATCCGCCCTAAACGTGTAAGATTGTCCAAATGGTACTGAAGGATATCAAAGATTAGTAAATGATAGTAGCAAGTAAACGTATGTTTAAACTGTTCAGTCTCATTTGCAGCCTGATGAATCAGCTCAAAATACATCAATTACAAATATTTATCAAAATAATATTTTGTTATTAGTTTGGTGAGATTACAGAGGAATTGTGTTTTTTAAACTGCTTTTAAGAAACCAAATGATAAATTCGGATGTGTATTGTCGACAGTTAACAAAATTGAATGATGGATTACAACTGAAACGTTAAGAATTAGTGAATCGTAAAGGTGTTGTGTTCTACAATATCAATACAAGACCACATACATCTTTGACCATTTTCCAAAAATTAATGGAGTTTGGTTGAGATGTGATGCCACGTCCACCATTTCACCTGAATTTACACCATCAGATTACTATTTATTCCTTGCAAAACTCCTTAAATGGTAAAAATTTCACTTCAGATCAGACTAGCAAATCATACTTGGATTAGTTTTTTTGCCCAGAAAAATTAAAAGTTTTTTGGACACAGAATTATAAAAATACCTGAAAGATGGCAAAAGGTAGTGAAACAAAATGGTCAATACATTATTGAATAAAATTATTTTATTCGATGAAAAAAATGTCTTCCATTTACTTAAAAAAACACAATTAATTATTTGTCAACAATATATATATATATATATATATATATATATATATATATATATATATATATATATATATACACAATGAGTCAATAAAGAACTCGGACACTTACTAACTTATTTTTTAAGCAGAAATGAAATAACGCTAAACTGATTTTTTTTAAAAAAGCTACAATTCAAGAAATTCATATTAATTGTTTTTGAAAAACAATAATGTTAAAAACCAAATTATTATTTTTTAATACTATTGTAATACAAAAAGTAAGACTAGATTAAAATTGGGACCAAAAAAGAACTCGGACAGTTAGTAAAATTATCATTTCTTTCAGGTTTAGAAAGGGAAATTCCCGTCTTTTTTTTAATTTTTTTTAATCAACTGACAAATTTGAACAATATACTGTTGCAGTAGGTGAAAAATTCCGTATTAATAAATGAAAATGGGAAGACAACGTGAACAAACTTCTTTAGAAGTGAGAGAACTGATTATGAAGTATCATAATGAGGGAAAATCGTGTCATGATAATGGGAAAATTATAAATAAGTCTCATGGACAGTTAATGATCTAATTATGCATTTTAAAGTGACAAAATCCAAGGTAAATGAAGGAAAATCCGGTAGACCTAAGATAATTATCAAGTCAGACGAGTGGTGAATCGTACACCAAATTAAAAAAAAACAGTGTTGAATGCTCCAAAGTGAGCCAACGAAGTCTCACAATATCTAAACAAAAGTGTGTATCCTAAAACAATTAGGTTGGTCTTGTGAAGAGACAGTTTCCACAGAACAGTGCTTCGTAGAAAACTGGTTGTGAGAAAGGTGAACAGACGCAAAAGGCTAGAACTCGCTAACATTTATAAATATAAAGATTTTTCATTCTGGAGTAACGTTTTATTTTCTGACGGAAATAAATTTAATATATTCCGATCAAATGGCCAATATCACGTCTGGCGAAAACCTAATATAGAGTTAAAGGAGAAAAACTTACGCACCACTGTGAAGCACCGAGATAAGTCGGTTATGGTTTGGGGTTGTTTCTCTTCTGTTGGTCCTGGAAATTTATGTATAATTGATGGAAATATGGATCACAAACAGTATATTAACATTTTAAAAGAAAATATGATTTCTAGCGCTAAAAAATTGGGAATAAAACAAAATTTCCATTTCAAACAAGATAACGATCCCGGACACAAAGCTTACAAAATGCATTTTTGGGTACTTTATAACTGTCCATATGTAATAGAAATACCTCCACAATCACTAGACATTGATGTGATTGAACATCTATGAGATAATTTGAAATCTAATTAAAAAAATATTAGGTTGTTAACAAAAAAGACTTGCAATTGATTTTAAGGGATGAATAGGCCAAAATCGATCCTGCCGTATGCAAAAAAAAATGTAGAATCGATATCTAAATAACTGACAGTAATTAAAAACAACAAAGAATTACCAACAAAATATTTAATAGCATAAACTAATTAAATATATATCAATCAATTTTGAGTGTCCGAGTTCTTTTTTGACTACAATCATAACATTTTTTTACTTTTCGCTCTATAATATTATTACAATAATTTTTATTTTTATAAATTTTATAATTTTAATTTTAATAATAAATATACATTTAATAAAATGTATTTTTTCGTAATAAACGGCATTACTATATTATTTAATATCTGTTAAAGAATAAGTTAGTGTGTACGAGTTCTTTATTGACTCACTGTATATATAAACTGATAAACGGTCCTTTAAAATGTAAAATTTAAATTTGTCACACATTTTTGTCTTGTAGATTAAGTTGCCTATCCAAATGACATTTAATATTAGTAACGCATCTAATGTACTTAAAATATTTTTGAAATGTTATTTCATTTTGATGCCATCTCAAAGTAATCTATGGAGTTTTTACTTCACAATTTTAATGCTTAACTATTTTTGTCAATGGAAACTTATCTATCAATAATATTATTATGCAAAATAATATTATTCTGTCTTTTAACTAGTTACCTGTCGAATACTATTTCTATGACAATTTTACAATTTTTTGTTATAATTTTACAATACTGTACTACTTTTATATAATTTTTTGAAATAAACACACTATTGTGATAAATAGCAATGAACATTCAATACTGATATGAGCTATGAATTTTTCTACGAGTATCCAATGTAAAACATAGTATCAACTTTTTGGATCAAAGAGAATTTAGATATGAATGTCCAACTGGTCATCATAGTTTTGGAATGATCATCACGATACGTAAATATATTTAAAAATATTTTGTAAAATTCATATAATTTTATTAAATATTTACATAATTTTAATTATATATAAAAAAATCTTTTATTAATTTGAATAAATATAATATTTTTAATTTCGTTTAATATGAAAAACAACTTACAATGTATAGACTGAGTTTACGATACAAGTGGAAATTATAAACATACTCGTATGTCCGTTTTATAGTTATTTTTCCATTGAACACATAAAACAAGTCTTAGAGCTTTTTTGCAATTTTTAGAGGAAGTATGTGATATTTTCTGTTAAGTGTTACATCTGTATCAGAATAAATGCTCATGTAGGGAGTATAACACTTTCATTGCAAAAATTATAGATCAATGTTTGATATATCGGCAGATATTTTAAGTGTACTTTGGAAGTTATTTTTCTTTTCTGCTTCTTTCCTTGTAATAAAACAATCGACCGAATATGTTTTTATTTTCAAAAAAAATAAAAAAAACAATTTTTGATGTCACTAACACATTTGTTTATGTCATTAAATAAAATTTTATTCAGTACATTTATATCACTATCATTTGAGATTTATATTTAGATATCCCTTTTATCGGAAGTAATCATATTATCAAAGTCTTTATTGTCACATTCATCATCCTTTTTATTAAACATTTCATCAGAATAATCAAAATATAGTTTGTCACAACTGATTATCTGCAATTACTTGACATGTTTCTTTTTTTCTGATATTCAAGTTTAAATATGTAAACCTTTAAAATAATATACAAATAAAAAGTATTATAATCAAAAATTATGTAACGAAAATTTAAATTTACAAAACATTTCAATAATAAAATGAAGAAAACAATTATTTTGAATTTTGTAACGAATTCAATAATATGTACAATTATATATGTATATACACAAACGCACATAACTCATGGCACACATGGGTAATATAAGTAATTTATTGATATAATTCAATAAAGTCGTTAAATTAAAAATATATATATTTAATTGAAAATAAATATAATAAATATTATATTTACTTCCAATTAAATATTTTTTTTAATTTAACGACTTCATTGAATTATTAATAAATTGCTTATGTCACCCATATGTGCCATGACTTATGTGCTTCAGTGAATATATATATATATATATATATATATATATATATATATATATATATATATATATATATATATATATAAATATATATCATTATTATATCATTTATTACCAGCTCACTATTAAGTAAAAGAATCATTAAATGTTACTATTCATTGCTATTTGGTTATACTTACCACACTGATCAAGCGGGTTGGTAAAGAATATATACGAGAGTCGTTTGATAAGTATGGTAAAAAGGAAGAAAAATTTAATTAAATTTAATAAATTTAACAATAAAAAAAATTTACTATACTTATCAAACGACCCTCGTATATATATATATATATATATTTGTATATGTATATATATATATATTTGTATATGTATATATACGAGGTTGTTTGATAAGTCCGTGTAAAAATAAAAACTGCTTCATTTTTTTGAATAAATCGTTTTTATTTTTCAACATAGTCTCCTTTTAGGCTTATACACTTCATCCAACGCTGCTTTAGTTTGTTGATCCCTTCCGAATAATAGGATTTGTCCAAGTCTGTAAAATAGTCATTCGTTCCTGCAATCACCTCCTCGTTCGAATAAAATCTTTTTCCCGCGAGCCATTTCTTCATATTAGGAAACAAATAATAGTCCGATGGATCCAAGTCTGGAGAATAGGGGGGATGTGAAACGATTTGGAACCCTATTTCCATTAGTTTTGCAGCCACAACTGCTGAGGTGTGAGCTGGTGCGTTGTCGTGATGAAAGAGGACTTTTTTGTGGGCTAATCGGGGACGTTTTTCTTGCAACTCGGTTTTCAAACGATCCAATAACAATGAATAATATGCACCTGTAATGGTTTTACCCTTTTCCAAATAGTCGATAAAGATTATCCTTGCGAATCCCAAAAGACAGTCGCCATAACCTTCCCGGCCGAAGGAATTGTCTTCGCCTTTTTCGGAGCAGATTCCCCCTTGATAACCCATTGTTTAGACTGCTCTTTGGTCTCAGGAGTGTAGTGATGTATCCATGTTTCATCTACAGTGATGAAACGACGCTTAAAGTCCTGCGGATTTCGCTGAAACAGCTGCAACCCGTTCTTGCAACACTTCACACGACCTCGTTTTCGGTCGATCGTAAGCAATCGCGACACCCACCTGGCGGATAGCTTTTTCATGTCCAAATGTTGGTGCAAAATATTATGTACCCGTTCACACGAGATGCCTACAGCACTAGTAATCTCACGCACTTTCACTCTTCTGTCATCCATCACCATATCATGGATTTTATCAATGATTTCTGGAGTGGTGACCTCAACAGGGCGTCCAGAACGTTCAGCGTCTCTTGTGCTCATATGGCAACTCCGAAAATTTTGAAACCACTTATAAACCGCACTAATCGAAGGTGCAGAGTCACCATAATGTTTATCAAGCCTCTGTTTAGTCTCCTGAGGCGTTTTGCCTTTAATGAAGTAGTGTTTAATCAACACGCGAAATTCTTTTTCGTCCATTATTTGACAATCACTCGATTTACTTGATTCCAACGATTGTCAAACACAAAGGAATAGACCGATATGGCTGAAACTTGATGTGTGTTCTTCCAAGAGGTGCTACTAATTAAAAATAACCTCGATATGCACCAGTGGTGCCATCTTTCGGAATTTACGCGGACTTATCAAACTACCTCGTACAGTTGATTACCATATTATTAGGATATCTCTCATATTTATTAACATGTTGACGTAAATGACTTCTATAGCCGTCAAATGCTAGTGATTGTAAGCGCAAATGATGGCAATGGCCGTCCTATATTCTTAGTATTATAAATAAATTATTAAAATGTATATCATTGTTAAATCCATTTTCTTCTAAATTCTTTAATCTTCCTCCAAGTATGAATGATGAAATATTTCTCAATAAGTGATACAGTAATTTTATTTCAATTATTCCCAAAATTGGAAACTGGTTGCAACAAGCGTCCTTGTAGAATTTAATGACGTGCATAACCGCAACAATTCATACATTTTGTCTCAGTATCTTTTCAAGTGTGATTTGGAAGATTCAAAAATTTTGTTTAAAATTATTATTGGAATTTTTTTATAAAATTTACTATTCTGCTTTTTGTCGTTACAAATGTTTTTCAAAATTGAATTTTATATGTCTAAATGCATTTTTGAATTTTTGTTACGCTATTATAAATTTTTGTTCTTGAATTTGTTGATTTTGTATTAAAGACAAATCTAGTTATATATTTATAAAAATATATGTTTTCCTTTTTACTTATTATTCTCAAAAAATATCGTTATAGTCTGTACAGCTACCAAAACTTCTATAGCTGTCTTTTGTGTATCAGAGAAATCGAGCTATTAAAAACAAATAACGGCTATAGACGACCACCATTTTTTAGGAAAATTTATTAGAAAATATAATAAGCCTTTGTATTATCCATCCAATATACTTGCAGTTATATTTTATCTTTGTCTTTTAGAGCGCGTAGTCTTAGAGATCAATTTACCATTAGAGGTTTCAGCATCCGATTTCCCGATGCATTGCTACAAAGTAACAATGTTATTTATCTTTGCTTGCTTCAAACCCACTGGCTTTTTTCTTAGACTTTGCAATATAAGTTCGACTAGGCATTTTTTCAAAAAAAAGTCCTGTTTCATCAGCATTAAATACTTGTAATGGTGTAAACAATATCCACCATCTTCAAAAATTTTAGCTAACTCTTCTGGAAAATTTTTGGCAGCTTCTTCATTTGCTGACGCGCCCATAATCTCACGTTATGCAGTGCATTCCTTTTTAAAAACCCGGTTAACCATCCTTCGCTAACCGAAAATTCTTTATCAGTTTGAGAAATGGAAGTAAATGTCTCTGATTTCTTCATTTGTTCATAAAACTGAAGAGTTTTTATTTGAATCAAATAACCACTTAAAGGAATGCTTAAAAAATCCACATAAAAAGATACTAAGAAGAATCGTATAACTTCAAAATCGCATTAAAATAGAGACCTAGCTGTATATTAGTAAAGCCTTTCAGCTTTGGAAAAAGGTTTGTTGCGTAGCAGTAATCATAATAATAAAAATAAACTTAGAACAAAGACGATGTGTTCAGTTATCAAACACGTATGCATAGTAATAAAATATACAGTGAAACGAAACACGTGTGTATGTTATATTGTATATGTAAACAGAATATAAGATCTGAGTCTGTTAAATAAATATTCGAATCTGCGGACAGTGTTCGTTTCTTGATAAGTTATCGACAATGAAAGTAGTTGTTCATAGTTTGTCGACAAAAAAATACTTGTTCCTTTTATCAAATAAAAAACAGTATTGAATTATACGGGCTTTGTTGGTATAAATAGTCCAATTGAGCGATGCAGAATGAATTACAATCTTGTTTGTGACTTACATTTTTAAATAAACGATTTTTGTAAAACTACAGTTCATTATATTTTCCTTAATCACCTTCACGACTTAAGTTAGTTATAAAATTCACAAAAATACGTTCTTTTCAAAGCAAATTTAATATAATCGATTCTGATGGTAAAGGAACAATGTGGAAAAAATCAGATATAGAATTTAAAAAAGAAATTTTGCGTTTAACAGTAAAACACGAAGGAGGTATTCTGTCAAGTGTGGGTGTGTATGAGTGTTTTAGGTATCGATCACTTGTATTTTATAGATGATATCATAGATAAGTGGTTCTACTTAAATATTTTAAAATAAAATTTAAAACTCAGTGTAGAAAAATTGGGCATAAAATATTCGTTTTACTTTTATCAAGATAACGATACAAAACATTTCGTTGCCGCTGTAAAAGAAATTTTGCTATATTATTGCCCCAAAGTAATTAAAACACTGTCGCAATCTCATGATATTAACGTAATTGAAAACCTGTGGAATGGACTATATAAGCGTATTTGTAATCATCATATTTCATCAAAAGAAGATTTGAAAAAAGTGTTAACAGAGGAATGGAGTAAAATAACTAATGATTACACTTAAAAACTAGTCAGTCAATGCCTAATAGACACGGAGCCGTAATTAATAATAAGGGATACTAAAGAAAGTATTAAGTTTTAATTTTGTTATATTAGATAAAAGTATATTAAGAAATAATATAAGTGGATCATTTTCAATGTGATCCTTTTTTAATGTAATTTTTTATTTTTAGATGCTATACAATATTGTTTTTGCATTACTTTTGTAGAATTTAGTATATAGTAAAGGAAATATAACAACCGAATGATTAAATTTTATATTTTTTCCGATTCATTTATGTTATAGTTAAAATGATTCACGTTGTTTTTTTACATGGTGAATCAATTTGACTGTTAGTCATGTATCTAAATGAGAACAAATACGAAATTTGGAAAAAGTAAACATTTATATTTTGTTTTGCAATATATAACCAAAGTTTAATGTACTATATAGGCAATTCAACATGCATAGAATTCAAGTACATCTATAAAGAACTTCATTATGACATGAAGAGATAACGTCTTTATTGTAAATAGGTTGTATTATTCGATGCTTACTTTCTTACTGTTATTTGTTTGCTATTACAAGTATGTCAAAAAATGCTTATAAAAAGCTTATACTTATGTTATATTAATTTAGAAAATGTTTTCACAAGGCAAACTTGTCCGTGAACTGGTAGTCCAGGTAATATATAATATTGTAATATAATATAGTGTTCAAAAATATAAAACCTCCAATTTGTTCGCGAATAAGATGAGAATATAGATTCAAAATACTATGTAAACGAGAAGAACAAATTATAAAATGTAAGAAAATATATATTCATGTGAGTGTTGGAAAAATATGTGTAACTATAAGAAAGTACAAAGACGAAGTTAACTACTGAACTAGTTAGTAAAATTGATTAACAGAATTGGATTTCGCGAAAAAAAAATATTAATAAATTAACAGAATAGAAAATAATTAAATTCCATGAAAAAATGAACGTATGATAATTTCTTTGGTAAGCACTATTTTCACTAATGTAAATTTTGAATATTTTGTTTATTTTGGAAAAAAAATTTTGTGGAGAAAAACAAACTTTGAATTCAACAAAAATATCTACAATTAATTGTAAAATATAAAGGGAGTTTCGTAATGGTGAAAGGATGTACATACATTGGCAGTTAGAATTGAGAAAATTTATTATATTGAATGCAAAATGATCAGTTTGTTACAATTTAACCCATTAACGCCCTCTGTACCCAAACAAGTACACTTATTCAAGTACAGATATCAATGACCTATTTGATTTGTATTGCAATTATTTTCTAAAATACCTCGAGATGATAATGATAATAGTGTGATACGCCAATGTTGCCGTATTTTGACAATTACGTTGGTAAAGTGACATTTTGTTAACGTTTATGTTTTCGCTTGACAGAATAAATTTTAAGTTATTTTTTTTGTGTTTAATTTCGATAAATTTCGTATTTATTACAATCAGTGATGTCCATAACATGAACCTGTATAATTTTAATATAATCTTTTGTATAGAATTCTTAAAAACTTATTCATATTTAATAAATAAGTCTTTACGGATATTTATAAACTATTTCCATATAACCAAACGTTAAATTCGGACAAGTACTGCTCTCAATTTGATCAATGAAAGGCAACAATCGACCAAAAGCGTCCGGAACTGGTAAAACTTATGGGCGTAGTCTTCCATCAGGACAACGAAAGACCGCATGTGTCTTTACAGACACGAAAAAAATTGGTGCAACATAGGTAGAATGTCCTACCCCATTCACCGTATTCTCTCGACTTAATTCCCTCAGATTACAATTTATTCCGGTTGCTACATAATTCGCTTAATGAAAATAACTTCAATTCATTGGAAGACTGAAAAAATCACCTCGAGCACTTTATAACAGAAAAGGATACTAAGTTCTGAGAGAGGAGAATAATGAAGTTACCTGAAATATGGCGAAAGGTGATACAAGATGACACACATATATTAAATTGAAAAAATTAGAACTATGTAAAAAGCTCTATTAACACTAAACCTACCGATACTTCATGTATACCTATTCCTACCACAGCGGGGTCAAATGACCCCTCTTTAAAATGTTATATATATTACTATGTATAGCGAAAAATATATCATTTAGCACAATTTGGTACATGAATAAAACAATTTTTTTCAAATAACGATTCAAAATTGTTTATTTATTTATTTATAAAACCTATTTGGCACCTTTTTCGCATTTGCACACGAGAATCCGAACTTGAATTTGTTGACGTTTTCTGTATAATTTCTTTTTCTTCCTGTTACTCATGTTGAAAATCTTCGGCAAGTTCTTCAACTAATTGGAATAAAAATTATTGTTTAGAAATTTTTTCGCCGGTTGTTTCTTTGTATAAAACCCACGAGTTGATTCCAGCCAGGTCAAGAATATTGAAGAAAATCTGCGCAGGCCATCTTTGTGATTTCGATTTCACGGAGTATTTTCTTGCTATTTGATCCGTCATATCTACACCGTATTTAGTATTATTGTAGAATCTGATCGTTTCAGGTATACGCTTACCGTTTTTTTCGATGCTTATAGATTTATGCTTTGAGCTTAGTAGCAGGACTTTTTTGTTTGGCTAACGAATTCCCCAAGCGGAGATGAAGCTCCTCTGTTTTCATCCTTTCCCAAATATGGAAATCCATTTATAATGCATTTGGTGCTGACGTCAGATGCTAGCCAGAATTTGATACCAAACTTATCCGGTTTGTTCGGCATATATTGCGTAAACCTACACCTCTCTTTGGTTGGGAAAAGCTGTTCATCGATAGTTACATGTTCCCCAGGCTTGTAACAATTTTGGCTATTCTCGATGAATTTGTACCATACTTCAGAGATTAAATCCAATTTATCTGTTTGTAAACGCTGGCTTCGTTGACTTTTTTATCGCTCGCTTGGAGTAGAGTGAAATTCGCTATTCATTCGTCAGCCAACAACAAATATAACGCAATACAGCAAAATATATGATGGAATAGCAAAAATGTATAATGCAATTGTTTTGTATCACAACCACACATACAATTCTTCATGATATCATATGAATCTTTGCAGGGGTCAAATGACCCGTTGCGGTAGTTAAGACAGATTACTATATATATCTCGGTAAAAAAAATAACAAGAGAGGAGTAAATATTGAAAAATGCATTGTATGTAAATTATATTAAAAGTCATAAAGTCAACTAGCGATGTGATAACGCTTTATGTGAGAAATTTTGAAAAAAAGTTTAAAAAGGGTCATTTGACCCCTCGTGGTAGGTTTAGTGTTAAATTAAACTCAAAAAACTCTACGAATTTTTGTTACAATCCAATACATATATTTTTGAGAATATCTTACTTGTGATTTGAAAATATAATATTTCAAAATACACTAATAAAAGCTAATTGAAAAAAACTTTTCACTTTAATACTTTTTTAAGAAGTAAAATATAATGATTTTGGAAGGTGACTAGACACTTGTAATTGACTGTATTTATATATATATATATACATATATATATATATATATATATATATATATATATATATATATATATATATACATGTATTAAAAAAGTAAATGTTCTCTCATTATGATTTATTTTGTTAAAAATTCAAAAAGCAAGATTAATAAAAGTCAAATATATATTTTGTTAATTTTTTATTAATACATAAAACACAATTCACTTTATCATTATGAAATATAACAATACTTTTAAAGCTCACTTTTCAATTAAAATAATCACAGAAATTTGCATAAGTTTTATTAACAATTTTTATTTATAAATGTTTACTATTGTTATTAAACGAATGAATATACTAATTTGAATAAATATGAACGTAATCAATGTATTATTTATATATACTTATGATATATAGAATACAATATGAAAACAAGTTGGAAAATAAATATTATATTTATTTATATATATGATAGTTTTTTTTAAAAATCTTTCACGTTTTTCATTCCTGTCGCTGTATGCTTAAAGAAATCTACCGTTGGTACTTTTAAAATAGTTTCGTTCTTCGATGTGCTGGGTTTACGTTTTCAATAATCTCGTCGCATGTCCAAAGTCGTTGCTTGCTCACGTACGGTAGAACTTTCGCGACTTGCATAGATCCCTAAAAGGTTATATACGTTGCGTGAAAAGTGCGTGCTTATAAATTATGTAATCCGTTGCGGATGAAACGCAACGAACTTGTACAAACCATAAACTTCTTCTTGCGACCTGGCTCTTGTCGAAAATAGACTAACGCATCCATTGGCACTTGTATTTTCGGATGTTTGTACGGATCTCCGCGTGTTACGAATGTCTGATATCGGCTTGGTAAACAATCTGCGTCTAACCTCAACGTGCTCGTATTATAATCAGCCGTGATTGATAGCCAGGTCCATGCTAACAGTAATTAAATATTTTTTAAACAACTTTATTTTTAATGTTAAAATTAAAAGAGTTTGGTCAATATTTAATATAAAGCTATAAAAAATTAATATCTTCTAGTTGATATTTTTTTAATTTTAAAATGTTAAACTTTGAACATTATGCAAATAAATCAAAATTCACAGAAAAATATTCACCCTACGAACAATAATTACATTTCTATAAATACCTTATAATAAAAAGCAGATATTAATATTTAATTTCTATCAAAATATTTGATTATTATTTTCATTACCTATTTTAATATTTTTCACATACATTTACACTTATAATTTAATAGTATTGTATAATTTTTAAATACATTACATAATTTCTTATTTCAAACTAAAAATTTAATAAAACAAGTCAAAATAATTATATATATATAAACATAAGCTCAATTTTAATCAATTTGCGATATAGTAAAAAAAATATTATTCAATGATCGCAAATTTCTTATTAAAACAAAAAGATTACGGGTTTTAAAAGTACGAGTAAGTTATATTAAATTATTAATCGCTGTTATAGCGTGTACGAAATATTACTATCTCTAATTATAGTTCTTAATTGTAATTTATTATATTTTATTTAAAAATTATTATTGTAAAAGTCGATAACTCAAAACCTATTATACAAAAGAATATTTTAGAAGACCTGATGAGCACAACGGTTATTCATACATTTAAAGAATGAGAAAAGGTAATAAAAGCAATTGTTGGGTATATAATAAAGTTAAGCCAGATATGTAATAACATATGTAATTGTGATAATAAGAAATTTAATTTGAATAAGGGAATTTGAAAAGTTGGCGATTTAATAATAAAAATATATATATATATATTTTTTAAATATAATCTCTCTGAACTTCAGTACACTTTATCTAGTAATGATCCAATGCCATTATTCCATTCCGGGAGTTCAATTCTTAAATTTCTTAAAAATAGTTGTTTACTGTTTTCAATTCATCTTTGAAGAAAAATCACTTGTTTCAGAGAACTGTTTCAGGTTTGAAAATATATAAAAGTTCGATGAATTTAAATCAAGCAAATAAGATCAATGAGGTAGCAAATCGTACTTCAATTTCGAGACTTTTACCATAGAAACAATGAACATTATATATTATGTAGGCATACATTTACATATTTATATTTTTTCTTTGATAATCTCGGTTTTTTTATATGAATTTTTTGGTTCAATTGATCTCAGAAGTTAATATAGTACCCTCCCGTTATAGTTAGACCCTTTTGGAATAAAATTAACCAATAATATTTTTTCAGCATTCCAGAAGATTTTTATACTTAATTTTTTATTTAAAATATGAAATACGCGTTTATATCAGATGTCTACAACTTAAGACACGATTATTTATTACAAATATCAGATACATTTAATACACAAATCTTCTAATAATATTGTGATACAATATCTTCACATATCTTGATATTTACATCGTTAACAATATCGATACAATATCGTAAACAGTATCCTTCTTCGAATCTTTATTGATGATCTATGTTGCTGGAATGCTTTTTGGGCGTCGTTTTCGAGCATCGTAGTCGTTTTACACGTATTATTGCGTTTAAAGTCTGCAGTCTAATATTGTTCAATTGTAAATGAATGTAAAAATCACACAATATATTTTTCATTTTGTTAACATTTTTAGCTAGAGTTAATTGCTTTTAATAAAAAACTTTATCATTGCACGATGTTCAATTTTGTAAGCTTTTTAAAAAATACACTGAGATGGCTATATGACTATATGAATAAACTATCTGACAGATCAACTTAATATTTCAAAATTGTCCATAAAGAATATGATGATACACTCAAAATTTTAAAATATAGCATCGATGTCTACATGCCGTCTTAATTTTTTTTAATTGGCTTCGTATTATTCAAGATAAATAAGAAAATGTGAAAATAAATGTTATTTTGCAAATAACGATTATTTTGATAATTTTAAATGATAAATATTATTACCACAAATATTAGTACCATAAACACCTATATATTTTTAGTTTCTGAAGAATAACAATTTGTTCTTTTTATTGTTCTAGTAAGGGAAATTTGTCCACAAAAAAGTTCGCAAGTATATTATTTATTAATTCTCAGTTATTTGAAGATTAGAATATATTATTAATTTTATTCTACGTATAGAGTTAAAAATTTTAAATTTATTAGTAAAACTTATCTTTTTTAATATTTGGAACAAGATTTATTTTTAAGGTTATGTAATGGAGTATTTTTTAAGAAAATTATTAATTAATAACAAATACAAGAGATAAGATTTTTGAAAAATTCCCCTATAAGATGAAGTAGAATTTAATATTTTAGTTCTTACATCCAAAAAGGGAAGACAACAAATATACGAAAACATTATTATTGCCATTATATAAAATTTTCAGGTGAGTGACGAAGGAAAAATATAAAGATGGGATAGATTTGTATTACATAAATCACCGATTTATTACAACTATTTTAAAATTATCAAAACATCACAAACTGAAAATGATATTGAAAATCACGTATAATTAGGAATAACTATAATTTTTGAACGTGAAAATTTATTTCTTTATTGATTTTTTTTGAATAAAATATAATTTTCTTACATGAGTCTTCTTTTTACTTTTTCATTAATTTTGGAAATGGTTTAAGTCATATGAGATATTAAAAATATGTTTTGTCACGTTTTTCTTAAAGTTGTAAAATTATTATAAAAAAAATAATTATTTTTCGTGAACAAATCCACTTGTGTTTTCTGTTTGTCATCACAGAAAAATATTTTTTTAATAATCCAAACGCAGAAATCAAAATATCTCAAAACGAAAAATATATGACTTAAACCACTTTCATAATCACCGGTTTATATATATATATATATATATATATATATATATATATATATATATGTGTGTGTGTGTGTGTGTGTGTGTGTGTGTGTGTGTGTGTGTGTGTGTGTGTGTGTGTGTGTGTGTGTACATAAACGTGTTTATGAATTATTTACTATTATATTGAAATATTACAAAATAAAAGATTTGAATAAAATAAATGGTGGAAATTAGATTTATCTATAAAAAAATCATAAATTCAATTCTTCAATCTATATCAAAAAATACTTTTAATTCGGTGAAAATAATTTATGATATTATTATTTTAAGAATTTAGTACTGACAAAAAATATATTTATTATATTTTCTACTGATATTATTGAGTTGTGTATAATAAAAATAAATTAGAATTGTTTGATTCTGATAAAATACTTTGGAAACATAAATTAGAAGGAAATTATGAATGAAGGATTATTTTCATGAATTTGTATAATTGGTGTAATTGGAATAAAAATTAAAAAATATAATGTGATAAATACGATCGACAATTGAAAAAAATTACACAAAATCATTCGTTATACTATTATTATTTTACATAATGTTATTTGCTAAATATCTATATAATTTTTATATCAAGTTAAATATAAAAATCAATTCTTTAATAAATAATGTATAATTGCAAAACAAAATATATATAAAAAAAGGTTACCTAAAGATAATTCACCTTAATTATTATGTATAAGTTATTATTCAGTTGAAATATTTTATTATGTAATATAGGAAACATTTAAATCTAAAATTTATTTTTTGGAATTAATACAGTTAACGTTCTTCTTGATAAAATCAGAAATATAATAAATACGAACAAAACTAAGAGTTCAAAATGATATAATGTTCATTTCCTTATTAGTACTTTCTTATTTTACAGTTGGTTTGATACATTCATTTTACGTAATTAATTACTCCTCAAGATCACGACATTTTACGAGTTCAATAATTATTTATTGTTTATTTTTTAATTAATGTGCCTTCAATGGCTATTTTCGAGAAAATATATAATTATATATATATATATATTTGTTTATTTAATTTCATAGTTATTTATTTATGATATAATAATATTATTGATATTTTCATTTACTACAAACTATTTTATCGACTTATGAGCGAAATTGATTTAAAAAAATACACTTGAGTCAGTTATGATATGTTAATAAAATTGAGAAAATATTACAAAATTTATAAAATACATTTGATCATATTTTATATTTTTGTTTTATATTTCTTAATCGTTTGTATTTAAACAATTTTCATTTCATCGGAATTTTTTTCAATAAATGCCAAATATATAAAGCTACCTAATATTTAACCGACAGCATATTTCATATCCCGTAAATAAAATTATTACGTCGTATCGTAAATTACCTGCTAGAGGCCATGCTTTATGATGCTGTTGTGACATGGGCCAATAAATTTGATGTAATTTTGAGTCGGTCGTTACGCGGAAATGAAGCACTAATTGTCCAGTCCTCAGGTTTGATGTTATCTGCAAAAGAAACATATTCGTTAATAAATTGTTTATATAAAGGTAACAATGTTTTCGAGATCACAGTTTTTTTTAATTCCTTATAATATACTTACTTTACGGAAATTTTCTTCATAATATGTTTTGTTTAAAAACGTTTTTCAATTATAAAAGACGTTATTTAAATTAAACAATATATTCAATATATTAGGTTGGCAAATATCTCCCTTCCGCCTTCTGGTCTTTTGAATTTCGCGGCTATGTACAAAAAAAAAAAAAAAAAGCGGAAGGGAGATACTTGCCAACCTAATATTACATTTAAATACATGATTAGTTCATTGTTACATTTTACACAAATATTTTTTCTTCATTAAAATATTTCATATTATTTTATTTTCATTTTGATTATCGTATACGAATTTCGATACCAATTCCAAAATCATTGGTAAAAAGATGTAGGAAAATTCTTTAATTAAATTATTATTTGTATTCTTATATTCATGTATTCATATATTCATGCTCTATATTACATTTTAACATATTTATATCTTTAAGAACATGTTTTAAAATACTATGGAGTGTGTTTTTTTGTATAAAAATAATTAAAAAAACGGACAGAAAAAATGTTATATACTGAAAAAAATTTTGGTAAAACAAGGAAAACAGTTAATTTTCATAAGTAAAAGACTACCTAATGTTGGTAATAAGATAAAATAATAATGAAAAAGTTGATAGTCAGAAATGCGATAAATAAAAGTAAGTGTATAAATAGACATAAATAATAATTTAATTAGGAAGCTACATTTTTATTCTTACATAGAAAATTCATCTCCTTATTAAAAAATAAGATAATTAAAATATAAAGAAGTATAAGATAATTTTATCTATATTTTTATTTAAAATTAAAATTAATGTACTAAATAAATATGAATTTTACGAATTTAATTCACGAAAGAAATTGAAACAACATAGATATAACTATTTTTGTTCATATTTATTTTAAACAATAAAAAATCTTTTTTAAACAAAATAGTAATAATAACAGGTCGTGTATAATTATAACACAAAATAGTGTAATTTGTAAAATTTGGTAACTATAAAGGTTTTAGTTATATCAGATGTCCAAATTTGAGGTTAGGAAGTAAGATGACTATTATTTGATGAAATGTCAAATATTGAACTGTCATTATTTAACATTTGTTTATTAAAAACTGAAGAAATTTTAGTAATGGAACGCTACACGTTTGAACAACGTGATTCAATAGTGAACATTCGCTATAACAATGGTGATAATTTTACGTCAATGCGTAAAACTCGTGCATCTTTTCTTCGTAATCAACTACCTTCGGAGCCTGCTGTTCGTATTCTAATCGCGAAATTTGAACAATTTGGTACCGTTGGAGACCATAGGCCAAAAACATATGCTCATAGTGGTCGTTCAGCTGAAAATATTGCTGCTGTACGTGAAAATGTTGAAGAAGACCCTCAAACATCGATTCGTCGACGTTCAAAGCAATTAAACATCACAAGAAGCACTCTGCATAACATTTTACAAAAAGATTTCCATCTTTATGTATATAAAGTTCAGCTAATACAAGAATTGAAGCCAGATGACCATTATTAGCGTCATTTTTTAATTGGTACCAATAGAAAAAGCAGATAATGCTGATTTTTTTAACAAAATCGCCTTCAGTGATGAATCGTATTTTCAATTAAATTGCTATGTAAAGAAACAAAACTGACGCATATAAAGATGTAAAACTTCAAAAACCATTGTTGAACAACAATTATATCATCAAAAAGTCACTCAAGTGTCACTATGTGGTTTATGAACTGGAACCATCATTGATGCATACTTCTTTGAAAATGAATTCGGTGCATTACCAAAGCATGGTAACAGATTTTTGTGGCTGGAACTTGAAGATATTTATATCAGTGACATGTGGTTTCAATAGGATGGTGCCACAAGCCGAACAACTTGTGCGGCAATCAATTTACTCACAACCAAATATAATGGACGTTTAATTTCTCGTAATGGTGATGTTTTAATTGGCTACTTAGATTTTGTGATTTAACACCGTTCGACTACTTTTTATAGAGTTATTTGAAATGTGAGGTTTATGCCTACAAACCAGCAATGATTTAAGAATTAAAGGATGAAGTTCGTGCAGTTATAGCTGAAATACAGCCTCATTTATCACAAAGCGTGCTTCAAAATTTCGACGAAAGAGTGAACGTCTGTCGATGTGGTAGAAAGGCAATTTGACTGACGTTATATTTCATTCATAATTTCCATGTTTCTAATTTACACTGATATCAATAAATATGATTTTTTCTTTCAAAAATTGTATTTTATTGATAAATTACTTCCTAACCTCAAATTTGGATACCTAATATTATAAAATTATCCAATGTAGTCGAGCAAAGTTGTATATTTGTAGATTGAACACAATTAATATACAATTAGATTGCATAAAAAAACAAAATAATATGCTTGAAGATAGATAAATAGTAGCCACCATTATCTTACCAATATCTACTTGCTATTATTTCTAGAAAATAAATTCTTTCGTATTACATAAATCATCACGAAACGAAGTAAGCTAGAAATAATTTTTTTTATATTGTTTTACTTAGTTGAATATTGCAAATTCATTAATCAATTTAAATTCGTTAAATTAACTATAAATAAATAAACAAAAAATGTTCCTATGATATAATAGTATTATTAATGTTTTAATTCTAGTAACAAACTTACTGCATTATCAAGTTTCAATCTAATAATGGTGAAATTAATGAAATTATTGTAAAAAAAATTTTTTTAAGCATACAATTATACTTAACTTTTTATTATGGGATAAACAGAAGTAAGGTGTACATTGCATATAGCCAAATTTTTTAAAAAATTCAAATTAATTAATTTAAATAATGTGAGTTTTGAAGGTCATTTTAATGTTGTTTTTTAATATAAAAATCAAATGCCTAAAAATCTCGACCGTATATGGCAAATAAACTTTTTAGAACGTATAAGCGCCATTAGCATTTAAAGTAATAAATATAATATTAAATATTTTTTAATTATCTGATACATTTTTTGTCATAATTTATAATTCATCCATTTTTATAAAAAATGTAATAAATATGCATAACATAAAATTTTCAAAAGAGTGCATTTTTACTAATAATATACATATTATAAAATACAATTGTCATAAATCTTGTTAATTACACCCTTTAATATGTTCTTAATGTCACATACATTAAATTTAAATGTAAAAAACGTAATCATAATTAACATTAAAATGTAATTATAAAACAATTTCTACACACTTATGGTTTCAATTACAAATAAGCGTATAAATACTAATCCACTTATATGCTTGTTATATCATACACATTTATATTTATACATGTAAATATGCATACACACATCCACACACACACATATAAAGGTCATCCAAATGTGACGCCTAGATTTGTTTTATTAAAAAGAAACATGTGTATAGGGTAGTGCATAGGGAAACATATGTATAGTTTCTTCTGTTACTTTTTAATAAAACACAAATCTAGGCATCACATTTATATGACCATATATATATATATATATATATATATATATATATATATATATATATATAAAACATGTATAGGATGTCCCAAAAGAGACTTAAAATTTTAGATATACATTTACTTCTTTGCTCTCGTTTAATATTCTTTATAATACTTCAGTTTTATTTATACCATCCGATATATATATATATAGAGAGAGAGAGAGAGAGAAATAATGGATAAAAAATAAAAACATAGGCAATTCTGTAACAAAAATATTCATATTGTCATCTCTGCCAAAAAACATATTATACGTGTTTATTTTTTGCAATTATTTCATTCATTAATGTTGTATAATGTTTTTTATTAGTGTACTATAAACTGTGATATGTAAGTGTACATAATACGTGATTTAAAATGGAATACTAAACAGACTTTGAAAGGAAACAAATTCGATACACGTTTTCTGGAGTATCTATGATCAAAATTATCAAATTATTAAAAAAATTCAAACCAAAGATATCCAAAGTTAGAATGGTCTATACAAATCATAAAGATATACTATCGAAACTAAGAGGTAGACATCGTAGTACATTAAAATGTATTCTATCTAAAAATAATACAACAATTGCAGTGAAGAAGATATATATATATATATAGATTTCTATCAAAAATGCGTATATATTTGTATGTCGAATTATTTGTATTAAATATTAATTGCAAAAGTTCGTACCCGATTTTAAAATGAAACGTAAGAGGTTAATTTTTTAACTAAACGATTTTGTTAATCAATTAAAAAATCTCCATCTCATTCTATTACTTTTTCCCGACGTTTTTCTAATTTGTAGATTTCATTGTTACAGAAGCTGGTTGGTTTTGAGGCGAAGAACGAAATAAGGTGACTTCTGACTGCCTCCAAATTGTCAATTTTTTTACGTTTTAAATTGTTCTGCAGCGATTGAAACAAGTGATAATCTGAAGGGGTCATGTCTGAAGAATACGGTGGATTCTGCATAACAAAGTTTCAGATTTTGCATACATGTGGTTTCACGAAAGATATTCGCGAAAATCATTTTTCTTTGATTGCTGCATCATATATATTGATAGTCTGATCAAATAGGAGCAGTTTGATATAAATAACGCCCTTAAAATTCCACCAAACATATATAATTACCTTCATCGAATGCAAGTTAGCTTTGATCACTGGTTCCCCGCTCTTATTTGCTTCTTTGCAAGTATATTTGCGCTGAACGTTGATGTAGAGAATCCAGTTTTCGTCCTCATTTACCATACGATCCAAAAAAGGCCTCTTTTAAAGCGTTCAAACAAAGAAATGTCTGCAGGAACGCGATTCAACTTATTCCTTTCAGTCAATGCATATAATACCCATGTATAGAGCTTCAAAGTGAAAGCAAACTTCTTTAAATAACGAAATAAGGTCGATATATCAACGTAGTATTCATGAATTATTCTCAATTGAAATGTACACAATGTCATCATCGACCTTGGTAGGGCGTCCAGAGTGTGGTTGGCTGTCGAGGTTAAAATCATCTATTCGAAACTTAGCAAATCATTTTTTCTCAGTCCGAAGGGCTGAGGCACGATCCAAATAAACCTCCCGAATGTGTTTCATAGCAGCACAGTCACTCCTTTTTAATACTCGTATAACATGACATGTCGCAAATGTACGTTTCGATGTCCATTTTCAAAAATTTCTCACACGCACAAAAAGAATCAAAACAAATGTGTTTATCATTCAAATGACAACTATGATTGCAACTATACCAAAAATGCAACAATATATATATATATATATATATATATATATATATATATATATATATATCAAACAACAGCCCCGCCCTACGGCTTTTTTTAACGTTATCTATCGGAATCGGGCACGAACTTTTGCAATGACCCAAATATTAAATACTTCTTACTTGAAATGATTGTAAATAGTGTTACAATAAAAGAATAATACTAAATAATAAGATCATTTAAAATTAGAACTTATGAATGAAAAAATAAAAATCAGTTTGTTGGATGTATGTAAATTAAAAAACAAATAAAAAATTACTGTTATAATTTTAAGATATCAAACTTAAATCGAAACAAAAGAAATGTTAAATATGTTTAAATATTATATAATCAGAGTATATTTTAAAATTAAGTTAAACTTATGCAAGCTACAAAAACATACCTATACTTTAATATCATTATACTAAAAATATTTACACAAATGAATTATCCAAGATCTTTAATAGAGATTTTTACATAGTTCTAATTTTTTTAATTTATTACATATGTGCCATCTTGTATTATCTTTCGATATATTTCAGGTAGTTTCATTATTCTCCTCTCCCAGAACTTGATATCATTTCCTGCTACAAAGTGTTCGAAGTGATTTTTGCAGTTTTCCAAAAAATTGAAGTTCTTTCCGTTAAGTGAATTCTGTATCGAACGGAATAAGTAGTAATTTGAGGGCGTTAGGTCAGAAGAATATTGTGGAAATATAAAGACACATGCGATCTTTCGTTGTCCTGAAAAACTAATTTGGCAGTTCAGGATAACTGCTGAAAATCAAGTTGAGAGCAGTACTTGTCAAAATTTAACGTTTGATTATGTAAAAACAATTCGAAGTACTTAATAGTCTTCCAATCCCACCAAATGCACAGTATTACCTTTTTTTGAATGCAAACCGGCTTTTAGAGTGGTTAAAGTTTGTTCATTTCGTTTTTTTCAGGATATTTTTCGATCCATATCGTTGTACATGATCCATTTTTCATAACTTGTAATAATCAGTTTTAAAAATTTGTCACTATCATTGTGCTTCAAAAGTGTATCGCTGACATAAATACGATCCATTAAATGTCGTTCTGTCAGATTATATGGAACCCAAACATCATAGCGATTCACATAACCTAGTGCACTCAAATGCATTATAACACTTGTTTGAGATACCTAAAGTACCTCTGCGATATCACGCGTCGTGTGATGTGGATTATTTTCAATTAAAGTTGCGATTTGATCATTATCGACACCTTTAGGCCTACCGGAGCGTTCTCTGTTCGCTAAATCAAAATTCCCACTTCTAAAGTAAACGAACCACTTGTCAAACAGTGCTTTCCGCTACAGAATTATCTTCATCTATCATGTCGGCAATATTCTTCCTTTTTGAGAATAAAATAACATGACATTGCGTAAGGGCAAGTTGTTTACGTCCATTTTTAACTTTCAAATAACCGTTTTAAAAATCTATAGATCACTAAACAATATGCACCAAAAAATATATACAAATATCACCTGTCAAAATTATAAATAATCAAACATGTCAGATAAATAATGCAAGCGGAAATACCTTTAGTGCCATCTATTAAAAGGCGCTACGAACTTTTTATTCAATCCAATATTAATGTTTACTTTCTTTGCCTATAAGTCAAAACGGATTTCGATGGTAATGTTATTATTATCAGAGCGCGTTATGAAATCTATAAATTTTATAACGCAGCGCTCTGATAATGATGTCATTACAATTGAAATGTGCATTAGCTTGTAAACAAATAAAGTGACAAGTAAATAATTATTGGACTTTTCGATATTTTATGTTCTTGGCGTGACACAATAGTTTACTTGTGTGAAAGTTCCAAAATAAATAGTAAAAATATTTAATTATGATAACTCTTGCGATTATTAGACCTTAGAATCATTTTTTTAATAATATCTTGGTATAACCTGTTTCGATAACGTGTGTTATCTTAAATGGTACGTAATATACTTTATTTGATAGACGCGGTGTTTACTAGTATGTAGAATAGTGAATTGCTATTTGATTTCACTTATTCATTTTCAACGAATAAACAAAATCAAATATCACCAATCAAATAACAAAATTAAATAAAACCTTTAACACCACTACCATCATATATATATTGATAAAAAAGATAACATCCTAGAAAGCATCGAGAAGCCTTAAGACTGCCATATAACAATCGACGTACTGAGAAAGGGGAAGGATGATTAATCACACTCAAAATACCATAAAAGACTACTTGGTTTTTGAAACTTTTTCTGGGTTAAGCAAATCAAGAAGACATAGATTCAGAAGAGAAATAACAAGAAATCAAATATCGATTATATAACATTTGTGTCAAGATCGATAGAAAAAAATAACATCAAGAAACGAATATCAGCTCATACAGTGATTCACAAAATTTATTAAACGAACAACACAATAAAATATGTTAAATAATTAAACATATAACAAGTAAAAATAAAAAAATGATACCGTAGTTAATAGTATTTTATATATTTATGTTTATCTTCTTAATAAAATATAAATATATTTTAATAGAAAATAAAAATTAAATAATCAATCTCACAAAAATCATGGGACAATGTAATATTAAGAAAAACGTAATGATTATATTTTTTTAAAAAAATTATTGCAAGTTTCTCCAAATTTTAAATAATTTTTAAATTTGTATAAATATATAGGGTTTTAGATAAATATATAGGGACCTTATATATTTATAGTTTGTATAAATATATAGGGTTAAGGTCTTTAGAAGTTCAAATGGAAATAAAATAAAAAGTATTTAATAATTAGTTATTTTTTTCATATTTAAGGATATTCAATGGCATTAATGAAGGAACAGAATTTCACTCATATGACCTCACGACTTCACTTAACATAGTGCATTCATTTAGTCCAATTTTTAGTCACTCTTTCATATAATTGTAGCCTAATATCATGAATTAAACGTTTAATAATTATTTTTAATGTTCCTGCTGTTTGCGGTTTATCATCATAAACCAATGATTTCACTTAACCCACAAAAATAATCCAATGGAGTTAGATCACATGATCTTGGTAGTCAATTGATGGATTCCTTTCGTGAAATAATGGACTCAATAAAATTTTGTTTTAATGAGTCAATTGGTGTTTTTGGAATTTTTAAACCTTGTTGAAGTGTTAAACGTTCCATGATAATTTTCCAAACTAATCTGAGTTGAAATGTCAAAATGAGCTTAAAAAATGCGATCATGGTTGTCACCAGTTGTCAGAGTTCTGACATTCTTATTGTAAAACCCTATATATATATATATATATATATATATATATATATATATATATATATATGTGTGTGTGTGTGTGTGTGTGTGTGTGTACGTGTGTTTGTGTTAGAGAATATGTGTGTGTTTGTGTGAGAGAGTATGTGTGTGTGTTTATATATGTATGTATATTTGTAATGAACGAGTAGTTTTTTTTATTTTATTTTTGTCCTTTGACTTTTAAAAGCTAAATTTGTATATAATACAATAATAATGCCTCTGCTTCTAAGTTTTTACTCAAATATGCTTAAAATAAATTGATGATGTCAATATGTATATCTAGAACCATACTACTAAATCACTCTCATATTTCAATGAATATTTAAAGTCTATTTTCCAAATATTTAATATGTTTTATTAATTTGAGAATCTCGTGACTTTTATGAGTCCCTATGAATTAAAATCTACTTATAAGTACTAGCAACTTACACGTAATTGAAAGCAATCAAAGCAAAGTACCAATTAAAAGAGTGATCTTAAGGTCTTAATAACAACAAGAAAGTTATTGAAATAGAATGGAAAGACAGGAAATTGAATCAAGAAATACAAACTTTAATATTTAGTCCGCTCAGAATGACTAGATTCTTAAAGTTGGGGGTTGAGCATGGGGCTGACAACCTCATTTCAAACTCTCTAACATTAACAAAGAGGTCTACTACAGTAAGTATAGGAGAAAATCGACAGACTAATTGCTTATAGACTATGTATGTACATATGTAGAATGGTTAAAAAATATGAAACTTATTTTTATATAAAGATATAAATCTATGCTTAAAACAACTGTATCATGTTTCAATATGTAATTTACATAAAACACAAAATAACAAATTTTAATAAAATATACTGTTTATGAAGCATTCACAGTACTTTATCAAAAAATGAATTATTTTAATTGATACATACTAACATAACTATATTATGAGCAGTGATAATATTGAACAGTAGACATTATAAATAATTGCAAACATTTGTCGAAATATGTAAATTTAAAAGGTGAATAAATCATTTGTTCGTTCTTCATTCATTATATATCAACCTATTAACAAATGAGTATTTTTAGTTTTATTGAAGTGGAACTTCTTTAGCGGCGTTGGGGTAAAATTTTTACATGAAGCGGAAGCCACGTATATAGCGATCTATGTTACGGAACTCTAATAAGCATAGTATTAGCAGCTTTTTTGAAAATTTTCCCATGGCCTCACCATATGTATACGGAGAGGTATACTCGTAGTATAGTATGCATATTCATCACGCATGCGCGTCGGTTTAATATGCTTAAGCAGACAGTACGTTGTATTTGTTATATTTGTCGCTGTTGTGTTAGTAATTGTTATTTACAATTAGTCTGTGAATTGTGTTTAAATAAGAGTGTTATTCAGTATAATAACATTGATATTTTTGGTAAGTATATTAATTTATATAATCTCCTATTATAATATTAAGTTAAATAAGACTACATTACATCCACGTAGTATTTGAAAATGTATAAAATCAACGTGAAATGGACATATATACCAATATATATAGTATTTTATAACATGTATATACATTTAATCTATTTATCAAATAAAAGAAATACTATTAAAAACACGTGGTATTTAAAAATTATCGAAACCTGTACAATTTTGAGGTTATCTGTTGTTTTATTTGTAACAATTTCTCACAATAATTTTATTTATAATTATGATCAAATTATTCTACATTTTTATCAAAAAATATTATATTAACATTATTATGAATTCTTTGTTCTCAGGTGTCATTTTGAAGATTTATTGAATTTTATGTGGTGTTATAAAATTATCAATTATCTATAAATAATATCTAAATAGATGCTATTTATTGCAGTTATATGTTATTTGTGAGTATTTCCTTTAATTGTTTTATTTTTAAAACATTGATCTAATTGTATATTATATATTGTACAATAGTAATATAATAGTAATTAAAAAATATATTTTTTACAGGCTTTAAGATGGTAAAGTCTATTGCGCAAAAATGTTACTTATCAAAAACCAATTGTATCGTTTATACCTACTCAGTCACCAGTGGAGAAAGCAATGGAAATCTAAGAAATTCCAAACGAAAAGGAATAAATTTTCATATTTCATAATTTTATAAAAGTTTTAATTTGAAAATAAATATTAATCTTACTTAACACATTGTATGCGGACAACGTCTCGACGACGTCTTTCGCATACTATTACTAGAGTGCGAAGACATCATCGAGACGCGTTGTCCGCATACGATGTGTTAATATGAAATAATTGTAAATATTTAATTTATTTAAAACATTGATCATTTTCTACTTAAATTTTTATCCCGTGTATTTACCGCTTCTCTCCCTACTACATTTCTTCATTTTGTTACTTACTTTATGCTAAAGAATTTGTTCATCTACGAGTTTTAGGCATACGCTTGTCCGTGTACCTTTTGTTACTTTACTGAAAAGAAGTTTCACTTCTGGCATGTGTATATAAGTACACATACCCTTTTTTAAACAATGTTTATCATATTAATTGGGTTAGTAAATTACACACCTTAGAAACATAAAAACATTATACTGCCATGTTATCAGTTACCAATATTTTTAAATTTATTAAAACGCAAACCGTTAAATATCTTGATTAAAAAATAAATGAACTTGGGCCACTTTCAAAATAAACGACTCATATTGTACTGTATAAGTGGAAATTATGATATACAAAGTATATTAATATTAGGTTTCTAAATTTTAGGCTAGGAAGTAATTCATCAATAAAATACAGTTTTTGATAGAGAAATTCTTTATTTGTTGTTTTGGAACTGTGGCTGATTCACTTTACACAAATGAATTTTAACCCCAACACCACAATAATTTAAAGTGTTCAATAATTACTTATTGTTCACTTATTATTTATAATTATATAATTTATAATTATATCGACTGATGCACTTCGATGGCGACGCCATCAGAAAGGCTCTGACCATGATGGCGTCGCCATCGAAGTGCATCAGTCGATATAATTATAAATTATATAATTGTAAATAATAAGTGAACAATAAGTGATTATTGAACACTTTCAATTATTGTGGTGTTGGGGTTAAAATTAATTTGTATAAAGAAAAATTCTTGTTTATTGATATCAATGTAAAGTAGAAACATGATAATTATGAATGGAATACAATGTCAATCAAATGTCCTTTTCTACCATGTAGGCAGACATACACTCTTTTATCGAAATTCTCAAGCACGATTCGCAATAAATGAGGTTGTATTTCAGTTATAACTGCACGAATTTCATCCTTCAGTTCTTGAGCCGTTGCTGGTTTGTTGGCATAAACTTTATCTTTCAAATAATCTTATAAGAAAAAGTCTATCAGTGTTAAATTACAAGATCTAGGTGGTTAATTAACAACTTTATTATGAGAAATTAAATGTCCATTGAATTTGGTTGTGAGTAAATCGATTACCGCACAAGTTTTATGGCTTGTGGCAACATTCTGTTAAAACCACATGTGACTGATATCAATATCTTCAAGTTCCAGTCACAAAAAAACTGTTATCATGCTTTGGTAATGCTCTGAATTAACTACAGCACGAACACCTTGCTTTTTTAAAATAAGTATAGACCAATGATGCCTCTAGCCTATAAACCATACCAAACAGTAACTTTTTGAAGATTTAATTATTGTTTAACAATGGTTTTTGGATTTTTACTTCCCCATATGCAGTAATTTTATTTGGTTACATAACCATTTAATTAAAAATCCGATTCATCACTTAAAATTATTTTGTTAAAAAATCAACATTTTCTACTTTTTTTTCTTGGTACCAATTAACAAACATACGACACAAATGATGGTCAGCTGGCTTTAGTTCGTGTGTTAGTTGGGCTTTATATGCATGAAGATGGAAATCTTTTCATAAAATGTTATGCAGAGTGCTTCTTGTGATGTGAACGTTGACGAATCGATGTTTGAGGGTCTTCTTCAACACTTTCACGAACAGCAGCGACATTTTCAGCTAAATACCACTACGAGCTAATGTTTTTGGACTGTAGTCTCCAACAGTACCAAATTGTTTAAATTTTGCGATTAGGTTACGAACAGCAGGCTCCGAAGATATTTGATTACGAGGGAATTTTACACATTGATGTTGTAAAATTTTCACCATTTTTATAGGAAATTTTCACTACTAAAATACGTTGTTCAAGCGTGTAGCGTTCCATCACTAAAATTTTTCATGTTTTTAATACACAAATGTTAAATACTGACCATTAAATATTTGACATTTTTTAAAATAATAGCCAAATTATTTCCTAACCTTTCATTTCGACACCTTTTGTTATTAATATATTAAAATATGTAAATACAAGTTTATAAAAAATAAAAATCGTATTCAGAAATGAATTCTTGAACCAATAATGTCGACGTTAGTAGTAAACAGAAAATAGTAATAAATTAAATCTAAATTTTAGACGTCACTTATTAAAAATTAATATAATAAATGATTTCAGCAATAAAAAACAATTACTCGCCTGAAACCATGGTGAAAGTCGGCCGGGTGAATTTACTGATAACAGTGTACCTAATGTCTTGCGTTGCTGACGAAAAATGAAGACAAGCGTGAATCCGTCGTCGCCGTGGGTCAACGCTTGTGTTACGGGCGTAGAATTAGCCAACTGCACATCGCCGTTGTACGACGGACGAAATTTATAAGCCGGAAAACCTTTGATGGGTCCTTCGATCAACGACACTCCGGATGTTTTATGACTCACATTCAGTAATTGCAAGATATCAACCTCGTCTGTAAGAGAAAATTGCTGTTTACTACTATTTGTAAACAATCCATAAAAATGTAGTTAATATTAATTGAACATAATTTGTTTATTTTGTTTTAAAGGCATAAATTTCATTAACTTTTATGAGATATTAAATAATTAGAATGCTGGCTTTCTTAATAAAAATTTTATATGAAAACTGTGACACCTAAAAACGATTTGAAATTTCCAGTGACTACAGTAATTTAAAACAATTACAAGGGTATTAATAAAGCAATTTAAATATTTAAAACTAAGTACTGAACAATAAATGAAATGCGATACAGTTTTTAGTATATATTATACTAGGTATATATTTTTACATTATGAGTTTCCTTTAAAAATATATTATTTTTTTGCACTTATAATAACTTTACATTCGTCTTTTGCTTATATAATTATGGTTCTTATTTACCAGGATATAACATTTTTTATTGAGCTATACTCTATTTTCTATACATAATTAGACATGCTCCGTGTAGTTAGAATATTGTCTATAAACACGCCCAGATATATTATGGGCTTCCGCCAATTTCGTGAAGTATTTTACTTAGACATTCAAAGTAGTTTAAAGTCTTTCTCTTCAAATATTTTCTCGGTCGTAAATATGGTTACGTCGAATATATTTCTTGACATATCTTCTAGTACATTAGTGAAATATTAAACATTGTTTTAATAACTTGCGGTCATTATATAAAGCATCCTACTCAATGAACGAATACACAACGTGGTTAATAATTATTAAATGAAACGGAGGAAATAAAATTAATATTTATTTAAATTAACATAGATGAAGACAAATACTTGAATAAATACGAACAATGAAAAGAATTCAAGTTTAGTTTCAAATGAAACACTCTAAAAAAATTACGAAATAATGCCTTATAGTATTCATACATAAATACTAATAAGAGTACAAACATATTGATACAATTGTAGTTGATGATAGTGACAAAATTATATTCAAAGTACTTATGATATACTGGCCAAGAGAAGGATTTAGTCAGAGTATCACCTTTTTCTGTAGTAAATGACCATGACATAAGAATTAAATTAGATAATTGTAATAAGAGATCATTGAAAATGTAATCTATTGTACAGGATCAACCAAATGTGACGCCTAGTTATCAGCACTATATAATGTCTACACGTTATATCTTTTCAAATGATATAATAAGCCTTTGCATTTTAGTAGAAGGTTACAATTTTAACCATGGATAGGTATACATTGCAGCAAAGCATTCACATTATTCAAAATTATTATGAAAATAGTCGTTCTTTAAAAATACCATTGAACAAATTCGTGATTTTTTTTGGTGTACGTAATCGGGCAAATCAGACTTCATTTCAAAGATTGGTGAAAAAAATCGAAGAAACTAGTTGTGTTATAGATACACAAAAAAGTGGAAGACCAAAAACTATACGCACAAATGAAAACAATGCTGTTGTAAGTGAAAGTTTAGAAAATGAACCGACAACATCAATTTCACGTCGTTTGCAAGAACTGAGAATATCTTATGAATTTTTATGGAGAAATTTGCATAAAGATTTGCATTTACACTCATACAAAATTCAATTGATCCAGGAATTAAAAGAAAGAGATCATTTACAACAACGTAATTTCGCTAGTTGAATTATTGAACAACAGATTTATTATTTTCAAGCTCAATTTTCTTTAGTGATGAAGCTTATTTTACAATGGATGAATTCGTAGCAAAATTACGAGGTCAGACAATTAAGTATTGCGACAAAATTCAAAAATCGAGTATATTTAAAAATTAAGGTACATCGCTGCGATCCTCTTCAAAGTAGTCCCCTCCTGCATCTATACACTTATTCCAGCGAGTTTTCCAGTTTTCGTAACAATTCTGGAACACTTCTTGTGGGACCTCTCCGAGTACCCTCGTCACAGATTCTTGGATATCTTCAACGGAGTCAAAATGTCGACCTTTGAGAATTTTTTCATATGGGGGAATAGGAAAAAGTCGCAGGGTGACATGTCCGGTGAATAGGGCGGTTGTGGTAACGTTGCGATGCCTTTAGACGCCAAAAACTGAGAGACACTGAACGCACTGTGACAGGGAGCATTGTCGTGATGCAGAACCCAAGTCTTCGCGATTTCTGGACGCACTCTGAGCACCCTTTTTCGTAATTTTTCGAGCACATTGCGGTAGAATACTTGATTTACGGTTTGTCCAGATGGTACGAACTCTTTGTGAACCACCCCTTTGCTGTCGAAGAAGCAAATCAACATGGTTTTCACTTTGGACTTGCTCATTCTCGCCTTCTTTGGTCTTGGTGCTCCAGGGGACAGCCACTGTTGGCTTTGTCATTTAGTTTCGGGGTCATATTGAAAGAACCAACTTTCATCACCAGTAATAACTCGATCGAGAAGTAGGATCACTTTCAACCTGCTCGAGACAATCTTGAGCGATATTCATTCATTTTTTTCGTGACATGCACTACTCGCGCGTTGTTACAAAACACTAAACAGCTGGCGAAGAAATGATCGTACGAGGGTGGTCAAGGTCTCAATCGAGAGAGTAGGGATCTGCTATTACGGTGGCGGAGTTACAGGTTCGCAGTGTTACCACAGGCCGAGAAAAAAAATCGGTCACATTACTTAATTGTCTGACCTCGTATTGTATCTGGGGTGATAAAATCCTTGTGTTATTCATCAAAAATCTCTACACTTAAAAAAGTCACTATTTGGTTTACATTTTGGGCAAATGAAATAATTAGACCATTTTTCTTCGAAGATAATGCTGAAAATGCTGTCACTGTGAATTTGAGCGATATCAATCAATGTTGAGTGATTTTTTATAGATAGAATTGAATGATATTGATGTGTCTGATGTATATTTCTAAAAAAACAATGCTATATGTTACACAACTCGAGGAAACATTCAGTTTTTGCGATCGAAATTTTGTCAACGTATAATTTCACGAAACGCAGATTTTAATTAGCCTCCAAGATCATGCGATTTAACACAACTAGATTTTCTGTGGAGTTTTTTGAAAACTTGAGCCTATACTAACAAGCCACAAACAATCTATGATCTAAAGAACAGCATTCGAGTTGCAATTCGTGAAATAAATCCAGCAGCATGTCGAAAACTCATTGAAAATTTCGATATTCGAACTATTGAGTGTAGATGCAGTCGTGATGGACATTTGAACGATATTCTGTTCTAAGTATAATTGCAATGAATTATACTTTCAATAAAAAAAAAACTTGAAAAACTCCAAATAGTTTGTGTTTCATTAAAAAGAAACATGAAGTCGTGGTTTTTGGTTTGATTTGCACTTCCTTTTATTTTAACACATGCAAATTAGTAATTTTCTCAACGAAGGATTCTACAGTCACAATGTAAAAAGTAATATCTTTTTATTAAAAACTCTCTGACTGAATTCACTACATTAGATAGACATATTATTATTATGAACATATTATACATACATACTTATATACAATATATATATATATATATATATATATATATATATATATATATTATATATATACATATGCATAGAGTTTATATATTATTTTTAAAAAGGAATACATACATTAATTTCAGTTTCTTAAAGCTAATTGCAGAATGTTTATTTACATTCACAATCAAACAAGACGATCCATTCAATAGTACCAATTAAAGGTGTTTATAAACCACTTGTTTTGTTATTTGAATTGTCTTGTACAAACAATGCTTGAATAATAAATGAATCAAATAAACAGATACAAGATATCTCTTTTTTACATCAAAATATTTTTAACGCAGTTCAATATTTTATATAAAGAATGTAAAAACGCGTATATTTTTTCTATAAAAATTAATCTTAATTTTTATCATCTTAAAATTACATTTTTTATAAACAAACACTTTTTAAATTTATTATGTATAATAATTATTCTACAGTTTATGAAAAAAATCGTTTTTAAAACAAAAAGTGCAACTATATTTTATATTTTTTTTAATTCGGTATAATTATTTTACATAAAATTTCTTATTATATAAATAAATATATATTTTTAGGATTATATAAGAATCCTGTAAATAGATAGGAATACAAAATAATGTACTATTTTTATGAGAAATAATAATGTTTATATACTAACAGAAACAACAAAATGTGTTATATTTGAAAATTACTTATAAATTTTGATTAGAACGTCTATTTTATTGAAAACGACATGATTTTTATTTTAATATTTGCATATATATATATATATATATATATATATATATATATATATACACGAAGGTCGTTTGATAAGTATGGTAAAAAAGTAAGAAAAACTAAATTAAAAAATTTAATTAAATTAACAATAAATAAATTTATCATACTTATCAAACGACCTTTGTATGTATATATATATATATATATATATATATATATATATATATATATATATATATATATATATATATATACATCAACATCACCATGTCTAGATTATATCAATCAACTACTAGACAAAAGTCTCACTGAATGTTACTATTCATTTGTATTTGGTCATATTCATCCTGTGACCAGATGGGTTAGTAAGGATTTTTTATTCAGGGTTCTCCCTTAGGCAAATTGCCTTCACTAAAACTAAAGAGATCCGCCTGTTCTATATCTCCGACAAGGGTTCGAATGTACTTCTCCCGCATGACAGGCAGTGATACTAGTCACTACAATATCGTTCGGTTATGTATATTTGTGTGTATGTATATATGTATGTATGGATGTACGAGTCGTTTGATAAGTATGGTAAAAAAGTAAGAAAAACTAAATTGAAAAATGTAATTAAGTTAATTAATGAATTAAATTAAACAATAAATAAATTTACCATACTTATCAAATGACCCTCGTATGTATGTATGTGTAAATATATATATATATATATATATATATATATATATATATATATATATATATATATATATATACACATATATATTAAATCTACCGGAAAGTTCTGCCCGATAATGTCATCTCAAGTTTTAACACGTATGAACGTATTCGTTTCAAATATATATGGCTGCCTCTTTTTATCATTGTATTTCTATAAATGTGCTCTTCTAAATTTACTGAAACAATAGTTTCATCATCTCAGTATTAAATGAGATTCGTTCGCGTAGACATGTCTATTGATAAAGTTCATTTACGGCATTGCATTCTGTATGAATTCCGACAAGGTAGAAATGTTACAGAAGTGTGTAGAAATTTGGTGGTTTTTGGTGAAGATATAGTTTCCGACAGAACGTGCAGGAGATAGTTCGAAAAATTTGAAGCAGGCGACTTTATTCTTAATGACAAGCCACGCTCTGGGAAACCATCTTGATCGATGACGATATTGTTAGGACCATTATACAGCGAGATCCTTTTTTGACAACATCGAAGATTACGAAAAAGATCAACATAACACAACAAACCATTTCGGATCATATTCGGAAACTTGGATTGGTGTATAAATATTCCAGATGAGTGTTTCACGAGTTAAGTGAAAAAAAATTTACATGACCGATTTATCATATGCACATTTATGCTTGCTCGAAACAAAAACGAACCTTTCTTAGACCGGATGATAACCGATGATGAAAAATGGATTACTATGAGAACATTGTGAAAAAAAACATACTGTGAGCCTATACAACCTTCCTCCTCCACCTCGAAACCGAGCTGAGCCTCAATAAAAGAATGCTATTTATATAGTAGACGTCAAAGGACCAATACACTATGAGCTTCTTAAACCCAAAGAAAGGCTGAATTCGGAAATGTATTGTCGACAGATAAATGAGTTGAACGAAGCACTCAAGGAAAAGACACCGGCGCTGGTCAATTGTAAACAAATCATACTGCACCATGACAACGCCAGGCCACATGCTGCTTTGGTGACTCGCCAGGAAATCGCAGAGCTAGGCTGGGAAATTCTGTCATATTCACCATACTCTCCGGATCCAGCACCATTCCATTGTTATTTGTTTCTCTCACTGTAAAAATTTTTGGAGGAAAAAAAATTCAACAATAAAGCTAACGTCAGCGAAGTAATGCTTAAGTTTTTCGCCTCTAAAGAGGAGTTATTCAGAAATGGAATTCACAAATTACCATCATGCTGGGAAGAGATCATTAGTAACGAAAATTATATTGTTTAGTAGATGTTATTAAATGTATTGAAAATGTTTAATTTTCTTTTAATTTAAAAACAGACCGAATTTTCTAGTAGACCTAATTATATATATATATATATATATATATATATATATATATATATATATATATATATATATATATATATATATATATATATATATATATATATATATATGTATATATACAATATACGTTCAAAACTGTGTCTACTTAATTTATAAATGGAAAACTAATTCTGATTCTAGAGTAGTGGCCATTGAAATCCGGACACTCTTGTCAACACTGTTTTCTAAGCTGTTTCAGCCAATAAAACGGGGAGTCCCTGTTTTTTTTCATTGTTTTTATGCAAGCATACACAAATAATACTTTTCCTTATATTCTATAACAAGTATTTGGTAAAATAACATTATAAATGAAGTTAGAAAGTGTAAAAATGATTAATATGAAAAAGCTGACCGAAGAAGATAAACTTAATATTTTGGATTTGTCAAAAAAGAATTTAGTTTTTCGTAAAATAACTGATAAAGTCGAATTCAGAAAATCGTTCTTTGCTGAATTTTTTAAAAAAAATCGCGAAACATACTCTATTGAGCAGAAAAAGAAATTTGGATTCAAGAAAAAACAACGGCACACCAAGCTACCATCCTAATCAAGCTGTTTTTGAGAAATCGTTTCAAAACTGCGGCGAATATAGGAAGAAATTTTGTGGATGGAGATAGATTGAAAATAAATACACGAACTGTTAGAAGAAGGCTTCGGTATACTCAATTGTGCGCTTAAAAACTCGCCAAAAAGCCACTAATAAAAAATGTTTCAAAAACTACTTTAGTGAACTGAAGATCATAAGAATTGGACTGCAATGGACTAGAGAAATGTAATTGTTTCAAACGAGTCCAAATTCAACATATACGGATCCGACGGAAGGCTATATATCCAAAGAAGAAAGAATAAACATTTCAGCAATTACTGCATCATAAAAACTGTCAAGTATGGGATCAACCGAATGGCCTGGGGATGCTTTTCTTTATACGGAGTTGGTTAATTGGCTTTAATAGATAGTTCTGTAAATAGGAATCGATACAAAAAAATTTTGGAAGAAAGTTTTGTGCCATCGATGGAAGAGCACTTTTTACTGACAAAATACGTTATCTTCCAACACTACTCTGCGCCATACTATTGTGTTCAACTTGTTGGTATTGATGCTTACGTCTTCCTGATTGTTTCAAGAATTGTACAGAACACTCATTTTTTAATTAAATGTCTTTTCTTTTAAGGCGGAAAAATATCTTGACGAACTACGGGTTTCAATGCTGTCATGGCCCGAATATAACCCTGATTTGAATCCCATAGATAACTGTTGGAGTCTTATTAAGGTTAAACATGCTAAAAAAATACTGAAAACGTTAAAAGAGTTGGATCGCTTTATCCAAAAATTGTGGTACAAAGAATTTACGCAGGAAACTTTTAAAAAATAGTTGATTTTTTTAAAACTCTTTAAAAATTCATTGAGCATTATTTCTGTCTTGCCGATGTTCATCATAAGAGCAATTTTTACTTGTTTTGTCTTATTCTTCTATTATTATTTTAAATTCATCTTACCTCATTGATAAAATAATAATGTAGTCAGTAAATCTTAACTGAAAAAGTATTACGTCATTTACTTTTATTTCTTTTGATTCTCAGTTTACTGCCTTAAACATTTATTCTAATAACACTGTTACCAGCTTTAGTGATATCGCATCGTCTATCTCATTTCTTCTATATTTTTAAATTTCCTGCTTTTTGTACACTTGTACGCAAAATGTAGCATTTACATAAATATTTTTAAGAATTCAATGTATCAAAAACTTGATTTTATTAATGAATTTAATATCTTATATATATATATATATATATATAAGTAATATTAATTTATATGCCATAAATAGGAAGTTATAATTAAAAAATTCTGATTGTACATTATATAGCCATTTTTCAAAAATACAAGGTACGATTCGGTTTGTTATCTGGTGTTTTATAAATTTTTGAGAACATATCAAATATGTACTGCTGAAAATGAATTTCATTGATTTTCATTTCGAGAGCTTCGCGTTTTGATTGAAATTTTAATTGACTATATAAAACTAATTGACAGATGTTCACCACAGTCTCAATTGACAGACTACCTTTCATCAGTATAATGAATTCTGTATTGTATGCGTTGACGTTTTTCTAATTTTAAAATTTCAAATTATACTTGTATTTTATACTCATATTGTTTAAAAATGAATTCATTTTCCATGTTCTTTTACTAAGCAAATAAAAATGCTTTTATATTAATTTTTTTTTCTTTAAATATGATTTTTGTTTAATTATATGTATATTAAGTGCTAATTAATTAATCCCCAATTTTGAAATAAAAATAAGTTAAGAAAAATCGCAAATTCTAGATAAAGGTATTAATCGTATTCAAAATATTACTTATTAAAACTTGAGTTTCTATGACAATCCCTAAAAAATAGAGATCATCCAAAACAAAATAATAAAAAAAAATGGAATATTACTTTTATACAAATTAGACAAATATATAAAAAAAACCTTATATATATATATATTTAACACTATTGTACACACTGAAAATAAAGGATTTTTTTATCATATATTAAAAATGAAATATTAAGATTTATATCCACTTTCCAAAGATGTCCATGTATAAAAACCATATATATCCGCCTTGGATAAATGGAAATTGGTATAAAAGTCTTACACATCTCGTCTTCAGTCATTCATATGCGAAGCTGTATAAATGCGAACATAAACCACGCATGTATTCAAATTTTTATAACTGGTTTTATATTTATTCAATAAGATGACGTTGTTGACATTAAATATAAAATAAGACTAAAATATAACACAAATAAATTAGTCACCCACAAAATAATATTTTGTAGTATTAGGGGTAAGTGATTCATCTATGTTAAAATATCAATTTGTTTTGAAATTACAGTTTCTTCAAATACTTTCAACAATACTGTATGTACATGTCTATACGTATACATATGTATATATATATTTATATATATATTTATATATATATATATATATACGAGGGTCATTTGATAAGTATGGTAAATTTATTTATTGTTTCATTTAATTAATTAATTGATTTAATGAAATTTTTCAATTTAGTTTTCCTTACTTTTTTACTATACTTATCAAACGACCTTCGAATATATATATATATATATATATATATATGTAAACCCCGAATAAAAAATTTTCACCAATCAGCCTAGTCAGCGTGGTGAATATGACCAAATACCAGTGAATGGTGGTATCATTCATTGAGGCTTTCGTCCAGTAGTGGATTGTTATGGACTTAATGATGTGTTGATGATATATATATATATATATATATATATATATATATATATATATATATATATATACATCCGTCCCTCAATTTACGAGTGACTTTTTTTAAGCGGTAAATTATACCTCTATTTACGCGGAACTTTTTATACGCGGTATTGATTTACGCTGCACTTTTTATACGTGGTCACATAGATTTCATTTTATATAATTTTTCATGGAATTTATTGTATATCAAAGTGACGCAAATTCTTACTTGAACGTATAAAAGCACGATATAAATATATAAAAGGTTGATTGTTTTGAATTACAGTAGCGATAGTGACACCGAATAAAAATTATCTACTTTTGTTTTCTAAAACGTCATTATTTTTTTGTTAAGCTATGTGAAATAAATATGTGTTTCTATAACTTTACTAGCATTAATTACCAATATTTTTTCTATTGTACTGACAGACTCAATTTACGCGATTTTCATTCGTGTAAAACAAATCCACGCGAAACAGATACTCCGCGTAAATTGAAGGACGGGTATATGTATATATATATATATATATATATATATATATATATATATATATATATATATATATATACCTAAGATTAAAATAAAACGTACATCAAGTATTTTTTCTTCAATATAATTTAAAATATAGAAAATATTGATATATGAATTACTTATTTTTATTTTAAATCACACTAATATAAACAAAATTTTCCACATTCTATAAAAATTAACAATTCAAGCGAATATGAAAATAGAGAAAAAAATAGTAGACCCTTGGACAAAATAGTAGCTGCGGCAATAGATTAATTTTTAAATTTGAATTGTGAATATAATATCTGAATTGTCTGAATATAATAAATGTTTTTATACGACAGTAACCAATATTATGTACCAGATTTTTTACTTCAATTGGAATAATTTGTTGGAAAGAGACCTAAGAATTAAATCAATTGAAAAGTTGCAAAACTGAGGAATGTAACTTACTAATTAAGTAAATAAAAACAGTTATTTTAAATAAAGTATTTTTTAAGCGTGATAAAACTTCAAATTGAATCTCTATCAAAAGTTCTATCTAACCTAAAAAACATCTTTACATATATATATATATATATATATACATAGAAATAAAAATGTTTTTTTAGGTTAGATAGAACTTTTCATAGAGATTCAATTTGAAGTTTTATCATGCTTAAAAAAACATCTATACTTATAATTGTATTAAAATTTACTGCAACATTTATAAGATAATGTGATGAATAAATTGAGTTTTTTTTCTAAAAATATTTAAAATGTAGTTTACATATAATTTCCAAAAGAGGTTTTAAAAATTCGAAAAAATAACCAATAAGATTTTGAAATGTATATACCTTAAATAAATATTCAATGTAATATAACCAACTAATTAATAATAAATAGATAATAATATATTTAAAATTAAAACACTCTCAGGTATAGAAATCAGGTATAGAACTGAAAAATAAAAAAATGAACTGTAATAATAATACAGTCATTAAGATATCAGTGTATTATACATGTACAAAATTTAATCGATAAAGGGTTTTATAATGAACAACCTAGCTTTTTTTACATTACAAAATTCGAATTTCATGTCACAAAATTCAGATCGTTTGAAAAAGAATAATTTATTACGAACATTTAGAAATGGTACAGGCCATCAATCCTGAACGATTCTGTCAACAGATGGATAAATTGAATCTGACACTAAAGAGCGATGTTATTTTACGAATTGTAAAGGCATTATATTGTACCGCGTCTATCTGAAGCTTGCTACGTCACGACTATAGCGTAATGTACAAGAGTTGATGAAGTCGAACGAGAAAGTTCTTCTTACTTTAAAAACAGGGTAGCTGAATTATCGTTCTACTGATCTCCAAAATAAATCTGAATAATGAAACTTATAATGATTTCTGTGAAATCAGTTTGTATAGAAAAAATATTTCATCGATTTAAAATATCTGACACTGGGTTGAAACCAGCAATATTTGAACAAAAGAAGAACTCAATAGTTAATTTTTCAGTTGACATTTTAAACCAAAAATTGAAATTTAATAAAGAAATTTAAAACTTTGATGTATAAAAACTAAAATTTCAATAAAAGTAGTTGAAATATTAATAATATTTACTTGATATGCTTTTTTGAGTTGACTTTAAAATATTTTTTTTTACAATAATAACACTGTATTTCTGTAAGATTTTATATACTGAGTTAGTGGGAAAATGTTTTTTGTTTTGAGACATGAAAGAATTTTTTTTCTTTTATTATTCATGATTATATAACTTATATTATTTCTTATTATTGTGTTCCATATTTTAGGAAGATTATTTATATCATCCTTATAAAAAGATATTGATTTAGATGCAAAAATATCTCTATATATGATTGCATTTCTTCATATGAATTTATTTTTTTTTTCATTAATATAATTGTGTAAAGGTCAGCATCTATAAAAAGTGTTTTTTAGATTAGATAGAATTTTCGATAGGGATAATTATCAAGTCAGTTGTCAGTTTGCGCACTATGAGTGATACTTGGATTAAGTATATATTGGCAAATCATTATGGAAAGTTTTACACACGAGAAATGTTTCCAAATTGTGAAATTTTATTTCAAAAATCAGTGTTCTGTTCGTCAAACTTATAGAACATTTCGTGAATTTTATGGTGCAAATAATCGGCCATCGGAGCAAGCTATTCGTTGAACTATCGATAGATTTCGAAAAACTTATTCGCTACGTGATGCAACAATACCAACAAGGCGTAGAAACGTGTGTACTAAAGAAAATATTGCTGCTATTAACGATAATGTGAGTGAAGACCCAAATTTGTCGGTTTGTCGTCGTTCGCAGCAACTTGTGCTTTGTCCGACCATTGCGTGGAAAATTTTGCGTAAAGATATTGATCTGCACCCTTACAAGATCCAACTGGTTCTAGAACTAAAGCCACATAACTAATGGTTGCGTCGAATGTTCGATGAATGGGCAGTTTTGAATTTAATGTGGAAATTGTTATTTTTTGATTTTAAATATAATTTTAATATAATTGTTATCAATGTTGATTTAATACGTTTCCATTTCCATTGTATAATATAAGAATTTAATCATTGAGCCGTTTTTTTAAAAAGTGGTATAAGTTCATTTTTGGAAAAACATGAGTTAATGACATTTTTAGTGAGACATAGAAGTCGTTTTTTATATTTACTTTTTTAATAACACAGTCAAGAGTATACAATATAGTCATAATTAACCAAAAGAAATTTACTGTATAATTTTATCGCAAGAATATTATATTACAAAATGATGTAAGTCCATTTATTCATACATTGAGATATAATATTTTAAGGTTTGCGTTTGAATTAAACGAAAAATCGACTTTGAAATATTTTTAGTTATATTACATAAACATTTAAAAATAAACAATTATTGTTTATTTATAAATTTAATTAAAAATAAATATATTTATTAAAATAAAAAAAGATGAAATCAAAAGGTTTGAAAAATTGCATTTTGAAATTATGATAATTTTATTTTTATATTTTTTTGAAAATTTTTTTTGAAATTTTTTTGGAAAATTTATAAATAAACAATAACTGTCTATTTATAAATTTTTATATAATATAACTGAAAATATTTCAAAGTCGATTTTTCGTTTAACTCAAACGCAAATCTTAAAATATTATATCTCAATGTATGAATAAATGGACTTACACCATTTTCTAATATATCGGCTCATATTTTAATAGTACTAATATTAATTAATAATATCGAAAACTAAACTGACTACAATTAAACTTTCTGTTTTTATACACACGTATTTACAATATTTATTCTTATTTCATTATAGAAATGATAAACTTAAAGATAACATTTTTTAATTATTAAAAGAAAAATAATAATTTAGCTTGAAATGTTTTAGGTATTTAAATGAGTTATACTTTAAAATAGAATTTTTAATGGTCGAGATTTTTATAAATCAGTCACTAAATGAATAATAAAGATAGACAATTGTTAAACAAATTTTCAATTATGTATTACGTAAGCTTATTGTATTGAATAAATTGAATCATTGTCAGAATTAAACCGTAGAGCAGTTATAATTCAAATCTTTTATATTATATATTCATACGATTAAATGTAATTTAATATAGTTGGTTTCAGTTACATACGATTCATGCTATATTTTTTAAATCGCATGTATTTAATATTTGATGTAAATACACACACACATACATATATATATATATATATATATATATATGTGTGTGTGTGTGTGTGTGTGTTTTTGTGTGTGCATGAGTATCATAATCACAGCTTATATCAGCTGATCAATACTGGGCGAAAGCCTCACTGAATATTATCAATCACTGATACTTGGTCTATTTACCACGCTGACTAGGCGGTTTGGAGAGGATTTTTATTTAGGGTTCACTCCCTTGGGAAAATTGCCTTCACCTCGGCAAAATATCCCTACCTGCTCTATTTCGCCGATCGGGAATTAAATGTATTTCTTTCATATAATAAGTAGTTACCACCACCAATTGTGGTATTTATATGTACCACCACCAATTTATATGTACATACACTTACGCACAAAATAATAACAAATTAAAAGTTTCTCTTTAATTTTTTTGCACCTTCATTGACAACACTAATATGATATCTAGTGCTTGTTTTTACCGCTAAAGTTGCAATAATTTTACGCTGTTAGACTGTAAAAGAACTGCATTAATAAAACAAAAACAGGTAAATTCCCGACGTAATTAATAAATTATGAAATAATAATAATAAGAACAAACAATTTATTCCTTGTTTTATTTAATAATTATAAGTTAGTAAAGATAAAATAACAAAAAGTGAATTTTGTAAAAAAAACTATAATTTGGAGAAATTGAAACAAAAATAATTTTTAAAAAATGGCTAGGGGAGAGCATTGCTCTGAGAGCATGAAAAATTCAATAACACTAAAAATTCAAGGAAGGACATATCGGGAAATTGATGAGTTGCTTGAAACTTCGTTATGTATGAATGACAATGCACTAAATTTCAAAGTTAAACCAGAAACTCTCAGCCGTAAGCGCTAAACTAATAAAATTTCTGATCGTCACATGGTACTAATTTCCAAAAAAGACCCTTTTAAGTCCGTAAAAAACATCAAGTTAGGGATGAACATTTGATTAAGTATTCCAATTATCTGCAGATGGCTTGTAGAGCTACATTTTTTTTATCGTCAATTAGGAAAAGTACCACTACTGAGTAAAAAAAATATTAAAGACCGATTAGATTTTGCTAAAACCCCACATATCGAATACAAATCCAAAAAAGTGGAGAAATGTGCTTTGGAGTGATGAGTATAAAATAAATTTGTTTGGGTGTGATTGGAAAACTTTTGTACAACGATCAATACGTCAAAAACTTCCATCACGTTACACAAAAAAGACTAAAAAGCACGGTAGTTGAAGTTTAATGGTTTGGGAATGTTACGTTTAATACGGAGTAGGGCCACTTCATATTATCGAAAACAAAATGGATGCCAATAAAATATAAGCATACTGGAGAAGAAAATGCTACCATATATTGAAAAATATATATCTTTTAATTCATCTTTTAGCAAGACAATGACCCGAAGCACACTTAGAAAAAAGCTTCGGCTTGATTTCAGGCCAATAATATCAAACTTATGAAGTGACCCGCACAATTTCCCGATCTAAATTCGGTCTAAAATTTGTGGCCTGAGTTTAAGTATCCCCAAAGAAAATAATCCAGAGGCGCCAAATCACACAATCGTGGATCGGAAATAAGTACGCGATCTGTTAGAAGATGGTTTCAGGAAGCTCAATTATGCACTAGAAAACCCTCCAAAAAGTCACTATTCACGAAAAAATTCTTCAAAAACGACTTCTGTGGGCCAAAGATCTTGAGAATTGAACTGAAATAGAGTGGAGAAATGCAATTGTTTCAGACGAGTCCAAATTCAACATCTACGGATCCGACGGAAGGCTATATATCCGAGCAAAAAAGGGTGAACGTTTCAGCAATCACTACGTTATAAAAACTGTTAATCATGGGATCATCCAAATGGCCTGAGGATGCTTTTCTTTACATGAAGTTGGTCAATTGGCTTTAATAAATAGATTTGGAAATAGGAATCGATACAAAAAAATTTGGAAGAAAGTTTTGTGCTATCGATGGAAGAGTACTTTTTACTGGCAGGAGACGTTATTTTCTAGCACTACTCTGCGCCATGCTATTGTGCTCAACTTGTTGGTATTGATGCTTACGTCTTCCTCATTATTTCAATAACTGTACAGAACACTCATTTTTTAATTAAATGTCTTTTCTTTTAAGGCGGAAAAATATCTTGACGAACTACGGGTTTCAAAGCTATCATGACCCGGAAATAGCCCCGATTTGAATCCCATAGATAACCTTTGAAGGATTATTAAGTTTACAGTTGCTGAGAAAAGACTAAAAACGTTAAAAGAGTTGGATTACTTCATTCAAAAAGTGTGGTATGAAGAAATCACACAGGAAACTTAAAAAAAATTGTCGATTCTATGCCGAAATGCATTATATGCGTTATTCAGAAAAGGGGAGGTCTAACAAAATATTAGTAATAAGTCATTTTTATGTCAATGCGTCTACAGTTGAAAATAATTTCATTTGTAACAGTTTCATGACCCAATTACATGATTTGTTATAACTTTGTTTATTGAATAAAGACCTCAATAAAACAGGATTCTTTCGCTTCTCTCATTATGAACAAAATTTATCCAATGAAATGGATAAACCTATCCATTTTAGAAAGGGCATAGGCATACAAAAAACTTCTAGAAGGCACATTTTACCTATCTACTTACACGGAGGAAAAATATTATAAAAAGCATTTTATTTGCGTGTCCGGATTTCAATGGCCGCGACTGTATATATATATATATATATTTATATATGCATGTGTATGCATGATAATTAAAATTATTTCTTTTTTATTTTAATGTACCGAGAAAAATCATTTGTACTACGTAATTTATTTCTAACGTAATTTATTATAACTGATTTAATCTTAAATCTACAGTAGTCTTTATAATTTAATAATAAAAATATGCTAATTCAATATGCTCGTTGAATGTATATATATATTAAATGAGTATATTTTTGTAAAATAATCAGTTAACAGCAGAAAAATGAACTTACTACCATTTTAACAAGTAACTAGGCCGATCCCACACAATTATCATATTTATACATACATACAAACATATACATACATATATATATATATATATATATATATATATATATATATATATATATATATATATATATATATATATATATATGAGCACAAAATATAAATACAGAAGTGTATACGTGCAATGCTTGAATTAGACACGTACACTCAACTCTGATGTAAAAAATAACAAACCGACCTTTCAGAATAGAAGCAGGTGAATGCAGATTGGCCGCTCCTTCAGGTCCCTCATTAATCACGTTCTTATCGAGATACGATCCGCCGTCCGCAGAGTCGTGCAATGTTCGAGCAGCTCCCGCTTCCTCCGCACGTCCTCCGTCAACATCCGTTGTCGACCACGTGGCGTGGCTGTTGGCCGCACGTGCGTTCATCACGCCAGGAATTACTGAAGCAGCGATAAGGGCAAACAGCAACGACGCCAGGATCGAGTAAGCTGTCGTTGTTGACGCGTTATTCATTTTTATTAACGTAATGGCGGTCGATATACAACTGATTTAGGTTCGGTAAATGTTAAATTCGTTTCGCTTTTGCGCTGTAAAAGATATTTTTCTTTAAGAGAATTTATATATAGAAAAATATATACTTATATAGAACATTCGTGTATGTATATACACATACACACACACAGACACGTATATATATATATATATATATATATATATACATACACACACACACACACACACACACACACACATAGGGTCATCCAATGTGACGCCTAAATTTGTGTTTTATTAAAAAAAACAATAGAAACTATACACATGTTTTCCTATACACCACTCTATACACATGCTTCTTTTTAATAAAACACAAATCTATGTTTCACATTTGGATGACTCATACAGCACTGTACAAAATTATATATATATATATTCCAAGCATAACTATTTTTAGTACTCGGAAAAATATATTAACCCTTTGCGGTCGAGGATTTTTTCAACTGTATTCGCTAAGTCGAATATATGTACTCTCGCTGGGCTACATTCGACCTAGTAAACAGAAATGTGATGCCACTTGTATGGCGGCATCGACCGCAAAGAGTTAAAGGTTGTAATAATACAGTAATTATTTCTATCTAATTTATTAAACATAATTTAGAAAGTTTCATCTTCTTTTAGCAATTTCAGAAAATTTTCTTAGTTATTATTTAATGATGTAAAGCTATTGCATACATTTATGAAAATTGCATAAAAAATAGTTGAGGATTAAAAAATAATAATTACTTAGTGAAAGGAAATTATATGTGCAAATAGTGAAATTAATTGGAGGAAATAAATTTACTATCAAATAATAATAAAAAGTAATAAAATATTCTACAAATAATAATAAAAAAGTACTTAATTTCTTCAAAAAAATTTCATAAAACTTCAAAAAACTTTTAGTTATTATGTTCAATCAGTGAGATGCTATGTAATAGAAATTGGGTTTTTACCTTAAAACGTATTGACAGTTTGTGGACAAAATAAAATATATAAAGAAGTCACGTCAAATTTTTTAAAGTAATAATAATAAAATATGAAGTCAGAGTAAATTTTTCCAACAAAACAATGATCTCAAATATACTGTCCATGTACTTAAATATAGCTGCTATACAATATAACCAGTTTATTAATAAAACCTACTCAAACTTTGGATTTGACTTTCATAGATAATCTATGGGATAAAATAAAAATAATGCGAGGAAATTCAACTTGAAAAGTATAATAATGTTAAATAAAAATTGAAATTTTCAAAAAAAATTTCAAACATTTTACTGTTAATGTTTATTTTCTAATGAACGTTACAATTGTGTTTATTGTTGCTAGTAGATATATATATATATATATATATATATATATATATATATATATATATATATATATATATGCAAAAGTGATTTCGACGTTTATATTTTAATTTAAAATAATAATTTTTCCTTATTCAATACTTTTAAAATTTTATAACTTTTTAATAACAATAAATTTTCGTCGTGACTACAAAAAATATTAAAAGATAAAACTTTCAATTAATTCATAATAGTGCCATAAAATGCAAATAACTGTAATATTTTTTAAATGAAATCAAATTAAGATTGACTTTTAATAAAATTTCAAATAATTCTTATCAACATCTACATACACAAACACATACTATATATATATATATATATATATATATATATATATATATATATATAAGTATAAGTGCATGTGTGTGTATAATGGTAAAACATAGCGGTGGAAAGTTAAATGTATCAAAAATTATTTTAACTTGATTCATGAACGAAATAAATTTTATCGAAAGTATGAACCGTGTAGAGAAACATTTATTAGAACCAGAAAATTCGTTCAACCGACTGAGTTCAACATTAAATATAGCGCAACATTGAACACAGACTACATTTTCGTGGAAATATTATCGTCGAAATGTTTTCGAAACATGATAAATGTTTAATTTTTAGAGATAACTTCAGAAGTTAGCCGATTCTAATATGAATTTAATAATAAATATTACTGAATATCTATAGGATTCTATTAGTAATGAAAACACTTTGTCATAAAAAATATAAATCACAAAAAAACTTAAGTATATAAGCGAATAACAGTAAATAGCCATTTTTAAATAAGGACTTTAAATATTAAGTATAAGAAATAAAAAAATTAAAATGTTTAGAAGATTTTGGAGAATTTTAAATACAATTTGATGACATTTTTACAGATTTCAACAGAAAGGCTCTGATGATGATGACGTCGCCATTGAAATGCATTAGCCGATATAATTATAGACTATATAATTATAAATAATAAGTGAACAATAAGTGATTATTGAACACTTCAAACTATTGTGGTGTTGGGGTTTGAATTCATTTGTGTAAAGACATTTTTACACTAAATATATCTTCATTAAAATATGTATATACTGTTTTTTACTTTATAAAATATTACAAAATTTATATAATTTAAAAACGTCACCATTAAATAATTATCGAATTACGCCTACAAGAGCCCAAAAAAATGCTGACTATGTTATTATGTCACTTAAATAATTTATATTTTCATCTTTAACAGAATTTTTCGAGAAAAAATAAATAAGTAATAATAAAAAAATATTTAGTAAATATTTCGTTAATTAATCCATGGCTTCTTTTGCAAAACCCAACTATAATTACATATTTTTGTAATAATTCTACGAACTTTTCCCGTACTTAAGTTTTTTTTATACTTTCTTATACATGTCCGTGAATTTCTTCAGCACTTGTAGCAGAATTTATTCGCACACTCAAATTTTTTTTATCGTGCACTTATTTTCTTTCTGTTTGCTCTTTATTTACTAAAAATTATTAGATTTGAATTTTCTAACAATATCTTGTACTGTACTACGTAGAATATCAATCTATGTGCAGTTTTGCTTTGTAAATGTCCTTTTTCATTTAGAAACAATAAATTTTCTATACAATATATTTGTTCTACGACTTTTTTTGGCATTATTTGAGTACCAAAATACTATAAAATAGAAAAAGGAAACAATTAAAAATATCTGAGAATTTAATGATAATGGAAGATTTACGTTCTCGTAACAATAGAAAATATTCGGAGATTTTCCAATTTCTATGTGCAATATTTTTTTTGTGCATCTCAATATTATACGTTGAGTAAAAAAAAATTCATCTGAAATTTTTATTTGTTTTAAATTTGAAAATATACTATTTTGAAGTACACTAATAAACGATAATAAAAATATTAAAAAAAATTTTTTTTTACTATATAAATCAATTTATCAAGTAAAATATAATTAGTTTGACGGATAGCGGGATTCTTTTGTGACTGACTATATATATACTGTATATTGCAAAATAATACTTATAAATTTTTTCTCACTTTTCCCTTTATAAATATTATTATAAATTAATGAAACATAAATTTTTAAGTGCAAATGTTATGAAAACATATTTTGCTATTCAACACTATTTTTACTATTTAAATAATGGTAATAGAAAACAGTTTTAGTGAACAATTACAAAAATGTTTTAATAACTATAGGAAATATTTTTATTACATGTACATATTATTGCAATATTAATTAGTTCTAAGTTATACAGAATTTTTAACGAAAAAAAAATGTAATTAAAGTGATTTTAAGATTTCTAACTTTTTAAATAGCAATGTTTTCTTCAAAAGTTTTCTGCCTTGTTATACTGGTTTCTAATCCTAACTAATTTTAATTATTTTAAGTACCAGTTAGCGAAACTATTGTGTATCGTTAAGCCCTACTATATGGATAAGGAAAGATCAGTAAGCTTAAAGGATTTACCAAAACATAGTTATCCAGTAAAATAGTGACTGAAATTAATCTGGATTAGCAACGAAAAAAGTTCACAATTTGTATAAGATTAAATACATACTTATTCAACAAATAAATAAAACTTTAATGACATATTTCCTTCACGAAAAATATGTCAAATAATTCTGTACTACTATAAAAAAATGATTAATTACTATTATGAAAAAATACTACTATTTTTATTCACAATAATTATATATATATATATATATATATATATATATATATATATATATATATACGTGTGTGTATGCATGTTTTAATACTAATAAAATATTTGAATTAAAATTTAATATTTAAAGAAAATACAGTATAAAACTGATATATTTTTCATTACTTGTAAACAAAAACACGTAAATTTGGGTCATTTGTTCATCGACATAAAGCAATAACACAAATGAATTATCACTCTAACACCATAATTGTTACACGCATTTCGATGTCAATGCCATTATCATAAGAGTAAAAATAAAATCTATACGTATTTTATAATACAGCACTTTGACGACGGTGTCATTGCTATATTATTATCCATCACCTTATAAGCAAATATAATAAAAAATAAATAATTATTGAATACTTTTACAATATTTTGTGGAGCTGAATTGATAATTATTGGACTGAAACAAAAGTTTGTAGCGTTTTTTAAGTTTAATTTAATAAAGCCTTTTACGTAGTTCTATTTTTTAAATTTATTACATATGTGCTATTTTGTCGTATCACCTTTCACCATATTTCAGGTAGTTTCATTATTCCCTTCTCCCAGAACTTGGTGTCCTTTTCTGCTATAAAGTGCTCATGGTGATTTTTGCAATCTTTCAATGTACTGAAGTTTTTTTCGTTAAGCGAATTCTGTAGCGATAAATTCTGTAGCCTAGATTTGTGTTTTATTAAAAAGAAACAAAAAAAAAACTATACACGTTTCCCTATACACATGTTTCTTTTTAATAAAACACAAATGTAGGCGTCACATTTGGATGACTCTATATTTCTTAATTCAAATTGACTATAATAAATTAAATTACTTTTTTTCGGTGATATAATTATAAGTAAATAAAAATATAAATTGAATTCTATTTTACGTATTCTATGTTCAAGATGTGTCGTATTGTCATAAAATAAAGCAAATTAGAAATTAAAAAAACTGTTAAAATTTTTACCTTCGTGTTTTATTTTCTTGAAATAATAAATATCTTTAAAACGAAATCTTTAAATAGCTAGAACTGGTATATTGTTTTTTCTATAATGTCTCTGTAGTCATAGCTGTTTTATTACTGTAAATTTCTATAGTATTAAAACTTTTAATTGGATAAGAAAATAATTCTTATCTTATATATATATATATATATATATTATATTTGATATAAATACAAATTTATATGACAAGTATAAAACCTTAACACATAAAAAATTATTTCCGATTCGAATTATTACTTTTGATATTTAATAAGATGTAAGTAATTTGGAATAAAATGATGACAGTGACTTGAAAAATTTCCAATGCATATATGAAAATCATTATTTAATATATAAAAACTTCTATTAATAATAATTATAATGTAGTAAAACAAATAAATTTAATTTTACAAATTAATCATTATTTTTAAGTCTATAAAATGGTAATTAATGAACAATATTAAAAAATATATAGTATTGTTAAAGTAATAAAATTGATAAAAATATTTTCTAACAAAGGTATTAAAAATGTATATTTTATTTGAATTAAATATTTTAAAATCGTTTTACAAAAATGAATGGAAAACCATATTTGTAATTACAATTTCAGCTGATTTAAAATTATAGTGTTTATTTTTGTAACTTGAATATAAAATAATATTAAAAATAAAGAAAGCTTCATAAATTTTAGATAAAAGTTATTTTTATATATAATTATTTGTATTCTTTATATATTTAATACTATTTAAAAATTCTATAATTATATATATATATATATATATATATATATATATATATATATATATGAAAAACAAAATAATATTCCATAAAACTATTTCGTTACTAGATTATAAAATATACTGAATATATCTTAAAAATGTATACTACGTTCCCTTTTTAGATTAACTATTCAAATTTGTACGTTAAGCGAATGTGCAGGGTATTTTTCTGCAGCCCTTCGAAAATAATCAGTGACCCACAAAAAGGTCACGACCTCTATTTCACGCATTATTCTTCTAGTGTAGAATGATTCACTTGGGTATACATAAAAACTTTTACATTTGTGATTTCTTTATAATTAAAGTATTTATTACTTAATTTACTGCACACTAATTCAAATGTATTAATTAAAATATAATAAACGTAAAAAACTTTTTTTGGAAAAAAAAAACTTTCATATTAGAATATCTAATATTATTAATACATGAAAAATATTAAAAAGTACAAAAATTATGAAAATATAAAAATATAATAAAAATGCATTAATTACATAATCAGAAAACTTAATGAACTAAAACATATGAAATAAATATTGGTTATTTATAATATTAATATATATGCATATAAATTCCAAAAAAAATAAAAAATAATAATTTTGAAAGGTTTCTACTTTTTCTAATATCATTAACTTGTACAATTTCTGTCAATAAGGAATTATTTTTTTATATTTTGATAAAAATAACTAATGATGATTTAATAAAAATATCAAAAATAAAATTAATTGATTAGAAATAGATATTAATAAAATTAAATAAGATGTAATTTTATCATTGAAATCAGTATTTAATTATTTATTATTACAATCATTTCCATTTTCACTATTATTACATAATACGTATGTATATTGATTAAACTTCAAAAAAGAGATATTCATGCAGAAAATATTAACAGGTTACAGGTAGATTATTTATTAAATTTTAATTTTGAACAATTTTAGAAAAAAAATAAAGAAAATGATTTTTTTATCATAAATAAACACTGCACGATTAATACTAATTCCAAACAATGAAATGGTTTATTAGTATAAACCAGAAACTTCACATATCCCTAAAGAAAATAAGCCAGAGGTATCAAATCACATGATCGTATAAGTCAATTCACAGGTCAATTTCTGGATATAACGTTATCGCCGAATTTGTGTTTCAATAATTTGATTTCTTCGGTCGAAGTGTGGCACCTGACATCTTCTGCTAAAACCACATCTCTTCCAGATCGATGTCATGGAAATTTGGAAACAAATATTCATTGATCATCGTTCTGTAACGTACACCATTGACGGTAACGCGATCTCCGGTTTCATTTCGAAAGGAATAAGGTCCAATGATGCCATCAGCGTACAATCCGCATCATACGATGCATTTTTCTGAATGTAACGGACTCTTGTGAATCATTTCAGGATTGGTCTTATTCCAAATGCATCAATTTTACTTATTAACGCAAACTGAACCTCATTACTGAACAAAATTTTGTGCTCTATAAGTTTGGCGAACAGAACACTAATTGTTTGAAATAAATTTCTACAATTTAGAATCGTTACTAAAGTGTATAACGTTCTACAATCGTTTGCCAAAGTGTACTGAATACTATTGTCACTTATAGCGTGCAAACTGACAACTGACTTGACAGCTATTCCTAACGAAAGTTCTATCTAACCTAAAGAAGACATCTTTTACTATTCGTGTATATTTCATTTCTTATATAAACTTTCGACGTATTCCTTCCACTTATTTTTTCTACCTTGTATACATTATTGCAATGTTTATTTTCCACAATTCATTTCTAAAAGTTTTCCATACTTTTTTCTTTGAAATATGTATGCAAATTTCATTGTATATCTTTTGTAACGCCTCCCAGTACTCTTCTTTTATTTAATTTTTCTTCTATTCGTATAATTTCTTTGAAATAGCAATTAAGAGTTTAAGTTTCTTTTGATGAAATCCTATTCTAACAAAAACTATCATTCGTTTATAAAACATTATTATAAAATCTTACCATTAACCAAAACTTACTCGATAGAAAAACATATCGATGTTTTTTCGTGTAAACAGAACAAATCGTAAATTGTAACATGGTGAATATACTGTTGCAACATAAATGCATATAGGATATGGAAAAAATAATGGAAACAGTCAGAATTGTTTAATAAATATGACAGTATTGGAGTAATAACTAAAACAGAAAAGTAATTCAACTTGAAATAAAATGCATCATTCTATAATACAAATATATATATAAACTACAAATGTGTCATAAAATATGTCAAACATATAAGTATATTTTAAATAGAGTAATTTTGTTTCCAAAAGACAGCTATCAGTTTTCCTAGTGCTCTATTACAAAATAATGTGTCGTACAAAGAGCTGGTCTTTATGTGCAGTTCTTGCAGTAATACGATATTTATATATAGTCTTAAGTTTACTTTGTAGCATTGTATGTACAATTAAAAATTAAGTTTTCGTTCATAATTTTGAACGAATGAAACAATCTTATTAGAAAAAAGCTGGTTGTTTCAATTAGTGTTGTCTTCAGTTATATTTATGTATTCTTAATAAATTAATAATTTACTGTCTTGTGATTATTAAAGAAAAAATATATCTAATTATCATCAATCTATTATATATCCATCAATTTAAAGAAAATTGCCATAAATTAAATATTTTTCAAAAAATTATTACTACATTTCTACATCTGTAAAATGGAATATTAAATTTTTACGCATGTTTACTTTAATAAAGCTTTTTATATAGTTCTATTTTTTAAAAATTTATTACATATGTTCCATCTTGTTGTATCACCTTTCCTCATATTTCGGATAGCTTCATTATTTTCTTCTCCCAGAACTTAGTGTTCTATTTTGATATAAAGTGCTCGGGGTGATTTTTGCAGTCTTCCAATGAACTGAAGTTCTTTCTGTTAAGCGAATTCTGTAGCGACCGAATAAATGGTAATCTGAGAGCGCTAAGTCAGGTAAATACGGTGGATGGGGTAGGAAATCCCACCCAAGTAGCACCAATTTTTGTCGTGTCTGTAAAGACACATGCGGTCTTGCGTTGTCCTGATGGAAGACTACGCCCTTTCGATTTGCCAGTTCCGGACGCTTTTAGTCGATCGCTACCTTTAATTGATCAAGTTGAGAGCAGTACTTGTCCGAATTTAACGTTTAGTAATGTAGAAGCAGTTCGTAGTATAGAACACCTTTCAATTCCACCAAATGCATAGTAATACCTTTTTGGATGCAAACAGGCGTTTAGAGTGATTAAAGTTTGTTTATTTCGTTTTATCCAGAATGTTTTTCGATCCAATTGTTGTACACGATTCATTTTTCATCACCCGTAATAATGTGTTTTAAAATCCGTTTTGTGTTTCAAGAGCGTATCGCTGACAAAAATACGATTTTATTACGAAGAAAGAAAACAATAGATTTGAAACGATGAAAATCAGCTGGTAAAAAATCAAGTGAGTATTAAGGATGCTATAAAATTTCATATTCCAGCTCTGTTCATTTCTGTATAGTGATTAAAGAAATATGCGGTCAGAAGTTGTCATTAAGCCAAATTGGTCCATCTCTGTTGATTAGTTTAGATTGGTGGGATCTTAATTTTGCATGCATTATTTTAATGTCAGTAATTGATTGTTCTAGCAACAAAAACAAATAGTGTATGATTCCCTTTGCACACTACCACACAGTCATCATAATTTTACGTGAGTGCAACAATATCTTCGGAAAATATTTCTATACTTCATCGCAGTTTACCACTGTCCAGAGAGTATCCTGTTATCGTACAATATCCATTTTGTATTACATGTGACGATACGATCCAAAAATGGGCCATTATTGTTCCGAATAACAAGTGATGAATAAAGTTCTAAGTACAGCTATTTCTGACCTTTCGTTGATTCATGTTACATGCATTTGTCTAGTTTTTTACCTTTCCTATTGCAGCTAAATGACGAGAAACTGTCATAGGTAAAATTCTTAGGTGTACAGCAAATTCTCGTACTGAAATCGTAGGATTATCTTAGATAATTTCTTTTAATCTGTCACTATTTAGGGTGATTGTGTATCTTCCGCATGTATCATTTTCAAGTCTCACATTGCCAGTTTGAAATTTTTGAAACCATTTTCGTATTCTTTGTTAACAGTTCCTTCTTTGAACGGTAAATGAATGTTTATCTCTGCTTCGACTGCACTACGTCCCAATTTATGTCTGTATAAAAAAGAGTTTGCTTTTGCTCCACATACAACATATTTTCGAGGATTAACAAAGAAACTACTTGTTGAAATACCAAGTAAATACTAACAGCACTGCGAGCAAAGTAATTGCTTTTATATAAAACAATGCAAAAAATAAATAAACCTGTAAAAATCCTCTTGCGATTGTGCAAAAATGAATAGTCGAAAATTGGGCATTTCATGCAGTACAACTTGATATTTAAGTAATCATTAGCAATAATTCAGCCGTTTAGAATGAATATAGAACTGGCTTAAGATCAAAATATTGATGCTTTAATTCAATAGAACTGTCTTCCTATTTAACTATAATGTACTAAACGATCATAATTATTAGTTTTTTGAATGTTTTTCAAACGTAAATTTGGCTCAATGTAGGCAACAAAATACAAGACGTTAGATCAAATTGGATTAAATTTTTCAGTCATCAGAATTTAAAAATTTTATGCTTATTGTATACTTTTTACGCATATTATTATCACTTTCAATAATTGTAGAATTAAAAATTGCTATATTGACATATAAGATTATATATATATATATATATACACGAGGGTTGTTTGCTAAGTATGGTAAAAATGTAAGAAACATTAAACAGAAAAATTTAATTAAATTAAACAATAAATAAATTTACCATACTTATCAAAAGACCCTCGTGTATATATATATATATATATATATATATATATATATATATATATAAATATATAGTGGTGTGAAAATAGGTGTGATTTTAAAGTTCTTGAATTTTATAAAAAAGTTAAATACATTTTCTCTTTAAACGTTTTGTTTCTATGAAATAAGTTATAATTTTTTTCTTTATTATGAATTGGAAAATAAAATTTGAAATTTCACATTTTTTTAAAAATAATGGGTTGTAGAAGACACTGCCAACATGAGAAACGTCATATGATATTTAACTTAAGAAATAAGGTTAAACTTATAAATAAATTGCCGAAATAATGAGTTGCTCACAAAATATAGTAACAAATGCTTTAAAATAGTATCAAAAAAATGAGTACTGGGGACTAAAGCGGAAAATTACTGAAGATATGGAACGAACAATCGTAAAAATAGTTACGAAAATTCATTTGTTACTTCAACGATAAAAAAAAGGTTTGAAACTAGAAGTAACAACATCATCTATTAAAAAATGTTTAATTAAAAATAAGCTTCAAGTCCATAGTTCCTGTAAAGTACCATTTCTAACTGAAAAACATGTTTTAAAACGTTTTATATTTTCATGAAAGCATTGCGACTGACCTGTGATGAAGTGGAAAAATATCCTATGGACTAACGAAAACGAAAAAAAAATTAATTTATTTGGGTCTAATTGTAACAAACCATACGTTAGATGACCATAAAATCAAGAATTACTTAGTTCGAAATACCACTTAGATGAGTGCTACAACAAGATAACGATCCGAAGCACACATCTAAGTTAGCAAAAAAAAAAATGGTTTGATGACCACAAAATTGCAGTAATGAAGTGGGCAGAGAGAATTTATGGGGCGACGTTAAGCTGGCAATTACAAACAAAAAATTTAGAAATAAAGATGAATTATGGGCAGTAGTTGAAAAGGCTTGGAAGGCCATTCCTATCAATCGATGCAAAACCTTAGTCGACTCAAATCCTCGACATTGTGCATAAGTCATACAAAATAAGGGATACGCCATCAAATATGAATAATTTTTTTACTCTTTGACAAATTTTTCGAAATAAAAATTGTTTTTCTTGATATAACATACCTATTTTTTACACTTTAACAGGTACCTCAAAAAATTTTCCCAAATGCAAGTCATCTTCATTTTTTAATAAAACGGCAATACTCCGAAATTGACATTTATTGCACGACAAACTGAAAAGTAAAATAGTTTAAGAATAGTAATTGCATTCCCAACTTTAATTGATTTCTTTCTATATCAAAGACTGTCACCATTGTATATACGTATATATATATATATATATATATATATATATATATATTAGGTTGGCAAATATCTCCCTTCCGCCTTCGAAATTCATTTGGCAAATATCTCCCTTCCGCCTTCTGGTCTTTTGAATTTCGCAGCTATGTACAAAAAAAAGAAAAAAAAAGCGGAAGGGAGATACTTGCCAACCTAATATATATATATATATATATATATATATATATATATATGTATATATATATACAATATAACCTATGTATTAACTATTTCTTAACTTTTTTGCATTAACTTTTAATATTCTTAAAATCAGTCATTTTTATAAAAACATGAACTAAAATTTAACTCAATTTATCAACCATTAAATATCTTTAGCGTTTCATGTAATTTATTATGTAATTAATAAACTTTTTCCAAATTATAAAAGTATTCTACTTGATTGTATTTAAAGTGACTAGCCTGTTTCATTTTAGTTTATAAATATCTTGTTATATTTAAGTGGTGTGAGCAGCAATGTTTCGATCATGTTAAGATATTTTTAACATTCGGCTATATAGTATTTTTACTTACCGTTACACTAACATTGTATTATTTCAGACTAAACATATATAAATAAGTTACTAATGTAAAATTCAATTCACGACAACACAAAACTCGAAGAACGTTTTTCATTCGAATAAAATAACTTTAATAAAATGTAAATAGAAAATGAAAAAACGTATTGGCTGATTAACAACTTCATTTTTTATGTCTTATAATATTAACTAATAAATAGTGATAGTTTAAATATACTGATTTTATCAACACTTTTCATATTGATTGACTAAAATATCGCAAAATTGTACTATTTCCTAGTTTTCATTCACATTTTATGCAATTTATTTTTTTAATTGAGATAAACCAATTTTTCATTTTCCATATATAGATTTTTTTGATTATGATTTTAAATACTACATTTAATTTATAAAATTAGTAATAATTATCTTTTTTAAATATTTATAACATTACACATCTTCATTTCTCTACGTTTTAAATATATGTTTAATAAAAGTGATATTTAATATTTTGCACTGAATTAAATTTATAAACTTTTACTACAAATATTACAAACTATTTAAAAAATCACTCTTAATTTTTTTTTATTTGTTTATAATTCAAATATAATGTCAAGATAAAACGCAAGCACTTAAAATTTAATAAAGATAGAAGATCTTAGTGTAACAAAATCCCGTATTTAAGTATATACATACGTACATGGCTGATTTTATTATTTTGTAATTTTTTATAAAAATCAAAACATACTCTTTTATAAGTGACGTGTGATAAAAAATATATACAGTGAGTGTAATAAGTATTCGTCTCCCTTGTAAATTTTCGTAAAATTGCTTACATTTTAATTAAATATACAATTTGCTAATTTTAATTTTTATTAATAGATTCTTTAATATTAGACCTACAGTTTAGTATATAATATTTCCTGAATATTTTTATTTTTGTTCGAATTATAATAATGAATCTTACATAATGTTCAAAATAAGCGCTAAAACAATTCCAATTGAGGAGTGATGTGTCTTAAAATTTTAATTTAACAATTGGAATTGTTAACCTTTAGAGGTGAAATCCTTTCATGTTCGGAGTAGCATAAACATTAATGAAATTAATTTTACGATGGATTATATATATATATATATATATATATATATATATATATATATATATATATATATATATATATAGAGAGAGAGAGAGAGAGAGAGAGAGAGAGAGAGAGAGAGAAATTTTGTTTCCGAACTTTTCCGAAACTGACCGAAGTACAAATTTTATGACATAAAAATTAACAAAAATTGAAAAAAAGATAGATTTTTGGACAGTTTTACGATAAAAACAAATTTTAATTGTATTGTCATTAGATTTAGATGCACATTAGACCACCAATCTATAATAAACATCGTTTATACAGAAACATTAATATAGCTTTGCAAACATATTTTATTTTTTATAACTTATTTACATTGTTAAACAGAAATAAGATCGGGGGCCAACAAGCAAAGAAAGTAGGATTGGAGTCCTCTAGTAATTCTATAAAAAATCGAAAAATGAAAAGTGTAGTTTTATATTACATATTTTATATGTTAAGTAATCAAGAAAGTTCTATCGCTTTTGAAATTAAAATGAAATCGCTTGTATTTTATACTGAAAATAAGTTTATTCGATTCGTTAAAATATCCACATTCACACAGAACTACTCTTTCCCAACAAAAAGATAATGTATAAATTCCAGTTTTAATTTCAAAATAAAATATCAAAATTTTAAATTTATGATATTAAATATGAATCTTCTGTCTTCCACGACATGTTACTATTATTTTTTTACCATATGATTATTAAGATATGACATACTTATTTAAATGTTCCACAAAATATATACTTAATTAAATATAGGCATATGATTATGAAAAGACAAAAATAATTGAAAATTATGTGATATGTCTGATAAATACAAGACATGAAGGATAATTTTCCATCCTAATTTCATTATCTATTCTCCTGTCACTACCGCAGTATGTGGCTAAGAATTGTATTGTAAAAATAAAACTGTTTGAAGATTTAACTTTGCTAGTTATTTTTGTTGTAATATATTGAAACACTTTTTGTAGTTATTTATTGCAATTTTTTACTGCTAGGGTTTGACTAACTTGTAGATACTCATAATGAATACTTTCTCTTGAAGCCCATAAAAAAAGAGAAGATTTTTTCTTATAGTCAAATTTCTTTTAGGTGTTCGTGATAAAAGATAATCTGATGACAGCCAATGGTAACTACGTTTATAGTAGGAACAAACAATCTATTTTTTGTCACAAGTCAAAATTTAACATAGAAAGTTTTACGATTTTAGCCATTCAGTAAGACACACACAAATGTTAAGACGCTGTAAGTTGTTGTCAAGAGCGATACCCAATTACTCAATTTCCGCCTCTTCCTTATTTTATGCAAATGATTTCGTATTGTTTCGTCATTTACTTTGAACTTATCAGCGAGTTATTAACATGTTAAATTCTAATTTGTTTCAATCATTGTAATTCATCAATATTTGCATTTAATAGTCTACCTGATCTGACTTGGTCTTCTAATGATTCAAATTTAAATCACCTCTGCACCATTCTTGATGTAACTACTCATTCTCCAAATGAAGTAAAATTTTTCTTGTAACTTCAACAGCATTATAAACAAGTTTGTATTCGTAAAGTAAACACGAATATATTACATATTTTTATACAAACATTTTGAAGGGTTGATATTTATTTTAAATTAAAATGAATATATCAAGAAGTGAGTAACTCATTTAATATGGCCGATATAATGCGTCACACGATGCATATGTCGAATAATAGTTCTTGGAATTATAATACATAAAAGCGATAAGATTTTCTTGATTACCTAATATTAAAAAATAAGTATTTTATATATTAAAAATAAATATTAAAATAAAAACAAAGATTATCTTCAAAAATAAATGTTACAAAATGATCTCTCTATTTAAAAAAGAATGGTGTTTCGCCTCTGGCGTGATGTGAAAATGTTGTTTTCGAACTTTTCCAAAGTTTTTCAAGAATTACCAAAATAAAAATTTTATAAAATAAATTAATGTTGCTCCGTATATTGTTAAACAGAAACAAGTTCGGAGATCGATAAGAGAAATGAGTAGAAGGCGAAGCCTCCTAGTAATGAAAAACAAATTTGTCTAAGACACACACATACTACATTTGCAAGAAACCTCTCGCTATCGAAATTTGGGAAAAAATATTCTCAATTTTCAAAGATCTACCAAAAAAACAATTACATATTCTTTATTGGGTACATAGGCAAAACAAAATATTGCAAATTACTACAAATCTTAAAAGAAATCTTTAAAAATTTGTTAAAGAATATGAAATAACATCAGAATCAGTGTTCATACGAAAATAGTTTATATTATGAAAATACAATTATCATAAAAGATCAGAAAAAGAAGATTATTTTGATAAAAATATCGAAACAAGTTTCTAGAATTTATAAAAAAAATATGGTCAACTATAATATGCAATTTCGATTGTTGTAATTTTTGGTAATTGCAATAAATTTAATTTCCTAATTTTATGAAAATATGAAAATGTAGTAGATGTCAAATGTAGAATTTAATAAATAAACTTGATCCATACCATTCAACACGAGCTGATAACATTATGGTTTGAAAGTGTATGTCAACTACATGAGTAGACGAACTATTTTATTGACAAAATAATAGATCAGTATTCCTATTTGAATGTGGTGAAGAATTAACTAGATGAGTGACAAAAAAATCAGAAATATTAATTTCAATTTATTTCCATGAAGGTAATAATCCAAAGCATCACAGTTGGGAATACTACATACGAAATAAAATCTTTCGTAATATGAATGAAATCTTAAGAACCTTTACAGACTTTGTGTCTTCTAAAGACCGCGACTTTTTCGAAAGAGGATTTTTTTGTTGGAAACGCGTCGGCAAGAGTGTATGCAAGCTAATGGTGCTTATTTTGATTAATAAAATGTTTATTTGAATTAAAATATTTTTTTCTTTTTCTTTGAGTAATCCAAAATTTCATATTATACGACCTAATATATAACTTTCATTATAATATGATTGTTTGAAAAAATTAAATACTTTTATATGATGTCAATTCGATGGAACATTCTTTGAAAAATTCGAAAAGTATATTCAAAATTATTACATTCCTTCGAAGACATCGTTAAAGCAAGTATTATTGTGAAACTAGGAAACTGAAATCTCTGAAACTACAATAATATTAACTGAATCTATGTTTTATAGTTTTCAAACTATAATTGCAGCCAAAAACAATCCAGTACGATATTATATTTTAATTTGCTGAAGTTTGGTCCATTTATCCATATATTTATAAGTACACTGTATTATAACATTTGTGAAACTGTTTTCCTATTTTCAGTACTTTTTGTATATACTACAAACCAGATAATTTAAGTTCAAACATTAATATTTCATTATATTTCCAGTACACTTTTATTTATTCTATTTATAAAACATTTCAAATACTTTTTTTTATTTTTATTTAATTACTTTTTTCCATATTACTTATGACTCATTATTTACTATATATATAAGTAGTCTGAAGAAAAATAGTTGTGCCTTTGCTATAGAAAGAAATCAATTAAAGTTGGGAATGCAATTAATATTCTTAAACTGTTTTACTCAACATCTGTTTGTTGTGCAATAAAAATCAATTTCGGGGAATTACCGTTTTATTGAAAAAATGGCTTGCATTTTTTAATTTTTTCGTGCGAAGTGAATATTAAAATGTAAAAAAATAAGTGTGATTCTAAATTTTTTCAATTTTATAAAATAATTAAATATAGTTTCTCTTTAAACTTTTAGTTTCTGTGAGGTAAGTTATAAATCTTTTTCTTGATTATGAATTGGGAAATGAAATTCAAAATTTTAGAAGTTTTTTCAAACAAATGGGTCATTGAGAACACTGCTAACCTGAGGTGCAACATATGATTTTAAATTTAAAAAAGAAAGGTAAAACTTATAAATAAATTGCCAAAATAATAAGTTGCTCCCAAAATATGCTAACATATGCTTTAAAAAAGCATTCACAGATTGAGTGACGCGGGCAAAGTGGGAAAACTACTGAAGATATGGAGAAAACAATCGTAAAAATGGTTAAAAAAAATCTGAGGCAATAAAAAAGATTTGAAATTGAAGTAACAATATCAACTATTAATTTGTTTTAATTAAAAACAAGCTTTAAGCCCGTAGTCCGCGTAAAGTACGATTTTTAACTAAAAATGTTTTAAATCGTGTGATATTTCAATAATTCGACTAACCTGTGACGAAGTGGAAGAATATTCTGTGGACCAACAAAAACAAAATTAATTTACTTAGATCTCATCGTGGCAAGCAAATCGTTAGAATGCCACAAAATCAAGTATTTCTTTCACAGTATACAGTAAAAGCTGACAAGCATGGACTTAGCGGAATAATATAAGCATGTTTTTATTATGGTGGAAAGGGTCCAAATTTTAGATTAGGAACATTATGAATGTCCAAAAATGTGTTTATATACTATGTAATATTATGTTGCCAAATACGAAGTTCGAAATGCCGTTTAGATGGGTGCTACAAGACAACGATCCAAAACATTACATCTAAATCGGCAAAAAAAAAGTTTGATAACCACAAAATTGGAGTAATGAACTGGTTAGTGCAGTCACTTAATCTAAATCCGATAGAGAATTTGTGAGATGACGTTAAGCTGGTAATTACAAACAAAAAATTTAAAAATAAAGATGAGTTATGGGCGGCAGTTGAAAAGGCTTGGAAGGCTATCCTTATCAATCGATACCAGGCCTTAGTCAACTCAATGCTTCGACATTACGCATCAGATATACAGAATAAAGGATATGCTACCAAATATTAATACATTTTTTATTCCTTGTCAATTTTTTCGAAATAAAAATTGTTTTTTTGCTATAATACACCTATTTTTCATACTTCAATAGGTACCTTAAAAATGTCTAAAAAGCAAGCCATCTACATTTTTTAATAAAACGGTAATATCCTGAAATTGATATTTATTACACGACAAATAGCTGAAAAGCAAAACAGTTTGAGAATATTAATTGCAATTCCAACTTAGATTGATTTATTTTCATAACAAAGACTTACAGCTATTTCTGTTCACACCACTGTATATATACACACATGTTTGTCTAAAGTAACATATAATTATTGACTAAAATATTTCAAGAAAAAAAACAATTTGTCCAAAAATTTATGTTTTCTATTTAATAATTAATTATTATATTTTAATATTAAAAAATAAAATGCTTTTAAATTTTTTAATCATAAGATATAAACAATCAACGATAAGTACAAATTGCGTGCCAAAAAATTACTGGCACAAATAGTAAAAAATATTATTTTAAGTACGTATTTTACTTGCGTTCATAGCTAATGCTTTGTCGAATATTCATTTTTTTTAATGATTTCAAATAACTTTTTGCCATCGAATTCACTAATTTTCTTGTAAAATAATGTTTGATTTTGCTTCATTGTACCTTTAACTTGGTACGAGTTTCATTTTGTTAACTTAATGCTTTCTGATCCTTACTTCTAATCCATCCCCATACTTGCTCTATTAAGTTGATGTTCGGAGATTGTAAAGGCGTATCTAAAACTTTTGGGTAATTGTATGGTAGCTATTGCCTCACAAATTAAGATGTATACTTTGGATCGTTATCCTTATAGAAAATAAATTTGTATTCGCTGCTTATTTTATTCTTCTTCTTATGTATTCTTCTGATTTTCAAATTGTTTTTAAAAATATCTATATAATAACTAGCTAACATACGTTCATCTATAAAAAATAAATTTTCTAATCTGCGATATATTCGATAGACTGATAATGTAATAGCTACCATCACCATCTGTCATGCAGGAGAAAAACATTGAATCCTTGGTTGGAGATATAGGACAGACGAGACTCTTTAGTCTTAGTGAAAGCAACCTGTCTATGGAAGTAAATATTAAATAAAGAATTCTCATCAACCTGCTTGCTAAGCGTAGTATGACCAAATACCGAAAAAATATAAATAGTAACATTTATTGAGATTTTCGCTCAGTACTGAGCTGATATATATATATATATATATATATATATATATATATATATATATATATATATATATATATATGTATATACATATATATACACACGCTACTAATAAAATTATTCGCTAAGTGAAAGATGTTTAGAAAATATTTTTAAAAATTAAAAACAGTATTTTAAAGTTGTTTTTTAATTTAATAACTTCATACATTTATGATTACATTATTACACAAAAATATTATTTTATTTATTTAACCCTTTGCGGACGGGACGGTTCGAAACCAACCATACCGTGGGGCCGAGCTGCTGTCGCGGTAGCCGTTCGAAATTGCCAACACACATTTCTGCCTACACGCTATTATCGTTCATAGTACTCCAAGATGCCAAATTCTGGACATATGTACACGCACAGGATAAATAAAATGTTTATTTGTTTATTAACATCTTATTTATTAGTTGTTTATTAGCCACAGTGGTGTATTTACGTGGGACACATATATGTCTTTCGGCTCTCAGTTGTTTTCACCGAACGCATATATGAGTTCATCGGCCAGATTGATGGCTTACGCAGAACGCATATATGCGGCGGTAGTACTCAAAGGGTTAATAGAATCATTTTAAATTATGTTATGTCGTATTTCAATTGAACGAAAATATTTGTGACTTATGGATAGTCAAATAAAAATTTTAAATTTCCATTAGTTTATATCTGAAAATTTTATAATGCTATAAAAAATTTTGTTTTTAGTGATTATTAACTTTAAAATATTTAATTTTATATGAATTATTATTTTTAAATCGTATGTGGATATTTCAAAAATAGGATGTAAGGAAAGTCTTAGTATCGAAAAAAAATTTTTATAAACTTGTATTGTCAGAATAAATCTTATGAAATTTGAATATGATATTGAAAAGTTTTATCACGGTCATGATTATAATTATTTTAAAATTTAAAACGAGTTTTAAGCCATAACCTGAAAAATTAATCTAGAACTGATCGATTTTCTTTATTTATAGCACAAAAAATAAACGTTTTTAGTATAATATAAAAATAACCCAAAACAAGTTTGTTTATAATTGTAACATAAATAAATAATGAATAAATAAAAAGGGATAAGTTCATTTTTATATATTTAATAATTTTTCTATTATAATATCTTAAACAACGAATATTTTTATTCAATATAAATGTGACAAAATATTTTTATTAATAAACCAATAAAGAAAACTGTTTGTCAGATAATTTAGTGATAAATGTACATTGGCGAGCAAAACTGGATACATTATTCAAAAATTTTCGTTTAGGTTTACGGACGTTTCTTATATACCTATCTTTACACTGTTAACTTATGAATGAAACTATGAGATATATATTTATATAAAATTTACAATATTTAACATTATATAACATTACATTTATTCTGCGCATATTTTACACATACGAATATACTGGTAAAAAAATTATCAGTTGTTATAATCCTGCCTTGATGTAAATATGATTCGGCTAACTTTAAAACTATAAATTCGCCCAAAGGTGTTGAAGTTCGCGTTTCATCTTTACCCAGATAAGGGAAACCATTTATTAGATATTTTGAATTTGCATCTACTGCCAACCAAAACTTTATGCCAAATTTATGTGGCTTATTTGGTATATATTGCGTAAATCTGCATCGGACTTTCGTAGGGAATAGTTGCTCGTCTATTGAAATATTTTCGTTAGGTTTATAACAGGATTGACTATTGTGTATAAATTTATTCCATATTTCAGATATCAATGCAAATTTGTCTGTACATAAACGTTCAGATCATTCTGTTCATTTATTAAATCGTATGAATCGAAGAATTTACATAAATTGATCCTAGGCATTGTGCTCGAGAAAAAATCGGGTCCCCATTTCTTGGACCATACAGAAAAAGCTTTTAGTGACTTTACTTTATATGCTCTTCGAGCATACCAAATTACCTTTTCTGCATCTGGGTTTTCCAAGTAGCATTTATTTTACGATCGCGTCAAATTGACGCGTATCCGTAAAAATAGGTATACCACATAGATAATTTCTAAATTAGAAAACTTCGAAGAAAATAAATTTCGATATATTATTTGTCTCGTTAAATAGATAAAAGTCAATACAGGTAGTAGAAGAAAAATGTAAAAGGTTTCTGTAAATTCCCTCATGAAATTGGAAATGCGTCAAAATGACATGTCCCGTAAACCTAATGTTAATATTAAAATATTTTATTATTAAGAACCGAATTAAATATTATTATTTCATGTTCTTATTGCTAATATAATAAATTATTAAAAAAAAATTAAAAATGTATTTAACACAAAAAAATCTAATCTTCATTTATTCACCTATGCGCGTTTTCAATTTTGGTACTTTTATTTACGTAATTCCCTATTTTCGATACTTTATGAATGTTACTACATTTGATGTTAGTCATATTAAAACTGAGCAGTATATTCGAAATGTCTTTTTTTAATATTTAAATTAATAATATTTTTAAAAAGTGAAAAAAAAGAAAAAATAAAGAAAATTTCAGTTGACTTAGAAAACAACATCATTTATTTAAGAAGTCAGGGGTATTCTTCAAAAATAATTTCTAAGATGGTAAAGGTGTGTTACAAAACTGTTCTCTCAGTAAGAAAAAAAAAAGAATTTATCGCTGACAATAAAGGCGGGAAGCCGTCCAGTATGACGACAACCCCAAACCAATTGCGAAAATAGTGACAAGCTCGCTCCGAATTCAAATTCAATCGAAAATTTATGTGCTATTGTAAAAAGGCAGCTATGCCAATACGAAAAATCGCTAAAAAAACTTAAATGAGTTATGGAGTAGAATGCATACGGAATGGTACACTATCGCTAATGAAAATATCCAAAATTTAATTGAGTCTATATTTCGAAGAGTTAAAGAATAACGGTTTTGGGGCAAAATTTTAATTTTTTGAATTAAAAAAAAAATTTATTGAAAGCAAGCAAAAATGGGCAAATAAAGATCAGAATATTTTTTTGAGTTATATATTTAATTTTTATAATGATTTTTTAATTTTTTGTAAATAAGATACTTAAATATTAGCAATACAAATATGAAATAATGATATTTAATTTGTTTCTCAATAATAAAATATTTTAATATTAAGGAAAATTTTTCAATTATTGATCTTGTTATGTTCGTCACTGTAATTACTAATTTAATCATACATGTACTCCTTTAAATAAAAACAACTTTAAATCAGTTTGTTTTTAATTTTTATAAACATTTTTCCATACCTTTCTTGTGATAAATGCTTTTCTTTGAAACTATACATACATATATATATATATATATATATATATATATATATATATATATATATATATATATATATATACAACGTTGAATTTTATAAAATAATTATAAAAAAAGACATTTATTACAGAAACTTAAAATTTAAATATTCAGTTATATTTCCTATATTACTCACGATGTTAATTATATTTTTTTTTTCATTACATTATCAGTTGTTATTTGTTTATTTTTAATCATAATTATTTGTCTTTATCAATAAGTTGATATATATATAATCAGTGGCGCGCAACCTATGGGTCGTGACCCTTCAAGGGGTCACAAAAAAATTGTTGGGGGTCGTGAAAATTTTTAGAAATTCTAATGTTGGATAATAATTTTTTAATTAAAAGAACTAAGAAAAAATTAATTTAAAAAATACATGAAAATGTTTCAGCTCATTATTGTGTCTGACCACTTTTAGTTTTTTTCATTAGTTGCAATAGAAACAAAATGTCGGTAACGTTTAGATACCGAAAAAAAATTATGGCTTGCCGTTTCAAATATTAAGCTAAACATGAAAGAAGTTATAAATTCCATGGAAGCACAGTCAAAACACTTATTTCATTTAAAAAATTGCTTTTTAAATGTGGTAAAACTACTTTTATTGCATCTATCCTTACATGCTTATAATAGGATGATAACAACAAATAATAGGTCGCGTAAAATTTCAGTTTGAGTATGGGGGTCGCAAGTGTAAAAAAGTTGCGCACCACTGTATATAACTATCTATATATACATACATGCATACATATATATATATATATATATATATATATATATATATATATATATATATATATATATATATGAATGTATATATGTATATGTATATACACTGAGTAGAAAAATTCTACGTACAATTATCAATATGAAAATATTTCTCAATAAGAAAAACTTATCAATTAAATTTAAAAACAAACATATTTTTTATTATGTCTATGAACTACTAATTTTCTTTGTATGGCATTATCAAATATTTTAAATTTATAAAAAATAAACTAAAAAAGAAAAAACACAAGAATTTAATACGTTCGTCGCCACGTCATCCACATCTGGGTGACGCATATGCTTCCGCGGGGGCCCCGTCACCCGTAAATGGGTGACGTTCTTCTTCGTCCACTTAAATAGGATTTTGCAAGTAATTTATAAAAATTTCATTTATAACACAAGTATTATAGGAATTGGCAAATAAAAATTTAAAATATACAAAAAAATAAAAATATAAAATTAAATTAAATTAAAAATATACATACGAGGTGTGATCAAAAAGTAAGGTGAATTTTGAAATTTAGCGGGCTACATCCGTTCGATCTTCGATTTTTTTATTTGGTTATGTTGGTACACTCGTCTCGAATATATGTTCCAAATTTCAGCTATGTAGCATGTTTAGTTTGTTGGTGAGAGGCATAAAAGTTAGAAGTGTTTTGCAGGCTCCACGATTTTCCGCTGTCGAAAATCATGGATCAAAGAGTTTGCATTAAATTTTGTGTGAAAAATGGAATCAAGTGCTCCAAAACACTTGAAATGTTGAAAGTGGCATACGATGAGTCTACTTTAAGCCAAAAAAATGTTTACAAGTGGTATAAACTCTTCCAAGAAGGCCGAGAAGACATCAACGACGAACCTCGTTCTGGATTTCAACAACTGATGAGAACGTTGAAGAAGTGAAGAAAATAGTGTTGGGGAATCGTCGAATTACCATTAGAGAAATTGTTGATGATATTGGCATCTCGTTTGGTTCGTGCCAATCGATTTTAACGGGTGTTTTAGACATGAGACGTGTGTCAGCGAAGTTTGTTCCGAAATTGCTCAATTTCGACCAAAAGAACCGTCGCATGAGCATCGCCCAAGAGCTATTGAATGACGTCAACGACGACCCAGATTTACTCGACAGGGTCATAACAGGTGACGAAACATGGGTATACGGTTATGACGTCGAAACTAAGACTCAATCGTCCCAGTGAAGGCATTCCGGATCACCAAGACCAAAAAAAGCACGCCAAGTTCGATCAAATGTGAAAGTTTTACTTACAATTTTCTTTGATTGCAGGGGCGTGGTGCATCATGAGTTCTTGCCACAGAGTAGAACAGTAAATAAGGAATATTACCTGCAAGTTATGCGCAATTTGCGCGAAGCAATCCGCCAGAAACGTCCTAATTTGTGGAAGAACAAAAATTGGCTTTTGCACCATGATAACTCCCCTGCTCACACATCGTTGCTTGTGCGCGAATTTTTGGCTAAAACCAACACACTAATGAATCCGCAGGCACCGTATTCCCCAGACCTGGCTCCCTGTGACTTCTTCTTGTTCCCGAAACTGAAGAGGCCCATGAAAGGACGGCGTTTTGCAACGATTGAGAAAATAAAGACGGCATCGAAAGAAGAGCTGAACAAGATCACAAAAAATGATTTTTTGAATGCTTTGAGGATTGGAAAAAGCGTTGGCACAAGTGCATTATATCCGAGGGGGATTACTTTGAAGGGGACAAAATAAAAATTGATGAATAAATAAATATTCTTTGAAAAAAATAAAAATTCACCTTATTTTTTGATCACACCTCGTATACTATATATAAATTTATATTTACAATAAAATATAACATTATATTTGATAGCATGGTATTCGCTAAAACAGTTCAAACACATTTGATGTGACTTTGGACAATTAGGACAATATGTTGTAGTCTTTTTTACATTTTTTCTCGCTTCCTGGCATTCGAGAATTTGTCTCTTCTTCTGGTAACATAGAACGCAAATCCTTCTAATAGGCTGCCCCTGCGGATTTTTACGAAATTCTAAATGGTGAGACACCATTTTTGTTTCCTTCTTTTCATTGTTGGGCCTAGCATTTTCCGAGTACAGCCATTCTCTAACTAAAAGTTCCCGGAATTTTCTCATTTCCATTTTTTGATTTGTTGCTTTTTGTTACACAACAAGTGCATTTACTATGGTTGTTCCTATAAGTAAATGTAATGCCAATTTTCGATACCATTTTATGCTTTTCCGTATGATTATTGCATATGATACCATCTAGTCGCTTCTTTCGATGTTAGATTTTCCATTATTATATACTATTACCGCCAAAGGTTTTATTTTCAAAGGACGGCCGCGATGAGTAAAGGAATCCGAATTTGATATCATAATGGGTGCATGTTTTGTTGATAATATTCTCACATCACGGACATCTCTCCATTTTAGCACCACAATACCATTATGATCTTCCCGTGATATCATCTCACCTCTTTTCAGTGGGTAGGACATAACAAAATTTGGCATAATTTTTTTATTGTAACGTACAGTTCCAACAACATGTTTACGCTCCGACTATCGGATTTGGGCCCCGCGAGAAACTCGACCGATTCACGCTGAGCAAAGAACGTGTTAATAAAATTCAATAGAAAAAGTATGCGTACAAATTGTATTAGACGATAATTCCCCGAATTTTGTTGCAATATTTACACTCATTATTGTTTTAAAATTATCATAGTTTTATGTCTCAGTTCGTACGTTGCAATTGAAGCCCTAAAATACTATTTTTAGTAACTAATAGTAAAGTTTTTTACAAAAAATAAATAAGATGGAATCTAAAAAAATAAATTTCTATTAGTAAACGTAAAATTATTTTTGAGTTATGGAAAAAAGGGAAAAGTTTTCTTGAAATAGGAAAGATTGTTGGAAGACATTATTCTTCCGTTCAAAGAGTAGCGAACAATTTTAAATCCACTGGAATTATAACATCGAAACCGCATTTTGGCCGGCCTTAGAAGTTAACATTTAGAGAAAGGCGTAAGATTGTAGCTTCATTGTAAGTGAATCCCAGAATAACTGCACCCCAAATTGCATAAGAGATTGAAGTACTATTTAAAAAACAAATCTGTGCTGATACTGGGCGAAAAATATTAAAGAAGGGTGAGTACCATGGATATATTGCGGGTAAGAAACCATTTATTTTATGTATCACTAGACAAAAGTAGATCACATTTGCAAATGAACATATTAATATACCAACCCAGTTTTGAGAAAACGTGATTTTCTCAGACGAGAACGAATACTTAATTTTTGGAATGAAGGGAAGCAAAATTGTATTTACGGCACTGAATAAAGAATATTTTGCTCCTACTATGAAACACGGTGGGAGTGGAGAAATAGTATGGGGGTGTATGGCAAGCAGTAGCGAGAGACAAATGGAGATTATAGAATCCACGATGGATAAATATGCTTAATTAAATATTTTAAAACGAAATATAAAGCAAAGTGCTGGAAAATTAAGTCTAGATCCCGATTACAATTTTGTGCATGACAATGATCAGAAGCACGTGGCAGAAGTTAAGCTATGGATATTATATAACGATTCAAAATAGTTGCATGCACCTTCCCAATCTCCAGACTTAAGAAACCCTATAGAGTATATTTAAGATTTTTCAGAACGCATAATTCGCCAACATGTAATAAATTCAAAGGAAATGTTCAATAAAGTTATAGAAAAAGAGTGGAATAAGATTAATGCAAAAGAAGCCACAAACCTAGTACATTCCATGCCAAAACGATTACAAAAGGTGTTTAAAAGAAGAGGCTATCTAACAAATTCATTATTTACTTGAAAAATTTCTTTTACTTTATTTGATTTTTCATTTTTATTTGCTGTACGCAGGCTTTTTCTACTGAATTTCATTAAATATCGGTGTTTTCTCTAGTTTACTTCGTTTTTTATAAAATTAAAATGTTTTGAATTGTCATGTATAAAGAATTAGTAGTGTATAGAATTAATAAAAAATATGTTTGTTTTCAAATTTAAATTACTGCGTTTCTTTATTAAAAACATATCCGTACTGATAAGTATTCGCACACTTTTTTTACCTAGTGTATATGTATATATATATATATATATATATGTATGTATTTGTATATGTAAATGTATATATATTAAATATAATAGAAAATATTAACTCATTGATATAAGTATTTCTTGATCTGCAGGTAAATTATGTAGTAAGTAAACAGGAAAAGTATATTTTTGTATTTATCAGTACCTTAAAATATATTAAACTAAATAAGAATAATGTATTAAACTAAATGAAATTAAGTGATTTTAAATAATGACATTTTAAAACGATATCTAAAATACGGAGAGCCCTACAATCCAAATACATACAATTGCTAATAAGCAACGTTTTTCGAATTGAAATTTATTCTAAGACGATGGATTAAAAATGAATAATAATTCTATGAACAGATGTTTCGTCGAGTTTCTGTCAACACGAGGTCAAGTGTTATGACACAATTCGCACATGCTCCACTGTCAATTAAACTCGAAAACATTTTTATATGCACATATAAGTGATTTTCAGAAATGTTTACATACCTGTTTGTTTAGATTCGTGTAAAGTGACGAATTGTTTATAATTTGTATGATAATAATTCAACGAGTATCAAATGTGAACGTGGCGTAATCGGCACAATCACAAACGTGTTTTTAGGAAATTAAAATGCAGATTTTTTAAAAAAATGTACAACATACACTCACGGCGCATTCGTCTATAACACCGAAGAGAACGAATCGAAAAACGCGCCTGATCTGTATTATAAAATTTATGTACATCTACGTAGCAATGTCAAATGTGTAACTGCAATAATGTAAACAATTACGGCGACGATAAATACATTATAAATCAATCTAGCGGCATCTCATTTGATTCGATTAGAAACGATTACCGTTGCCGAACGTCGCACTTGGCAATAACAATAAGGAACGATCAAATGAATCAGTGTCGACCGTGCTGTTGTACTGCTGTTGATAATAGTAAATGACAACCATCGTGACGTCACGCCGCGAGCATCAGCGATGGACTGAAGGAAGGAACGACTCAGAGCATGCGAATTCGTCTCGTGTCGGAGCGATCTCTGTCCTGCGTGTCGCTTGTACAGAATTGTTATTGGTGTTCGGCTGCATGCATAGTCCTTGGTTCGTGATCGAAGCGGGAACGACGACGGCAGGGAGTCACAGCGTTGCTCGAGTGCCTGTAAACGCACAGTGCCGAACGATCCCGGAAATATCCGACAGAAAACGAAACGGATGTTTTCCGATATGTACAACAGAGGTTACACAAGTCGAGTGTTACGTCGTTGATTATCTTAGTCGCATTTACATAATTATTTGGTTTGTCTTGTATTTTCTTTTTTCTATCAAACGAAAGGTTCAAATCGATCGGATTAAATTTACTACACTTGTGTTTGTTAGAGGAAATTATCTGTTCTATCGAGCGTTGTTTAACGTTATCGTAATAATTGACGGAACTTCTTTAAACTTGTTTAATCAAGTGAGCATTTATTACAACATTGATTCTTAACCTATGAATCACCACATAACTTTAAATTACAAGTTACTTACAATTCACTCATTAATGTATTAATGTACAGTGACATAATAAACTATTCGTACCCTATGCAAAAAAATGTTTCTCTTTAAAATAAATATATTTAAAATATTGCTAAAGAAATTTATTTTTGTCTATAAACGTATATACCTATGTATATACAACATTTTAATTAAATCGAGTATCTATTGTTTAAAATATATATTTTTTACTTTAAAGACACGTAAATTGGAGTCCAGTTATTCGTACTCATAAGAAATCAGATATTTTTGGTAATTTACCTAAGTCAAATCAAGGGTTTCTTTACTTTTATAAAATTTTACAGTATATCATACATCAATTCTAATATATATTTAACAATTAACACAGAGAATCGGTACAGAAAACGCATTTTTTCAAAATGAGAGACAACAGTTATGATATAAGCGTTAAAGAATGCAAAATTGTGATCAATTATCATAATAAGAGTAAATTTTATTTGGAAATTGAAAAAACAATAGGAAGAAACAAGTCTACTATTCAATATATTATAAAAAAAATTGAAAAAGATGAATTTCTTAATAACAACAGGCATCATACGGAACGTCCAAGAATAATATCGGAGCGACAAAAACGTTTTCTAGTTCATGGAATTAAAAAAAATCCACATAATAGTGACGAAAATATTACAACAATGTTCAATAAATATTTCAACAAAAATATTTGTACTGAAACTTGCCGTTAAGTCTCAAGAACGTATGGGTATAATGTATGTATAGCACGTAGAAAGTCGTACATAAGTAAGACAAACCGCACAAAACGTTTAAACTTTGCCAAGGAACACGTAAACAAAGATATTTAGTTTTGGAAAAAAGTTATGTTCTCATATAAGAGCCAGTTTAACATGTTTGGTTAAGATGATCGCTCTCTTGTTTGGAAAAAAATACGGAACTCGATATTAAAAATTTAAAACCTACCGTCAAACATGGGACTGGTACTGTAGTGGTATAGAGTTGCATGGCGTATAGCGGAGTTGGAAATATTATATTAATAAATGGAATAATGGATAAATTTAAAGAATTACTATTTCTAGCAGATTAACTATCTCAAACACACAGCTCATATTGTAAATTTTGACTGATGTATAATACCCCACATTTATTGATTAGGCCAACCCGAAGTCCGGATATCAACCCCATTGAAAATGTTGGGCTGAAATTGATAAAAAAAACTGCGAAAAGTGGAAGTGACTAGTAAAGATATATAAAAAACAAAAATTTTTGAAGTTTGGAAAGAACTGAATGCCGATGCAACATCAGATTAGTTAGGAGAATGTTTATAAGCCTTTATTAAGGCAAAAGGAGGACTAACTAAATATTAGTCCATAAATTTTAATAAAAAGATGTTAAAATATTTAAGAGTACGAATAGTTTGTTGGACTCTAATTGACGTGTCTTTAAAGTGAACAATATATATTTTCAACAATAGTTACTCGATTTAATTAAAATTTTGTAATTTTATTGTATATACATATATACGTTTATATACAAATAGAATTTTTATTAGCAATATTTTAAATATGTTTATATTTTAAAAAAACATTTTTTAGCATAGGGTACAAATAGTTTATTTTTTAATTGAATATATATATATATATATATATATATAGAGAGAGAGAGAGAGAGAGAGAGAGAGAGAAAGATAAAAATTAATAGTTCAAAAGTTTTAATAAGTGTACAGTGTATATTTAAAAAAATATTAAAATATAATTATATATATATATATATATATATATATATATATATATATATATATATATATATATATATATATATATATATATATATATATATATATATATATATATATATATATATATATATATATATATATATATATATAATTGTATATAAAATTGTATCCTAATATTTCTTAACTGATAGTTAATTCACATCTTAAATGATGAATTAAGCCACAAATATTTTTTTGAGAAAAATAGATAAAAGAAGAAGAAAAAATTGAAATTTTTTATTTTTGTATTAGATCTTTATTTTTATAAGCTATTTAATATAGTGCAATTATAAAAAATCTTTCTAAAATGAAATTAAATGATAAAGATTACCAGTAAAATTAATAATTATAATTTATTTTAATATCGTTAGTAATAAGTTAGATTCGCATGCTGTTTAAGAACTTCTTTTAGTCTATTAGGAATGGATTAAATTAGCTTCCGTATATATTCTGAAATTATTTTCTCTATTTTTTAGAGTAAAACATATTGAAATAATTTTTATTTTATATTGTATGCTTTTCTAATTTCTCGGTCTAATTTTTATTATAATTTTCAATTGCATTAAAGTCAAAAAATTGAGGAAACTTCTGTCACTTTTAAAAAATGTTATAATAAAAACTCTTAACACAAAAAAATAGTTAACATTGTTACTTTAATAAAAGCTAAAATTATGTTCTAACCTAAGCTTTTCGGTAACTAGATTTTAAATAAGACTTTAAAATGTTTTAATACATTCATTTATACATGTTTTCCTCTATAAAATATAAGAAGTCTACTCATGAGGCTACCATATAATCTCATATATATATATATATATATATATATATATATATATATATATATATATATATATATATATATATATATATATATATATATATATATATATATATATATATATATATATATATATATATATATATATATATATATATATATATATATATATATATATATATATATATATATATATATATATATATATATATATATATATATATATATATATATATATATATATATATATATATATATATATATATATGTATATATATATATATATATATATATATATATATATATATATATATATATATATATATATATATATATATGTACATATATATATATATATATATATATATATATATATATATATATACAGACGCACATAACTCATGGCACACATGGGTAATAAGAAATTTATTTATATAATTCAATGAAGTCGTTAAATTAAAAAGAAAATTATTTAAATGAAAATAAATATAACATTCATTAAATTTATTTATCATCTAATATTCATTATATTTATTTTCAATGAAATATATATATATATATATATATATATATATATTATATATATATATATATATATATATATATATATATATATATATATATATATTATATATATATATATATATATATATACACGTTATAAGCGCTTCCGAAGTTTAAATGGAAATAAAAAAAGTATTTAATCAATTAGTTATTTTCTCATTTTTATACATATTCTATTATATGACATTAATGATAGAACACAATTTCACTCATATGACCACCAAGACTTTACTTGACATAGTGGATTCGTTAAGTCCAATTTTTAGTCACTCTTTTACATAATTGTGGTCAAATCTCATGAATTACACGTATTTATTTATTTTTAATGCTTCTGTAGTTTATTATTTATCAGTATAAACCAATAATGATTTCACATAACTCCACAGAAAATAATCCAATGGAGTTAGATCACATGATCTTGATCGCTAATTAATGGGTCCATTTCGTGAAATAATGGTCTTAATAATCTTTTGTGTCAATAAGGTCTAGTGTTTTTAAATTTTTCATTCTTATAATAACATTCATAACTTTGATTATATTTAGAATCCATTCGTTTCTCTTATTTTCTCTGCGTGCTATTCCTAACATATATCATTCATAGTTTCTTTCTTTCCGTCCTTTTTAATAACTATGTCAACTTAATCAGAGTGATTAATTACAAAATTCTAATAAATGTTAATATTGAATTGCTTTTAACACACAGTTCTTGTAATATTACATATGTTGCATTTGAAGTGTTAATTCATATATAATAGTAAATTAAAAATAACAATAAATTATAATTGGTTATAAATTATAAATGAATTTTAAATATATTTTATTCATAAAAATTATTAAATCATTTATTAAGAATATTTTTCATTGCAATTAATTATGTACGTACAACATTATAATATAGGGTCATCGAAATGTGATGTCTAGATTTGTGTTTTATTAAAAAGAAATATGTGTATAGGGTGGTGTGTGGGGAAATATGTGTATAGTTTTTTTAAAATTAAACTCAAATCTAGTAGGGGTCACATTTGGATGATCCTATATTTAAATAATTATATATTAAAATGACTAGGAAACTAGTTTGAAAAATTGTTATGAAAAATATTTGTTCTCGTTTTCAAAATTATACAATAACGCTTTATTAATGTTAATGTCCTTAAATTTATATATAAAGTTTTAAAATCATTTGAACTTTTTTACGATTCACTCAACTAATTTCGATCTTGTATATACTAAAAATAAATAATTATACCTAATACAAGAAATACTACGTCGTTAAATATTTTCACTTTCGTCATCATTTCATCTTACTACCCGTACTTTTTATCCGTTGGAAAGAGCAAATAAAATTGAGCCGTGTACGCATTACGTTGCACGGCTAGGCAGAAGTGAAAAACCGACGAAACAAAAACAGAAACATGGACAGCGACGCTTGTTTGTGTTCTTCGTCGTTCGTCGACTATCTCGGCGTCTATTTAATTAGATTTATTCGAATCGTTGTGTAGTGTCCGAAGCAACGGTTACAGCAACACTTTCTAAGGGTACCATGTGATATTTGTCACTGGAAACGTTTTTTGTACGTAGTTTTGTGTTGTTTTGTAGTGTTTTTTTTTCTGTTTGAAACTTATGTTACTGCTCTTTTTCCTAGATGAGATTTATATATGCATTCTCAAAATGCACGTACAAAACGTAGACATAAATTTACAGGGTCAGTTATTGTAATTTATGTTTATCTCATTTTTCTTTCGAAAATACCACTAAAATAACTGGTACTGTACTATGTTAGAATCTAAGAGATAAATAAATTATAAGTTAGCTACATTGGAATTAATATAATTGATTTATTCACTTTTATGTTAATTTATCATGTTTTAATACCACAAAATATCAAAATAGATTTCAAAAATTACAAATTGTTTTCTAATTATGTTTTTTTATATACTATAGATTTAGAATGCTACAATACATATTACCGTAGCTAATTATATGTGTATTAAATAAAATAATGAAAAATAAGTAAATACGGAAAATGTTTATAAAATTTTAGGTACTTGAAAGTCAGTACTTTTTATAATATGAGAACTGAATTAACATTATGTTTATTTTCAACAGATATTTCTCTTTTTGGAATATATAGAGGTTTCCAATAATAATCTCAGAACTTTGACAGCTAGTGGCAATCATGTTTGAATTTTTTTAAAATTCATTTTGACATTTCAACTCAGTAGAGTTTTGCAAATTTCATGGAACGTTTAATACTTCAACAATGCTTAGAAATTGTAAAAAAATATTTAAAAAATCAATGTTTGGTTCGTAAAACTTATCGTATACTTCGTGAAACTTACGGTCAACACTAAATAAAAAAATGGTAGAATTTTGAGTGAAATTAATCGAAAGATCGAACAAAGACCTCTGCATCCACAAAAGAAACTGTCTGATGTACGTTACATGCTGGTGATTTCATCGGACCATATTTTTTCAAAATGAAGCTGAAGATCACGTTACAGGAAATGGAGTGCGTTACCATACCATAATTAATGATTTTTTTCCTAAAAATGATTGAAAATAATTTGCACGATATGTGGTTTCAACAGGACGGTACTTCTTATTAAAATAAAAGTTTAATGAGTCAATTATTTCACGAAATGAAGCATCAAATGGCCACCAAGATCATGTGATCTAACTTCATTGGATTATTTTCTGTGGAGTTATGTGAAATCATTGATTTATGCTGATAAACCACAGACAAAAGAGGCATTAAAAATAAACATCGAACATGTAGTTAATTAAATTGGACCACAGTTATGTGAACAAGTGACTAAAAATTGAACTAAACGAATGTACTCTGTCAAGCGAAGTCGTGATGGTCATGTAAAAAAGTATTCGCCATATGGGTGACATAAGCAATTTATTGATATAATTCAATAAGTCGTTAAATAAAAAAAATATTTAATTGAAAATAAATATTAGGTTGGCAAGTATCTCCCTTCCGCTTTTTTTTTTTTTTGTACATAGCTGCGAAATTCAAAAGACCAGAAGGCGGAAGGGAGATATTTGCCAACCTAATATAATGAATATTATATTTATTATCAATTAAATATTTTGTTTTAATTTAACGACTTCATTGAAGTATATCAATAAATTGCTTACGTTACCTATGTGGCATACGTTTGCACGACAGTGTATCTACATTTTTTTTTAAATGTTTTTCAAAACCCGGCTGTGTGTACGTTTCCATGAATTTCATAGTCCGACAAATATATTCAAAATAAATACCTTCATATAAAATACAAGTAAAATGTATATTTTTGTAGTTAAGTTTGTAATTTTATATATATATATATATATATATATATATATATATATATATTTATATATATATATAAAATTACAAACTTAATCAAAAGACAATAATGATCATTTATTTTATTTTTGATAAATATTACGAACCGTATTATATTCATCTTGTAAATGTTTACTTCAAAAACAAGGAATAGCTAATTTTATCTTAAAGAAATGATATAATGAAAAAATAAAAAATATATTTAAATATAATTTCAAAAATAGTTATAATTTTAAAAAACATTAAATAAAACATTTAATGAGAAAAGCCTTACCTTGACTAGCACTATCAGAAATGTCACTGCTTTGCAAAGACTATAGTGTCCGACAATGAATGGATAAAAAATAAACTGGATAACAAAAGAACGTAATTAAATGGCAAATAATAAATTAAAAAGAATAATATTAAATGTCATTATTAAATTTATTACTAATGTAATTTACTCGTAAAAAAGTTATTAAAATACATTATTTATGATATTAAAAAAAGAATAATGGTAAGTAATAAAAATGGATAAATTAAATACTTGTTTACATTACATTTTACTGAGAAAATCTATCTATCTATTAGGGGGACCGGAAAGTATTGTCGTTTTTCTGTATTAAATTCAAACAGATAAATTTTTACCAAGTTTTTATTTTTAATCAATAATGTAATCATTGATTAAAAATTATATAAATTATTAAAAATTATATAAATAATTTTCAAATGTTTTGCCACTTAGAAAATGTTGTAGCGATCGGAATAAATGGAAATCCGATGGCGCAATATCGGGCGAGTATGGTGGGTGAGGCAATACCTCCCATACCAATTCATTAATTTTTTCCAGGGTTCATCTTGCGCAGTACGGTCTTGTATTATCGTGTTGCAGAATAACACCTTTTCTGTTGACAATCGCTGGACACTTTTCAATTAAAGATTCATTTACTCGATCCAATTGTTCACAGTAAAGGTCTCTGCATTCACAATTTGTCCAGGTTTCAGCACTTCAAAATGAACGACCCCACGAATACTCCACCAAACACACAAAAGCGCCTTTTTGGGGTGTAAACCTGGCTTAGCTGTACTTCGTGGCGATTCATTCGGAGAGAGCCACTGCCTTTTGCGTTTTGGATTATCATAGAGGACTCATTTTTCATCTCCAGTGATCAAGCGATCAAAAAACGTTTCTGTATTGTGCCTCTGAAGCAATAAGTTGCATGTGGTGGATTGGTTAGCTTTGTTTTCTTCGGACAGATTATGCGGGACCCAAATACCTGCTCTGCTTACTTTACCAATCTGCTGCAAATGTTCTTGGATGGTCGACCAAGGTTGGTTAAGAGTGTTTGACAGTTCCTCGATTGTCTGACACGGATTGCTTCCACTTCCGCCCTTAATATGCCATTGTCTAAAGTTGTTGGTCTTCCTGATCGGTACGAGTCGGAAAGATCGAAATTACTGGATTTGAACTTAGAAAACCACCTTTGGCATTTACGAACGTCTAATGCGTCGCAAATGTTTTGCGATGTTTATGGTTGCTACCATAAACATCGCAAATGTTTTTGGTAGCAACCGTTGCGTTACTACCCTTGTGAAACTCAAAAAGCATACAATGCCGGATATGTACCTCTTCTGGTATTTGGCTGGCCATTTCACCATAAATTGCAAAAAAATTTAAGATTTTATTATTTGCGAGTAAACAAGTCACTCTAATCTTAAAATGTCTTTGGTACGACTTTGAAGTACACAATGAGCTGATAAATGACTAACGAATATTGATATGCGCAGAAACGACATTACTTTCCGGTCCCCCTAATATCTATCTATCTATCTGTCTATCTATCTGTCTGTCTGTCTGTCTGTCTGTCTATCTGTCTATATATATATATATATATATATATATTTATATATTTATATTTATATAGTGTATGAGAACATAACCCGAATTTTTTGAACATTTTTTTAAATTTTGGCAAAAATTCAAATATTTGTTTAAAACATGTCTTTTTGCTATCAATACAATGCTAGACAAGTTGAAATGTAACATGGATGGATTTTAATGTCTGTTTTGGGTTGGCCCCGATAACCCTTGCAATGATGGCGTAAATGGCTTTAACGTCATCGAACAACGTTCCTTTCATAGCTATTTTAATTTTCAAGAAAAGAAAGTTGTCGAATGGTAAAAAACGTAGTCGAATGGTTACAAATGTAGTAAAAATAATTGATATTGGATGATACACGCTTGTTTTTTAATCAAAAATTCATATACAGCAACGATCTTGTGTAGTGGTTCATTACCATGACAAACAAACATCAGTTTTCTAGCTTTTGATATTCTGATCTAAATATTATTATCATCCACTACAAATGCTACATAATACCTAAATAATACTTTCCAGTGATAGTTTCATTTTTTGAAACAAATTCGTAATGAATACTACCTTTTAAATCGTGAAGAAAATGTACATTGCATTTTCACTTGCAACTTCTGAAAATACTATTTTCTCATTTTTAAAGACCATAGTGACTTTTATGATGCAATCTGGCGCTTCATTTTTGGGTCATACTTGAATCACCAAGTCTTATTCCCAGTGACAGTAAAATATAAAAAAATATTATTTATTTTTGTCGTTTTAATCATGTTTTGCAGTGGTAAAAGCGTGACTTTTTTTGGTCTTTTATTAATTTATATGGCTCAAATCTGACGTAACTCTTTCTTTTTTAAATTTTTTTAATAATATTTCAAATTATATTTTTCTATTGAATATAGCATATAATTTATTTAAAACATTAGACGTTTATATATAAGCCGTTAAAATTAAAAGTGGAATAACTCAATTTTTGGAAAAAAAATGACAGTTTTAGGTAGACATAGGTGTCCTCTTTTTATATTTATAATAACACAGTCAAGGGTGTACAATATAGCCATAAATTAATCAAATAAAATTTTCTGTATAATTGTATCGCAAAAACGTTAAAATTAAAAGAGGAATAACTCCATGTATTCATACATTGAAATAAAGGTTTGCGTTTGAATTAAACGAAAAATCGACTTTGAAATATTTAAAGTTATATAAACATTTACAAATAAACAATTGTTTGTTTATAAATTTTCCAAAATTTTTTCAAAAAACTTAAAGAAATTTTTAAAAAATTATCATAATTTCAAAATGCAATTTTTAAACCTTTTTATTTTATCTTTTTTTATTAAATATATTTAGTTTTAGTTATAATATAACTAAAAATAAATAGTTATAAAGATATTAGTTATATTATAACAAAAAATAAATATATTTAATAAAAAAAGATGAAATCAAAAGGTTTAAAGAATTGCATTTTAAAATTATAATTTTTTGGAAAATGTTTTGGCAATTTTTTTGGAGAATTTATAAATAAACAATAATTGTTTATTTATAAATTTTTATATAATATAACTAAAAATATTTCAAAGTCTATTTTCCGTTTAATTCAAACGCAAACCTTTATCTAAATGTATGAATAAATAGACTTATTCTGCTAAAAAAACAAACTGCTCAATTTGTTAAAAAATAAAGTGGAATAAATACATTTGTAGCCAAAAAAATCAATTATTTTCCCTAACAATTTTATTAATTATTTTTACATAATAAAATTTAACACGTTTATCGTTTTCAAATATATATACACCTGAGTCTGTTTTTATGCAGTAGATACGTTCCGCAGAAAACCGTACTAAACAAATCGCACAAAAAAAGACCTAACTTACAATGAAAAATTAGGGATACGTTCCGTAATTTTCAAAAACCGTATAAAACCAAACCTACAAAGTGAAATTACTCTAAAATTTGTATAAAAAATCAGGAAATAAATAATGCTTAAAAAATGTCAAATATATGCAAAAAATTGGTACAAAACAAAGCTTTTGACTTTATTTTTTAATTAACTATTTAATATAATTCAAAGCAATATGTACGTATGTGTAATTTATTTTAGAATTTTTCATACATATTTTAATTATCATCGCAATAATATCTGCACTGTTTAGAATAAAAATAAGAAAATAAATTAGAAAGTGAATAGCTGCACTGTTTTCAAGATATGTAGGTCAAGCCTTTTTCCAACTGGCATTTAAAGTGTGTTGTTTTATTTGATTAATAGCAAATGCAACATGATTTATACAGTCAAAGATAGATTTTTTTCCCAAGCGTTAGTTACTGTTATTGACTCATTTTCTAGTTTATCCAATATAAATTAAAAAATGCGTTTAACGTATTATTGTATAAAAAAAATTGGCAGCTTCTTCATCTGCCGATGCAATCGCGCCTGTAATCTTCACGTTATGTAGTGATTTCCTTTTCAAAAACCCGGTTAACCATCCTTTGCTAACCGAAATTTCCTTATCAGTTTGAGAAGCGGAAATAAATAGCTCTGATTCCTCCATTTGTTCATAAAACTGAAGAAGTTTTCGTTGAATTAAATAACCGTTTAAAGGAATTCTTAAAAAAACATAAAAAGATACTAAGAATAAATATGAATCGCATAACTTTAAAATCGCATTAAAATAATCCGCACAAAAACAGACCCAGCTGTATATATATATATATATAAATATATTTATTCACTTGTACATATATTTTGTTACAATGGTATTTTGCATACAAATGTATGCATATGATCACAGGGATCATCATAAATTTCAGTAGTCTTTAATACTACTGATACACAATATTCATTGCCTGTATAATTATCTGGTTGTCCTTTCATCCAATTGACATAATCAACATTTTCAAAGGATTTTCCTATAAAATAGGAAAAAATATTATTAAAATATTTAATTAAGCAGTAAATGAGTATAGAGTTGTTGTAAAGTCATAATTAATAAGAGAATCTCTACATACGTACTGTAATTATCTCTATTAATCTTTCTTTTAAAAACGTGATCTAAGATAGACGATGATTTAAAAATATTCGAATAAAAAGTATTCCAATCACAAATAAATGTTTAAACGTTCATAAACTTATTTTATATATTACCTTGCACTGTAATAAATTCTCCTGTTATATTCAATTTGTGAACGCCTATATATATATATGTGTCTTTCATTTCCTCAATATCATTGTTTTTATTTACAATATCTATAATTAATTTCATTTCATTTCTCGAACTAGGTACAGCTAATTCTGCACATTCTTTTTCACAAACTTCTCTTGCACTTTGCCATGTTAACGGAGTTTTATGGTATTTATAGTACCCAGCATTGGGTACAAATGAGTAATCGTTTTTTATCTCCGGATTGCATTTGGATATCTCTTTATCTAGAAAAAGAATTATATAACATTTTATACCTACTACTACACTTAATCGAATATGAAGAAAAGATATGTCAATCATTGCCAGTGATTATTTCTTGTATAATACATTTTTTAGAATTAGAGTTTTGTAAAAATCATCATGAAAAATCATAATGGAGGGACGATATCGTATAGCGGAGATGGGGATTGGAAGAGATTCGCTGCGGATAGGAAACAATGGAAGAATCTTGAGAAGAATAAAAATAAGAATCCTGAGAAAATATTTTAGAGGATCTAATGACATTCTATGAGGATTTTGCCCAGTCGTGGGCTGATATAAGCTTACATGATGATAATACGTACGTACATAATAACAATTGTATTAAAAAATAAAACTTACCACATGACTTTCCTTCGGAATTTGTATTAAAATCAAACTTTTCACATATTAGTGGTTCACATATATTGTTCTTATTTTTGTCACATACAAGTGTAAGCTGAAAATCGTTTTTTTTTTTAAAAAAAAAAATAGTATCAATTTATTGACGATATTATTATGTTCTCAACAAGATCAAATAAACTTTAAAAATTAACAGAATGATTAAAAAAAGCAAATCTAAAAATTAGTTTTGTAATAAATTATCCTAAGACAAGAATGGTCTACAATGCATTTTCAAATTGAAATAAAATCGAATGGAACAGATAGAAATAGAGGAAGTTTATACCAAGTTATAAGATGAAATAAGTAAAAAGTTGAAAATGAAATAGTGTCAAATTGGAACAAATGCTTACAAATGAATTTAAATATTCCTCTGTATTTTTAGAAACTAATCTTTGATAATTATATTCTGTCTATTCTCATTTATGACATTTAAACATATGTCCTAACTTTTAAAATAATTAATCGTTTCCAAATAGCATAAAAAAGTAAAAAGATACATGCAGAGATAAGAAAAGAAACGAGTAGATCGATTACAAAAGTTCAAAAAACAAAATCTTATAATAGCAATTGATCGGGAATATAAATATATAAAAATCTCCGAGAATCAGTGTGGAATATAAGAGAAAGATATTGGATTGCTGGAAGTGGAAGGTTTATTGAGAAGTTTTTATCCAATAGTAGATAAAAAGATACTGATAACAATAATGATTATACTTACAAAGCTTTGGCGTGGTTTAATTGTTTTCCAGTTCTTCATCGATGGCATAGGTTTTGATTCGTAGTCATCTTCGTATTCCATTACATCATATATACCATAAATACTATGAAATAAACAGAATACAAATAGACCGATTTCAAAAATCATTGTGTTATTGATACCGAAATGAAATTCACGATTGAATACAAAACATGTATTGAACCGGTGTATCTATTGAATTAATTTTATTTTCCATACACACTTATTTAAATAGTCGAATACAATAAAGAAATAATTTAGTTACTTCCATAGCAAAACTAATGACAATTAATGTCAAATTAATATTTTTTATTAACAATATTTTATTCTAAAAGTACATTTATTAGTACTTAAAAAATTAAATAACGTGATATGGAATTTTATTTTTAAATTGTTTTTTGTTCTTCATCATTAATTAATTTAGAGTTATTTATTTTTACTTATTACAAGTTTAATCTATGTAAGTTGTAATATTTTGTTATTTATTACGAATTGTGGATTTATATTGATACTAATTCATCTTAATTCCATTTCAGTTACATTTATTTTGAAAACATACATCCTCCCTCCCACTACACAAAAAAACCTTATCGAATTTAGTATACAATGCATTTTTTAATACTTATTTTTTAAGTCTATCTCAGTATATAATAATACCCCGACTTACGCTACCCTGGACTTACGCGAATTCGAAGTAACGCGGTTTTTGATTTTCCTCTCCCGCTTTGTCCCTCACAGCACACGTATCTTCAGTGTTTCTTTTGCTGTGATACGGCTGGACGTATTTCGCGCAAACTCTATATTCACGAACCCACTCTCTATGGTGACGAAGTTAAAATTATTTTGCTTTATATTTTTTAAACCCTTAAAAAAACTATGTCGTCCAAACGAAGTAAATCTGATTCTCCTGTATCTATCTAATAAAAAAAAACGTTGTCTCTGAAATGTAAACTTAACATTATCAAAAATTTTGATAGCAGAATGAAAATTTGTGAATTGGCAAAGAAGTTTGATCTACCAAAATCTACAGTAAGAACAATTTATAAAAGATAAAGAAAGAATTCTCGAAGCTGTGAAAAATGCTCAATCCTTGATCTCAAGCATAATTCGTAAACGTAATGGTATTATTGCTGAGATGGCAACAACGGCAGAAACTGTCATGTCGCTCATGTGATAGATGAAATTGTCAATCTTGCCAGGCGATTATATTTGGAAGTCGAAGATCATGATGTCAACGAACTGTTGGATTCACATAGTTAATAACTGATAATTGATGAGCTCATAAAGATGCGTGCGTAAAACGTTACTGAATAATCTGACACTTCAAATCCGGTTCCACCAGAAAAGCACATGGCAATTGCAAGCTTGACAGAAGCTCTCAGCTTAATTGAAATAGGCTTACAAATATTAGAAAACATAAATTCCAACTCGACAACCAGACTCCAACGAAGGACGCGTTATAGCTACAAAGCAAGGAATAAAAAAATTATTAGCTTACTACGAAGAAATTCTGCATGAAAAAA